>CM056051.1:15714898-16129898 GCA_029574335.1 Rana kukunoris
TTTCCTTCCTCTTCCTTCTTCCTTCTCCTTTCTCCATGCCTTCCCTTCTTCTCTGAAAGCTGTTTTCTAGGTGGATGAGGCAACATATAAGACGGTGGGGTGGTGATGTCCAAACCGGAGTATGTACTGCCCACCAAAGTTTTGCTGTCTGTCTTTCTTTCTTTTTTTTCTTTCTTCTTTTTTTCTTGTCACATTGTCTGTTTTATTATTACTATTTATGTATATTTTAGTGGTAAATTTACATTACAAATTAAAGTTTCTTTCTTTCTTTCTTTATTTCTTTCTTTCTCTTCCTTCATTCCTCTTTTTTTCTTTCTTTCTCTTCCTTCATTCCTCTTTCTTTTTTCTTCTTTCTTTCCTGTCACATTGCCTGTTTTATTATTCATACACCTAATATTTATTTTAATGGTAAATTTACATAAAAAATAAATAAAAGTTTGCTGTTTTTCTTTGTCTTTTTTTCTTTCCCTTCCTTCCTTCCTTCCTTCCTTCCTTCCTTCCTTCCTTCCTTCCTTCCTTCCTTCCTTCCTTCCTTCCCTGAAAGTGTTTTCTGGTTGGATGAGCCAAAGAGGTGGGGTGGTAATGCCCAAACCAGAGTGTACTGCCCACCAAAGTTTGCTGTCTGTCTTTCTTTCTCTTTCTCTTTCTTTCTTGTCACATTGCCTGTTTTATTACTCATACACCTCCTATTTATGGATATTTTAATGGTAATTTGCAGTTAAAAATAAAATCTTGCTGTTTTTCCTTCTCTCTTCTTTCTTCCTTTCTTTCCACATTGCCTGTTTTATTACTCATACACCTTAGCATGTAAGGATATTGAAATGGTAAATTAAAAAAAAAACTTTGGTTTCCTTCTTTTCTTTTTTTTTTTCTTTCTTTCTTTTTCTTAATTCCTCTTTCTTTTTTTCCCCTATCACATTGCCTGTTTTAGTATTTATATACACCTAGGGCCAGATTCTCAGCGGCGATACGCCGGCGTATCACAGATTGTTTTCTCATTTGCCTATGCCAAATGAGGCTAGTACACGATTCCCGATTGCTTTTTACGCCGCCCCGTCGTCGCGTACGTCGTTTTTGTCCGCGTAAGGTTACCCCAGCTTCTATGTGGAGTAACCTTACGAAGTTCCGTCGGATGCCGTTGGGTGCCGTCGGATGCCATGTTAAGTATGGCGCGCCGGGTCAGCGTCCGCTTTTTCCGTCGCTTACGTTGTTTTTACTAACTCGTTCTCGCGCGAATAGGGAGTTGCGTAAATGGCGCTCACGTCGTTTTGACGTCGGTTTCAACAACGCTTTCCGTGTGAGCTGGAGCATGCGCACTGGGCTTTCTCCCCGACCGGCGCATGCGCAGTTCGTTCGACGCAGGGGCGTGCTTCATTTAAATACAAGCCGCTCATCTTGAATTACGCGGCTTACGCTGGGGCCATTTTCGCTACGCCAACGCAAACGACGGAGCAAATGCTTAGGGATACGGCACTTGCTCTAGTACGATGCGGCAGCGTAGTGGAAATGGCTTACGCTACTCCGGCGAATTTCTTAGAGAATCTGGCCCCTAATGTTTATGTATATTTTAATGGTAAATTTACATTTAAAAAATAAAATTTTGCGATTTTTTTTCTATCTTTTTCTTTCTTTCCTTCCTTCTCTGGAAGTGTTCTCTGGTTGGATGAGTCAATGAGGTGGGGTGGTGATGTCCAAACCGGAGTGTACTGCCCACCAAAGTTTGCTGCCTGTCTGTCTGCCTTTCTTTCTCTCTTTTATGTATATTTTAGTGGCAAATTTACATTACAAATTAAAGTTTGCCTTTTTTTTGTCTTTTTTTTATTCTATCTTTTTCTTTCTTTCCTGTCACATTGTTTATTATATTATTCATACACCTAATATGTATGTATATTTTAATGGTACGTTTACATAAAAAAAGTTTGCTGTTTTTCTTCTTTTCCTTTCTTCCTTCCTTCCTTGGAAGCGTTCTTTGGTTGGATGAGGCAAACGATCGGGGTGGTGATTTCCAAACCAGAGTGTACTGCCCACCAAAGTTTTCTTTCTTTCTTTCTTTCTTTCTTTCTTTCTTTCTTTCTTTCTTTCTTTCTTTCTTTCATTCTTTCATTCTTTCTACATTGCCTATTTTATTGCTCCTGCTATTTATGGTTGTATTAATTGTAAATTTACATTAAAAATGGTTTGCCCTTTTTCTTTGTCTTTTTTCCCCATCTTTTCCTTCCTTCCTTTTCTTTCTTGTATTGTCAGATTGCTTGCTTTATCATGTACCTGTTATTTATGTATATAGTAAATTTGCTGTCCTTCTTTTCCTTCCTCGCACAGGCGTCATTAAGAGATTGCTCTGCATTTTGTCAATGAATGCAAGGCGTTCTCTGGTTGGAGGAGGCAAAGTGGTTGGGTGGTTGATGTCCAAAGTGGAGGGTACTGCCCACCTGGGAACAGATCAAAGGTTTGGACAATGACGCAAAAGGTCATAAAAATCAAAGGAGTGAAATAAGATATTTAAAAAAAAAAATAATATCACAAAATATATGCTCAGAAATCTAAGCAATACTTATGTTATAGAATAAAAGTGAACTTATACATGAAAACACTTTTTTTTCATATTTTGTGGTCTGAAGTCGGAGTTGAAGTCCGAACCTTTGTATTTTGGAGAAGTGTTCTGGGCACATTATGCCACACATGCCAAGTAGACCAGACGGCAGCCACTGTGGGTACTGCTAATCATTGCATTTTCTTGTCTCCAAGGTCCAAGGCTTCAGTTTTGTAAGCATTACATGTTATCTTGTACTGTACATTCATATGATATATTGGAGATATGATTGAATATATTGGTGGGCAGGTGTCAAAGGATGAGTAGGTGTTGCTGTGCTATTGAGGCGCCTTGAGGCGATTTAGTTTGTATTTGTAGCGCTATAAAAGTTACTCACTCAATCTATGGGTGGGATTTGTACTATTTTTCATGATAGCTGTAAGTTCTACTGATAAGGAAACATATGTCAGATAATATGTTTAATCTCAAAAGAAATGCACTTACAATACACAATTGCAAAACAGGCTCATCAGGGTCTCATGATGCGCGGTGCTGTCCAGTCTCAGGTCCATCTATAATACAATAAAATACAAGAGGATTAAGACTGCTCCGTTTAAAAGAGCTCATAATCTAATAGAGTGGGGGTAGGTGGTACAAAAGTTTGTAACTGTGGGGAATGAGCTGATGGAAATGGTAAAAGATTAGTTGGAGACGTGATAGGCTTCCCTGAAGAAATTTGTTTTCAGGGATGACCTGAAGGTAGTAATGCCCAGGGTTGCCAATTGTTCGTATTTTTACGGACAGCTCGTTAAAAAAAAAACAAAAATTAAAATAAAAAAACGGGCACCTTTTTTGCCTGGTTATGTTTAAATGTTCTGTGGTTTGCTGGAAATGGTGCACAGGAATAGTTAAAAATAGCCGAGATCGGTTCGGCTTCTTGGAACTGCGCATGGAGATTGGAGGAGGGGGGGCGGGGGGGTGGTGGTGATTGGAGGAGGCAGGAGGTGATGGTGGTTTTGCAGTGGGGTAGGGCACCGCAGAGGGGCATTGGAGTCGCAGGGGGCATTGGAGTCAGGGGGTGTTAGTGGCAGGGGGGGTGATTGGAGGCAGCGGGTGTTGGTGGCACTGCAGAGGGGGATGGTGGCACCGAAGAGGGTGGGGGGATGGAGAGGCAGGGGTTGTTGGTGGCACCGCAGAGGGGAATGGACTCAGGGGGTGATTGGAGGCAGGGGGCCTGGGGGAGATTGAAGGCGGAGGGGAGATTGGAGACAGAGGGAGATTGTGGCACCGCAGAGGGGGGTGAAGGCACTGGGTAGGGGGGTGTTGGTGCAGCAGAGGGGGATGGAGGCAGGGGGTGATGTGACTAAATAATTTGCCCTTATTATATCAAAAATAACAAAAATATGTTTTTTTACTCTAATATCACATTAGTATTTGCCTAGCGTACTTGGTTGTAGCCTAAATACTGAAATTTGCACCTAAAAATATAATTTAGTAACTTTTGTGAAATGCCAGTAAAAACGTGGCTGCGCCAGTAAATTTTGGGTGTCGTGCCAGTAAATTTCAATCTGGTAGGTTGGAAACACTGGTAATGCCGCGTACACACGATCAAAATTTCCGACAAGAAATGTTCCATGTGAGCTTTTGGTTTGAAATCTTGACCGGGTGTATGCCCCATCGGACATTTTCTGTCCGATAGGGCATACACAGGTGCTAAATTTTACATAGTGGGGAGAGATCCTGCAGGAATGCCACACCCAGAAAACGAAAAGGATCTCTATGAGCCTTCGCATGGAGCCAAAGTCCTCACCATGGCCCCCGGATTGATCTCGCTTGAAATCGTCCCATCCCGGGTGGCTGCTTATAACAAAAAGAAGAAATCCATGGAGTATTTTGATTCTGCACAGTAAGCAGGGCTTTTTTTCTGGGGGAACTTGGGGGAACTCAGTTCCACCACCTTTGGCTCAGACCCTTTGGTGCCCGCTCACCACAATCACTTGTAAACACAGAAGTCTGGTTTCTGTGTTTAAAAGTGACAGCTTTGTAACCCCCTGAACTCTGCACTCTGTATGTAATGCAATTCTGGTATTTAATGCCCCTTTAAGACTCTTCTACTGTTTGTGAAATCTGAACGGGTCGGGTGGTTGAGTTCCTGTACCTATTTTCTGAGAAAAAAAGCTCTGACAGTAAGTATCTTTTTTTTTTTCCTCTTTTTACATGTGCTTGTTTCCTTTTTTGTCATTACATGTGTTCACAACATCATATTAGAATAAGCAAAGGATTATGAAAGCTGAATAATAAATCTGCAGAACTTTAATGATTCTATTGAGTCGGTCACCAAATCCTCTGAGGAATTGTACCAAAAACAAAACATTTTTGCAAACCGATCAGGCTGTACTAAAAGGCAAATGGGGTCCTTCCCACTACAAGATAGGTGTAGATAATAAAGTGACCACTGGGGGGTTGTCCACAAACCACATCCACTTAAAAGTTTGGGTGATATTTGGAGACAAGATCGGCGATGTAGCTCGGGGCAGAGTTGTAAATGGCTTTATATGTTGTGGTTAGTATTTTGAATTTAATTCACTGGTTGATCGGGACCCGGTGTAGGGATTGGAGGAGAGAATTGGCAGACATTGAGCGGTTGGTAAGGTGCAGGGCTGGTGCAAGGATTTTTGACACCCTAGGCAAAGCCTCATTTTGCCGCCCCCCCCCCCCATTGGCGCAACCCCCTTGACCCTGCCCATGTATACCCTACCTTTTAACAAAGCGCCCATCAAAAACATCCCACCATAACCCATCAAATGCAGCCTCACCAGCGCCCATCAATGCAGCCTATCAGAGCCCATCAATGAATGTTTGCTTGCTTCCATTAATTCGGGAGGCAGGACACAGACAGTCCTCCGCCACTGCTGCACTTGGCTCCACTTCTGACTCCACCACATCTGCTCTGCCCATGTGTACCCCACCTTTTTAATGATCAAATGCAGCCTCACCAGTGCCCCATTAATGCAATCTACCAGCGCCCATCAAATGCAGCCTCACCAGCACCCCATCAATGCAGCCCACCAGCGCCCATCAAATGCAGCCTCACCAGCGCCACATCAAATGCAGCCTCACCAGCGCCCATCAAATGCAGCCTCACCAGCGCCCCATCAATGCAGCCCACCAGCGCCCATCAAATGCAGCCTCACCAGCGCCCCATCAATGCAGCCTACCTGAGCCCATCAAATGCAGCCTCACCAGCGCCCCATCAATGCAATCTACCAGCGTCTATCAAATGCAGCCTCACCAGCGCGCCATCAATGCAGCCCACCAGCGCCCATCAAATGCAGCCTACCTGCGCCCATCACATGCAGCCTCACCAGCGCCCCATCAATGCAACCTACCATCAATAAAATGTTGCTTGCTTCCATTCATTCAGGAGTTGGGACGCAGACACAGTCCTCTGCTACGGCTGCGCCTCTGACACAGGTGGCTGCCTGCTGAAGCTGAGACTTAGTTGCTTGCTTGCTGCACATAGAAGAGAGTAGGAACACCAGTGGCCAGGCGCCCTAGGCAGCAGAGCGCCCTAGGCGGCTCCCTAGTTTGCCTAGTGGTAGCACCGGCCCTGGTAAGGTGGATGAGTCTGGCAGCGGCATTCGTGATAGACTGAAGTGGGGATAGCCTATGGAGAGGTGGGCCAATGAGAAGGGAAAAGTCAACGCGAGAGATAACAAGGGAGTAAATGAGGATATTATCTATCAGTGAAAAAAACAGCGATCGGTGGTCAAAACTAACTATAGAAAGTTAATGTATCACCAAGAGTGATGAGAGGTGAGTAGGATATGGATATGGTCGAAACTTGGGTTCACACTGAACCCAACTTGCAGCTTAATGTATACGAAGTGTGGAAACGCTTGTGACATCATTGTCCTAGTATGGCCACAAGGCCATATTAAGACAATGAAATTAATCTACTATGGTCATGTGACCATATTTGGTTGATGATGTCACAAGCATCCCTGCCCATTTGTGCATGTACAGCTGAAAGGTGTAGAATGCCCTAGCTGCATATAACTAGGTAGAAATCCAGGAGTCTTCAGCTAGCTTTGTAATAATGTGAACCAGGTGATTCTTGGCAATAGGGTATAAAAGATTTGGTGGATCTGTAGTGTATCCTTATTTTACTTTAACCCCTTCCCAACCCGAGTTATACTGTGGCAGGTTGGCTCCCCTGGGCGAACCGTCGTAGCTGTACATCGGTTCGACTTTTGACCACTAGGGGGAGCGCATGCACCACCGGTGCAACGCTAAAACCGATGCACGTGCCTGGCAGTCGCAATGACCGCAGGGCGCACGCGATCGCTCCACACAGAGACAGAACGGAGATTTGTCAATGTAAACAGACAGATCTCAGTGCTGTCAGGAGTGAGGAGAGCGATCTGTTGTTCACACTAAGTATGAACAATGATCGGTCTCCTTACCCAGGTAGTCCCATCCCCCCACAGTTAGAATCACTCCCTAGGACACACATTTAACCCCTTTAATCGCCCTCTAGTGTTAACCCTGTCTTTGTAAAAAAATGCTAATGGTCCCAAAAATGTGTCAAAAGTGTCAGATGTGTCCACCATAATGTCGCAGTCCTGATAAAAATCGCTGATCACCGCCATTACTAGTAAAAAATAAATAATAATAAATAATGCCATAAATCTTTCCCCTATTTTGTGGACACTATAACTTTTGCGCAAACAATGGCGACCCTAGGGGGGGCCAGAGGGGGCCCTGACCCCCCTAAAATGATGCTGTGCCCCACCATGTGCCCCCCATGTGCATTTTTTGTTGTTGCATTTTTTGTATTTTGCTCAGGCCGCCACTGGAGTAACAGTGGCGGCCTGAGAGGGAGAGCATCCCCAGTCAGCTCTGCGGGGCATTTCTCCCCCCTCCCTCTGCTCGCTGACACTGCATAATGCGAGCGCTCACACAACCACAGCCGCCCGATCTGCTTCTTCCCCTGCATCCTCATTGACACGGAGAAGAGCAAGTTGCAGAAAGGACTCCATGAGCACTGTGTGTGTGGGGGAAGCAATCATCTCATTTACTGAAAAAACAGACTGATTTCTCCCGTCCTTAGGATAGGAGAACCAGCCTGTAAATTCTGAGAGTGGTGACTGCAAGCTGAGCCAAGTGTCAATCTATGACACTCTTTTACAGCCCAGTGAGTCCAGCCATAACTCTCCTCACATATGAGCAGGGAGGAATACAGCTCCTCCTCCTCCTTCTCTCAGGAGCAGCACAGTGGTGCAGTGAGTAGCACTTTCGCCTAGCAGCAAAAGGGTCGCTGGTTCGTATCCCGACCATGACACCATCTGCTTGGAGTTTGCATGTTCTCCCTGTGTCTGCGTGGGTTTCCTCAGGGTACTCCGGTTTCCTCCCACACTCCAAAGACATGCTGGTAGGTAAATTGGTTCTCGTCCAAATTGGCCTAGTGTATATGTGTGTATGACTGTGTGTCCCTAGCGTGTCAAGATCCTACAGGGTAAAAATGACAGCACCAGCCAAGCAGACACTGGCTGGAAAAAGCGCCCAGAGGCGATTCAGTTCGCATTCGTTGCGCTATACAAGTCATTCATTCATTCAGTCCCGCCCACACTATCTCGGTGTGCTGTATCTGAAGAGAGGGGATGTGTGGGTGGGAAATATGAAAATCAGCAGCATTCCTGGCTGTGTGTGAATGATGCCTGAGATTCTAGCCTGGACCGTGGGTAAGTGTGTGCACTGCAGATTGCAGTGCACTGTAATCACTGAACTGCATTTTCTTTATCGTACATCACGGGACACAGAGCGCATAGCCATTACACTTGGGTTATATGGGTACATTCAGGTGTGGACACTGGTGTAATCAATTTCACAGGAAGTTTCCTCCCTATATAACCCCCTCCCACTGGGAGTGCTTCAGTTTTTTCGCCAGTGTCTTAGGTGTTGGTCACGTCTAGCTGTCCCTCGGAGGTCTCGGGACCCAGGATAGCTAGCCGGATCCGTCTGAAGTGCTTCAAAGCCAAGGTGTACGATACCCGGGCCCTGCTGGAGTGGGGTTTTGCCTATAATGCCTCTCCTTGGAGGGCTGGATTCTGGGCTCCAGTGCCTTAGTCTCTTCCAAGAACTAAACGCTACTGATGCCAGGATGCTATATAGGTCCAGGTGTGTGGGTTCCTTAACACAGGACCCCGGTCCCTGAAGGTCCAAGACAATACCCACGGAGATGGGGGAAGGTTGGGCCTCTTGCATTTTGCAATACCCTGCGGCGTGGAGCAGGTAAGAGGGAACCTGCGGGACTTGGTTCGACAGTAGGTATCCCCCTGGGGGTTCTGGGTTGGCTAATGGTATGCTTGTGCATCAGCCACTATCTCCACTATGTCTTTTGAGGCAGGATGGGATGTACTAATGTTTTCCCAGATAACATGTAGGTATATGTATGCTTTTAAAAGATATGTATTTGCTACTCCCCCCAGATCTGCCTGTTAGCATGATACTGCAGCCCCACGTGCTATAGGGAGGAAATGCTGACAAAACTCCTGTTTCTTAGGAAGCCTATGGGGACAGCTTCCTCTATGTGTGCACTACAATAAAGATTAGTGTCTTGCCTGGTGTCTGTTGGGTTGCTAGCGCTGGTCCAGGCTTCTCCTCTGCTTTCTGCTTCCTCCATGTTGGTTTCAGCGTGGGGGGGGGGCGCGCGCGCGCATGCGCGCCGCCTTTTACAGCGTCAGCGTGCGTGGGGGGGCGGGCCAGCAGCGTCAGGTCTCAATTAAAGCAACAAAGCATTTCCTGGCCGGTCAGTCCCTCCTGAAAGCAGAGGAGGCTGAGGACACAGAGCGCGCAGCTGAGCTATTTCTGGCTAACAGTGACACCCAGTGGTGGTTTGTGGATCTTCAGGTCTGGACTTGGCTCCATACTGACCAGAAAAAAAAAAAAGGTTTTTTTCTTAAAGGGACTCAGCCTTAGATCTGGCAGTATCTGAGTCGGTGCAACCTTGGGCTCCAGCTAACGGGCATTGGTGTGGCAATACTCACAGGACCTTCCTCGGTATTGCCGCCTTCTCGGGCGTATGAAAATTTGGAAAAATTTTACCATAGCCTGTTCTTATTAATGGTTCACTTCTAGCTACAACAGTTGGGTGTTGGCTTTAGGGGTGTCTCAAGGTTGTGCAATGGCTCCCAAGGGATCAGGACCAGCTAAGGCTGCAAAAGGTACCAAAAAACTAAAGGGGTCTCCATCGGGGTCAGAGGAGTTGGGCCAGGCTCTAGCGGTCCCACCCTCACCAGATAGACCGCCGAACAGCATGTTGCAGGAGCCATTGAGGGTGCTAGGGGCAGAGGCGGCCCCAATCAACCCATTCCCGTTTACGTTACGGAAGAAATGCTAGCGACCACCCTGGGTGGGCTAGAGGAAAGGTTAACTGCTTTAATTGCCCGCTCTTTGCCAGGTGGCAAACGGGCTAGATCCCCGTCACCTAGATTGGTGTTTTCAGATGCAGAGGTCCTCTCTTCGGAGGAATTGGACCCACAGGGGGATCAAGCGGACCCGAGTCCCGACGGTTCAGACATTGAAGGTTCCACTATAGATGAAATTTTTTCAGCTTCTCAAGCAGAGAGCCTGTGGATCCAGTCTCTGACAGATATGGTTCGCACTGCTTTTAAACTTCCAGTGTCAGAACAATTAGCCCCCGCGGTATCCTCTTTAGGTTCCTTGAAGGCACCGTTGAGTGGTGCGTCTTTTCCGGTTCACCCCCTTCTGGAGAGCGTGATTTTTCAGGATTGGGCTCGACCTGATAGGATGTTTATCCCTCCTAAAAGGTTCACTATTCTCTATCCTATGGAAGAAGAATTTGCAAAGAAATGGGCACTCCCTACCGTGTACGCAGCCATTTCCTGCGTAAATAAATCCCTGACCTGTCCGGTTGAAAATGTCCAGATGTTTAAAGATCCAGTCGACAAAAAGTTGGAGACCCTACTGAAGGCTTCTTTTACCACAGTAGGTGCCGTGGTTCAGCCAGCAGTGGCAGCCATTGGCGTTTGTCGGGCTTTGGAGCGGGGGTGTCGGGCTGGCGGCCCTCCAGCTGTTGCGGGACTGCAGGTCCCATGAGGCATTGCAGGGCTAACAGTTACAAGCATGACTCCCACAGGCAGAGGCATGGTGGGACTTGTGGTTTCGGGGCGGCTGGAGGGCCGCCAGTTTGACACCCCTGCTTTAAAGGATCAGACTAAACAGATATTAAAGGACATACCGGCTCAGCAAGCTTGTGAATTGGCTGACCTCCCAAGGGCTCTCTGCTTTGCAGTAGATGCTATTAAGGACTCCATTCAACAGGTGTCCCGTTTATCTCTGCTGTTGGTTCATATGCGTCGCCTTTTGTGGCTGAAAAACTGGTCAGCAGAGGCACCCTGCAAAAGGCTTTTAGCAGGATTTCCCTTTCATGGTGGGAGACTATTCGGTGAAGACCTAGATAAATATATCCAGACCATATCAAGTGGTAAAAGTTCTTTCTTGCCTGTCAAGAAAAGATCGCGTGGGCCCGCGTTTAAGCGACAGGCCTTCGCAGGCTCGGCCCCTTCAACTTCCCGTCAGTATCGACGGCCTCCGGGCGTTCAGCATTTAATAGCCGCCCACAAGGACAAGCCACGGCAGGCAAGAGGCCATGGTCTCGCAAGCCGGTTAAACCAGTCATCAAGTCAGATTCATGAAGGGGCGCCCCCACTCTCTTGGGTGGGGGGAAGGCTTCGGTTTTTCTCCGAAGTGTGGGAGGGCCAGAATTCCCGACTCTTGGGTACTATCTGTGGTAGCCACGAGCTACAAGCTAGAGTTTCGGGAAGTCCCCCCTCCTCATTTTCAGGGGTCAAGTCTTCCAAGCGACCCATTAAAGAGGGCCTCTCTGGTAAAGGCATTGGATCGTCTCTTGCTCCAAGGAGTAATTGTAGAAGTACCAACCCAGAAATGGGGTCTGGGATTCTACTCCAACCTTTTCATAATACCAAAGCCCAATGGCGACGTCAGGCCTATCTTAGACCTCAAACGCCTAAATCGCTTTCTAAAGATTCAGACCTTTCGTATGGAGTCCATACGTTCGGTGGCAGCCAGCCTACATCAAGACGACTTTTTGGCATCTATAGACATAAAGGATGCATATCTGCACGTGCCGATCTACCCGGCACATCACAAGTTTCTTCGTTTTATGATAGATCACTGTCATTACCAGTTCGTAGCCCTCCCTTTCGGGTTGGCAACAGCTCCGCGGGTATTCACAAAGGTATTAGCCCCGGTGCTAGCCGTCCTAAGGACAGAAGGCATTTTGGTCCTGGCATACCTGGACGATCTTCTGGTTATCGACAGCTCAGCTTCCAGCCTCAATCATGCAGTAGTTCGCACAGTTCGGCATCTAGAGGAATTTGGGTGGATTGTGAACCAAGAAAAATCGATATTGAAACCCACAAAGCAGTTGGAATATCTAGGCCTTCGTCTAGATACAGACTGCCAGAGGATATTTTTACCTCAAGCAAAGGTCAGATCAATAACTCAAGCAGTTCAAGTGATCTTAGGCAAGAAGAGGCCGACTATTCGCCTATGTATGCGACTGCTGGGGAAGATGGTGGCCGCCTTCGAGGCAGTATCCTACGCCCAGATCCATACCAGATATCTTCAGGCAACCATTCTCTCTGCTTGGAACAAGTCCATTCAGGCGTTAGATCGTCCGTTAGTGCTCTCCCCAGGAGTCCGGCGCAGCTTGTTTTGGTGGCTGGTCCCTCAAAATTTGTCAAAGGGGAAATCCTTTTGCCCCATCACGTGGAAGATAGTAACCACGGATGCCAGCCTGTCAGGTTGGGGGGCAGTTCTAGAAGAACAGACCCAGCAAGGGCAGTGGTCGGAGGCAGAAAAACTGCTTCCCATCAATATCCTAGAGATCAGAGCTGCTCGGCTGGCCCTGATCGCCTGGACTCTCCCCCTTCAGGGTCTGCCAGTAAGGATACAGTCCGACAATGCCACTGCGGTGGCATACATAAACCACCAGGGGGGCACGAGGAGCCTAGCAGCCCAAAGGGAAGTACACCTGATTTTCTCATGGGCCGAAGCCCATGTACCCTGCATCTCGGCGGTGTTCATCCCAGGGACAGACAATTCTCAAGCAGATTTTTTGAGTCGTCAACAGTTGCTCCCGGGGGAGTGGTCTCTTCACCCCCAGGTATTCCAAGAGATTTGCCAAAGATTCGAAGTCCCAGATGTGGACATTATGGCAACGAGATCCAACAAAAAGTTGGACAAATTCATATCCCGAGCCAGGGATCCCTCGGCCTACGGGACCGATGCGTTGGTTTGCCCCTGGCACCAGTTTTCTCTCCTGTATGCGTTCCCTCCACTGCAGATGATTCCCCGCCTTCTACGGAGGATCAGGGTGGAGAGCAGGCCTGTGATCCTGGTGGCCCCAGCCTGGCCCAGGAGGGCTTGGTACGCACTCATCGTGAAGATGTCAGTCGGGGCGTCGTGGCCGCTCCCCCTGCGCCCAGATCTGCTGTCTCAGGGACCAATCTGCCACCCTGCTTCACAGCAGCTAAATTTGACGGCTTGGCGGCTGAATCCCTAATTCTTAAGGGCAGAGGCCACTCAGCTCAGGTCATATCTACGTTGATTCAGGCTAGGAAACCAGTCTTCAGAAATATTTATTACAGAGTCTGGAGGACCTATGTGGAGTGGTGCGAGTCTCAAAAAT
Source organism: Rana kukunoris (assembly GCA_029574335.1). Classification (NCBI taxonomy): domain Eukaryota; kingdom Metazoa; phylum Chordata; class Amphibia; order Anura; family Ranidae; genus Rana; species Rana kukunoris. The sequence goes on from CM056051.1 coordinate 15,728,167, forward strand.
GGCATCCTCGAAGTTTTTTATTGACAGGATCTTGCGATTCCTCCAGGTTGGCGTTGACAAAGGGTTGGCTCTTAGTACTCTAAAGGGGCAGGTGTCGGCTTTATCGATATGGTTTCAAAGACCCTTGGCCACCCATTCGCTTATGAAAACCTTCTTGCAGGGGGTCTTGCATGTAAATCCCCCTATTAGAGCTTCCCTCTGCCCCTGGAATTTAAATCTGGTCTTGTCAGCTTTACAAAGGCAGCCGTTTGAACCTCTGACAGAAATCCCTCTTGTGCTACTAACCCGAAAGTTGGTTTTCTTGGTGGCTATGGCTTCGGCCAGAAGGGTTTCCGAGCTGGCAGCCTTGTCATGCAGGGAGCCATACCTTATTCTGCATAAGGACAGAGTGGTTCTGCGGCCTCAACCTTCTTTCCTTCCTAAGGTCATATCCAGTTTTCACTTGAATCAGGATCTAGTCCTACTATCCTTCTTTCCTACTCCCCAGTCCAGAGAGGAAAGACTGCTTCATACTTTGGACGTAGTTCGAGCCATGAGGGTCTATCTCAAGGCTACAGAGAAGATTCGGAAAACAGATGTGCTTTTTGTTCTTCCGGATGGCCCCAAGAAGGGTCAGCCGGCTGCCAAGTCTTCCTTGGCTAGGTGGATTAAGCAGCTGATTTTTCAGGCCTATGGTCTGAAGCGCGTTCCACCTCCCTTATCAGTTAAAGCCCATTCTACGAGGGCCATGAGTGCCTCCTGGGCGGCACACCATCAGATCTCTATGGCACAGGTTTGCAAGGCGGCAACCTGGTCTTCCGTACATACGTTTACTAAATTTTATAAGTTGGACGTCGCAAAGGGTACGGACGCAGCATTTGGGCAGGCGGTCCTACGGGCAGCAGTATAGAATCCTCTGGTCCGGGTCACGCCCCCTTTTTTCTGTTGGTGGAGTTACTTTACTTCCTGATAATTTTTTGTTTGGCTATTCTTGGCCTTACGGTCTCCCTCCCTTCATAGAGCATTGCTTTAGGACATCCCAAGTGTAATGGCTATGCGCTCTGTGTCCCGTGATGTACGATAAAGAAAAAAGGATTTTTAATAAACAGCTTACCTGTAAAATCCTTTTCTTGAAGTACATCACGGGACACAGAGCTCCCACCCCTCTTTTGGGGAACATTGTGTAACCTCGGAGGAATTGCTTGCTACAAAACTGAAGCACTCCCAGTGGGAGGGGGTTATATAGGGAGGAAACTTCCTGTGAAATTGATTACACCAGTGTCCACACCTGAAGGTACCCATATAACCCAAGTGTAATGGCTATGCGCTCTGTGTCCCGTGATGTACTTCAAGAAAAGGATTTTACAGGTAAGCTGTTTATTAAAAATCCTTTTATCTCCATCTCTTCTCTCCCCATCTGTCTCCCTCCCCCTCTCCTGTTCTTTCAAGATATTCACAATTTACTTTCACTTTCAGTTAGGCAGGTAATATACATGCTAGGTGACCAGCTGGGTGCTCGGCTCTCTATAACCAATAGTGCCAGCCTTCACCTGCATGCATCCGTAATGTAACCAGCACTAGGTCCTAATAGACTTCTGCCGCTGCCAAGGAGACAGATGCCAGACTAGCACTGCCAATAGCAGGGACAGGACAGCTGGGAAACCCCACAGTGGCAGAACACCAGACAACCTTTGCAACCCTGAGAGTTCTCCCACTGCTTTGGACCCTTATATTTTCTTGGTGTGCTGGTGACATATATCTCTTGTTTTCTGCCACCCTGGGGGGCCCCAGTATAGTAGGAAGGGAGCTCACTGCAGAACATGTGAAAGGGTTTGTTGTGGGATCGTAGTAAAGGGCCCCAGGATATATATATATATATATATATATATATATATATAATTGCATTTTATAGTTGGCCCCCCTACTTTTGTCCCTGTCCCCCCATGTGCCCCCCCCTAAATAAGTACAAAATATTGTTTCAAATATTCAAAATATTTTCAAAATTGTCGCTCTTTTTTGTCTATAGTGCATCTGCTCCTGATGTATATATACGAAACACATCAAGCTATACCTGATGCAACAGTTATACCAGATATGCTTTGTTATCTATCTACCACCCACCATGTTTGACGATGTTACTAATATACAATCCGGCATCTATATATCACAGGTGTCAAACACAAGGTCCGTGGGCCGAATCCGGCCCTCACACCTCTTCTGCAGCTGCAGGAAAGCTCCAGCCCTCCTCAGGTCCTCCTCCAGACCAGGGGTGGATCCAGAGTCTAGTCTTCCGGAGGGGCGCTGCTTGAAAATATGTTTTTTTGGAGGCAATTTATCAGGTAAGTGGCTGATTTTGGCGCTTCAATCATCACGGCACCATGTTGTTATGGTGTCAGGATGATTGAAGCACATGATTTCTATTATTACATTGTAATATAAAATGAAAAGGTTCAACTCACCATAATGTAGAATCAGTGGGAGCATTGAGGGTGTCACTTGCCACGTCGCCTGCCACCAAATACGGATTGTCACTTGCCACATCACCTGCCACACATTGCGGATTGTCACTTGCCACGTCACCTGCCACACACGTCACCCATGGAGCCACCCGCATTCTGGAGGGGGGAAATTGCCCCGTTGTCCCCCACCCTGGATCCGCCCCTGCTCCAGATCCCTACTTTCTGCTTTCAAGCAATGCATCCAGCTTCTTCCCAGTAGCAGCATAAGGAAAGGGGGGTGCACTGTGATGTAAGGTGAGAGTGGGGCACTCAACTTCTGATAGTGGGGTGGCTCTTGACATCTAATGTAAGGGGAGGGAATGCGCTGGACATCTAATCTTACAGATACAACCGGCCCTTTAAGGACAATCATATTGCTGATGCGGTCCACGAAGAAATTGAGTTTGACACCCCTACTATATATCATGTGAGTACAGATACAGTTATCGGGCGTTCCGCCCTTGGCACTTCCAGGCCATATTACTGCTCTATATACAATTACATCAATTATCATGTATTTAATATGATTATGTGTTGATTTATATGTATTTTATATCCATCATGCTTATACCTTGCACAATTTATATGTATATATATGAAATTACTCTTACATTATAACCTTGATATGAATAAATACTTCTTAACCACTTCAGCCCCGGACCATTTTGCTGGTCAATGACCGGGCCACTTTTTGCGATTCGGCACTGTGTCGCTTTAACTGACAATTGCGCGGTCGTGCGACGTGGCTCCCAAACAAAATTGGCGTCCTTTTTTTCCCACAAATAGAGATTTCTTTTGGTGGTATTTGATCACCTCTGCGTTTTTTTTTTTTCCGCTATAAACAAAAATAGAGCGGAATTTTTGAAAAAAAACACAATTTTTTTTTACTTTTGCTATAATAAATACCCCCCAAAAAGATATAAAAAAAAAACGTTTTTTTTCCCTCAGTTTAGGGCGATACGTATTCTTCTAAATATTTTTCAATTCATTCTGATTTTATGATATTATGACAATACATTGTAGAATATGATACAGACATTGATGTGTTCATATAAGTAATACAGTTATTTCATCTAATCAATTTTGGTATATTTTTGTTTCCATATATTGTTGAAACTATACAAAACAGGACAAAACAAGACAGGTCAAGACAAAACAAAACGGGACAAGACAAGACAAAACAACATCCCCATCCCCAAATAAAAAAAAAAAGGGGGGGGAGGGAGAGAGAAAAAAATAAATAGGGCAGGGTTAAAGATTGGCAGCAACAATCCCCACCACTCGCCGCTAATTTGTTCTGTTCCCACAAGTGATTTCTAAATTCTTGTTGTTTCTCTATATACCCTCCAGGGGACACAAGTCCGAAGGTGCTCCTCATGTGTATCCAATTCAAGTGCTAAAAGTGATTCCATCTTTTCTATACCATCCATTTCACTGGCCCACTCCTTAACTGATGGGGTTTGTATTGAGCGCCAGTGTCGTGGTATAACTAATCTTGCTGCTGTCAAATAAATATTTTTGGTAAAAAAAAAAATCGCAATAAGCGTTTAACGATTGGTTTGCGCAAAATGTATAGCGTTTACAAAATAGGGGATAGTTTTATAGCATTTTTATTAATATTTTTTTTTTACTAGTAATGGCTGGGATTTATTTTGTGACTGCGACATTATGGCGGACACATCGGGCAATTTTGACACATTTTTGGGACCATTGTCATTTTCACAGCAAAAAGTGCTATAAAAATGCACTGTTTACTGTGAAAATTACAATTGCAGTTTAGAAGTTAATTACTAGGGGGCGCTGTAGGGGGTTAAGTGTGACCTCATATGTGCTTCTAATTGTAGGGGGGGCGGGGCTGGACTTGTGACATCGTTGATCGTCTTTCCCTATATCAGGGAACAGACGATCAATGACACTGTCACTGTGAAGAATGAGGAAGGTGTGTTTACACACACCTCTCCCCCTTCTTCAGCTCCTATGACCGATCATGGGGCATTGGCAGCGATCGGGTCCCACGGCATTATATCCATCGTGCTTATACCTTTATTTTGTATATATATGAAATTACTCTTACATTATAACCTTGATATGAATAAATACTTCCTAACCACTTCAGCCCTGTACCAATTTGCTGGTCAATGACCGGGCCACTTTTTGCGATTCGGCACTGCGTCGCTTTAACTGACAATTGCGCGGTCGTGCGGCGTGGCTCCCAAACAAAATTGGCGTCCTTTTTTTCGGACCGGATCGCAGGCGCGCGCCCGTGACCCACAGCTGGGCACTTAAAGGGGACGAACCGTACGTGCCTGTGCCCAGCCGTGCCATTCTGCCAACGTATATCGGCGTTAGGCGGTCCTTAAGTGGTTAAACATTTCAAATTGCTTCATTCAAAGTCCCAAATTCCCTTTCCTCTCTGTAGAAGCTATTCAATGAAATTCAATGCGTGGGTACATGTGTCTACACCCGCAGATGTCTGCGCAACGCGCCTGCACGCGATTTCGCACAAACAAGGATACCGGCGGAAGTTCTTGTCCTGTGCATTGGCGCTCGGGGCGCCTCTGTTCCGGATGACATCCAGACACACGTACTTGTTCTGGACAAATGTCTCACCAGGTTGTAAAGAAGGGGGTTTGGATGACAGCCCTGGAATGCACCTTCATAAACAAGTCATAAATTGCTATTGCCTCATCTTTATCCTGACAGGTTCCTTCTTTTTTTCTTTTTCTTTTTTTTTTCACAACAGAATTACTCTAAGCTTTAAAAGTCTGAAACATTATCAGGAAAGATTGAAAAGTCAACTTCAAGATGCTTTTAAAGAGAATTCACCTTAATTGTTACAATTTGTGCGCCATTTGTTCTGATGACTAATAGCGAGTGCATGCTGTACACCATCCGTTTTCTGTGTCCTTACATAAAGAGCAAGGATTAAGTTCTACTTCTACTAAATGCATTTATTTGTCAGTTTCGGGCTAGATGGAGCATGCTAAGCAATGCTAACATGTTACCTGAATAACAGGTCAGCAGCAGTAAAGACTTCATATTAAATCACATTAAACCAAAGTTATGGCATTTAGCAGCGTACTTCAATCCTTTATTAACCGCGTGCCCACCGGCTCACGAACATATACGTCGGCAGAATGGCACGGCTGCGCAAAGCAACGTATATATACGTTGCTTTGAATTTCACTCCGTGCAGGCGCACACGCGCCACCGTCAGCACGCGCGCCCCCTGCCGCTAGCTCCGTGACCGTTAGGGTGCCCACATGTCTCGGATTGCCCGGAACTGTCCCACAATTGACATGTCTGTCCTGGGTCCCGGGCATCTTCATTCTGGGACAATACAATGTCCCGAAATGAAATAGGAGGACACAGCCATTCCCTACTAACTAACAACTACATTTCGGGAACTGGTTGCTAGGGCCAGCGCTGCCTGGCATCTTGCAACCAGTGACAATTTACTCTCAGACAGTGAGACCGGGAGCGAGGCCTGCGCCTAGTGCAGCGCTGCTGTCCCCACCCACCTCGGCACCTCCTCCTTCTCTGGCACCCAGCGGCAACCAGCAGGGACTGATGTGATCTTTACTCTCCAGATAGTGACGCCACAACTTTCCTTCTACGCACGTGGCTCATGCAGAGGGAGTGACAGAAGCACTGCATCTGGTGACAGGCTATGAGTGGCAAGCGGCACTGCATCTGGTGGCAGGCTATGGGCGGCAAGCGGCACTGCATCTGGTGGCAGGCTATGGGCGGCAAGCGGCACTGCATCTGGTGGCAAGCTATGAGTGGAAAGCTGCACTGCATCTGGTGACAGGCTATGGGCGGCAAGCGGCACTGCATCTGGTGGCAGGCTATGGGCGGCAAGCGGCACTGCATCTGGTGGCAAGTGGCACATTCACCTGACAAATAACCCGCCGCCAAATTCCCCATCAACCCCAAAACTACATTTCCCCCGCCCCGCCTCATCTTCTTTTGGGGAAGGTGAGAGAGAGGGTGTGTCCTTAAATGGCAGTTTGGAAATGTGGTGACACTAGTGACCGTCCCCGCGGACTCGATGTCCGCCTGTGTCCCGTGATCACGTCACGGAACTGCAGAAATGGGGGGATACCATTGTAAACAAGGCATCTTCCTGTTCAGCCTAGTGACAGGACGCTGATCGTCTGCTCCCTGTCATCGGGAGCAGCGATCAGTGTCGTGTCACAGTAAGTCCAGCCCCCACAGTTAGAATCACTCCCTAGGACACACTTAACCCCTTCCTTGCCCCCTAGTGTTTAGCCCCTTCCCTGCCAGTGTGCATTTGTATAGCACTGATCGCTGTATGAATGTGAATGGTCGCAAAATATCGTCAAAAGTGTCCGATGTGTCCACCGCAATATCGCAGTCACGATAAAAATCGCTGATCGCCGTCATTACTAGTAAAAAAAAAATATATTAATAAAAATGCCATAAAACTATCTCCTATTTTGTAGATGCTATAACATTTGTGCAAACTAGGGTTGTCCAGATACCGATACTAGTATCGGTATCGGGACCGATACCAAGTATTTGCCGGAGTACTTGTACTCGTGCAAATGCTCCCGATGCCTGGCCGAATACTTTTTTTGTATTTATCAACATGTTCTGTGAAAATTCTTTGAGTTTTTTACTACTGCGTGACAAGCAAATAAAACATTTTTATTCATTTTTACTCATTTTTATTCTTTTATAATGTCTTATAAAGTGAGTTAGAGTTCTTCATAATTCTAAAGAAAATATCCTTAGTCTGTATTGTGGTTTGAAAACTGTCACATGACATTTAAAAAAAGTATCGGTATTCGGTATCGGCAAGTACATGAAAAAAAGTATCGGTACTTGTACTCGGTCCTAAAAAAGTGGTATCGGGACAACCCTAGTGCAAACCAATCAATATAAGCTTATTGCAATTTTTTTTACCAAAGATATGTAGAAGAATACGTATCGGCCTAAACTGAGGAAAAAATTTGATTTTTTTATATAATTTTTGGGGATATTTATTATAGCAAAAAGTTTTGCTTTTTTTCAAAATTGTCGCAAAAAATAAAAACCGCAGAGGTGATCAAATACCACCAAAATAAAGCTCTACTTGTGGGGTAAAAAGGACGCCAATTTTGTTTGGGAGTAACGTCGCACGACCGCGCAATCGTCAGTTAAAGTGACGCAGTGCCCAGTCATTTGGCAGCCAAATCCTCTGGGGCTGAAGTGGTTAAAGACCTTTGTGCTCATAACATCGTTTTAAAACGCTTAGATTTGGTATTTCACACTAGTTATACCTTCAGCCAAAGTATAAAGAAGAATTTAAATTTCAATCTTTCTTTTAAAGAGAATTGAATGACCTGTGAAACAGTAAAGGCGAGCTGAAAAACGGGTTGGCTGTGAATCATTCAGACTCTAATTATGCCATAAAGCTCCGCTACAATAAAATAGAACATATAACTATACAATTCTGAAAACATCACCCATGTAATCAGTGCCGGGACAAGTTTACCTAGAGCCCAGGGCCAACATGTCAAATTGTGCCCCTCCCCAAGATGTATGAGCATTATATGTCAACAACCCCCCCCCCCCCCCCCGATTAAGATCAAGCACTAATCGGCATGTGTATCCCCTAAGAATAAATTCCTCTCAAAAAAAAATTGCCCCCTGCTGAAATTTCCTTCCCAGCACAAATCTTTGCCCCCCCCCCCCAGCTCAAATTCTCTCATGTCCCATATGCTCAAAGCATAAATACACCCCCAAACAAAAACCATACCCCCCCCCTCCTTGTACAAATCCTCCACACCTCAAATTTCCCCTCCGATCACAAATCCTCTCCTCCCACTCCAAATCCCCCCTCCCAGCACAAATTCTCCCCAATCACCCATCTTAGCACAAATCCCCTGTCATGGTCTTACCTCTTTGCAGGCTTCTCATTACTGACTTATGCTAGCAGCCATCTTGCTTCATGGGGTTCTTGTAACCTGCCACACCCTGCGGCTCCTCCTTCCCACTGGGAGGAGCTGGCTGCTCAGCATATATATAGACGGCAGCTGCAGCATTTCCTCGCTTGGGCCTTTAGTCTGATACCCCTTCTGTGATCGTGCTGCTTGCTCTTGGTCACCGACCCGGCTCACGGACGTTCCTTCTGGTTCCTGATTCCCGGCTTCGTTTGACGACTTCTCTGGCAACAGGCTCCGGCTTGGCTGACTCTCATCCCTGGCTATCGACCCTGGCACTCGTGGATGACTCTTCTGGCTGTTTGATCGTCAGTTTGGACTTTGACCTTGCTGTTTGGTTTTCAATAAAACCTTCTTATTCATTTATCTGTGTATGTACGTCTGATTTATGCTCCCATGACATCCCCCTCCCAAATTTCCCCTCCTAGCGCAAAATCTCCCAATCATCCCTGATGGCACTAATCCCCCCACCAAAAAAAATTCCCCTCCTAGCACAAATTCCCCTACCGTGTTACCTTTTCTAGCACAAACCCCCTAAATTCCCACTCAAGAAATCATGAGGGGCCCTACCCACTGATCTCAAGGCTTTTGTCTCCCATCGTGGGACCCTTTATTACAGTCTCGCAAGGGCCCACCTTCCTGCCATCTTGGGCTCTCCCCCCACAGTGGTGGAACACCATAGCCCAGTCACAAATGTGACCTTTGCCACCCTGGTAGTACCGCCACTGGTGTCAGTAGTTTTTTTTTTTTTTTTACTATCTTATTTATTTTTGTATTTTATTTAAAAATATATACTGTGTATATATATATTACATATTTTTTAGGGCCACCATTGGTTGGGGCTTTGGTGAAATATCAGGGGTCTAAACAGACCCCTGATGTCTCACTTTTGAGACAGAGAAAGAGACTGAGGACAGATTCATCTGCCTGTTTCTCTGATGCCTCAGCTGCACAGAAAGAATGGACAGGAATAGCTCTGTACACAGCCTCCCGTTCATTCACAAACTAAAGCATAATAAACGCAATTTACTATGCCCCAGCTATGAATGAATAAAAATTAAAAAAACAGTCAGTGATCACTACCAATCACTGACTTTATTCATTAAGACAAGGAAGGGGACGGCAAATTAAATATTTACCAGCACCTTCCCGGCTCTCCATCCTGACTGATCCCCAGAGCAGCAACTGGAGGTTTGGAAGGGGAATAGCAGCAGTGCTGTGGAAAGGGGCGAGGAAAGGATACAGGGGCTCGGGGCAGCAGGACAGGGATAGGGAGGCAGCAGGAGGGAGAGGAGGAGAAGTGGGCATTTAGCAATTTCATGGAGGGCTCAGTTCCTCTACGTGCCGCCGCCCTTCTATCCATGTAAACAAGTGGGCCACATTGGGCCCTCTGGAGCAGGGGGCAATGTCACAAGGCAGATCCTGTACGTACGCCCCTGGACCTTACTATAGGTGTAGTCATCTATGTATCCCATCCATCCCAAAGGATAAAAAGACTGTTAAAAAAGTGTTAGCTTGAGTTCAGCTTTAAATGGTTCGTCAAGTCCATTTAGTCCCAGTTCACGCCGTGGCGGATCAGATGCGATCCGAAAGGTTTACATTCGCATATCTTCTGAAAATACATTGTTTGTCACATCCATGTGATGCGATTTTGATCCGGTTAAAAGACAGGGTCCTGTGCGAGTTTGGAGCGCATCAATTCAGAAGTATATTGGCATTCTGAGATAACTGTTCACATAGGATACGATTCATAGCCGGTTTTGCATAGAAATGGCTGGAAGGCAAATCTGTAGAGAAGAGGATGGGTGGAATTTTTTGCATATGAAGGCAGATTGAAAATCACAGCAGTACTAAATTTCCATTGAATGAAACGGTATTCACAATTGCCTCCCCAAATCGTATTAGAATCGCAACTGAATCACAGTCTGAATCGCGGGTCTCTCCCGCACCCCAGCCCCAGGCCCAAGGTCACCCTCCCCTAAACTAGTGGCATGGCCCAGGGTATATAAGAGGGTGCCCCCCCCCCCCCCCGCCAGCCCTCGTGCTGGGTATTGGCTGGAGCCTTCCAATACTCCAGTCAGCTCCTCCTAAATTCCCATCCATTCTTCTGGAAGCTTTTCCTGCAAGTAGGGGGAGGTATCAGAGGGGCTGTCTGATGAGTCATCCAGCCTCCCTGAGACACTCGCCCTGACCCAGATTCAACCCAGCTTGGCTCTCAGCCAAGCTAACAATTTACCTACAATAACAAACCTTGTTACACTATTCTAGCACTAGAGGGTGCTACGTGTAGCACTATGATCTGCCCCTTTTGTAGAGAGCTGGGTGTCCTGATATTTGTAGAGGGCGGAGAAAAAAGACTAGCTATAACAGATCAAGATCGGGGTCATAGAGCCTTAAAGCACATTTTTCCTAGCTGCCAAAAATATTTGAGTGGTTTGTTTTATGTGTCTTAGAAGAGAAAGGTGAAGCCTTCATCAATCTACATGCAATATATCCCACCTCCATTGTGAGTAGCTGGTTAGTGGGCATGGAGGAGGAGGGAGGGAGTGGGCTGTCATTTACCACTGTGTATACAACCACATGTGTGACTCTATAGTCACATGTGTTGTAGGGAGGAAATGGTCAGCATAGAAACTCACTGAGAACTGAGCATGTGCAGAGTTGCCACCACAGCTGCAAAATCTCTAGCTGAATTGGGGATATGCACAGAAGGGGAGATGGAGAACAGCAGGATCAACCATTTTTTTTTGTAGAATACAGAAAACAATTCCCATAGTGACTGAGATCAGGGTTGCTCTGTACAAAACCGCTGCACAGAACAAATAAGTATAACTTGTTTTTTATTTATGTATTTAAAAAATATATAAAACATTATTTAATATCACTTTAAGTGGCATCTGTGATGGGAGTCACTTTGGGTGGGGGGGCTTGTGGAACCCAGCTTACCTTGGAGAGCTCTGGAATACTGAGCTGGGTTTCACAAGCCCCCCACCCAAAGTGACTCCTGTCACAGCATTGATTTGAACGGGTGTCATTAAAAAGAATTATGTCCAAAGTCGCATAACAAATCGCACAAGTGTGAAATTCTCAGCCAATGAGGAGGGAAAGTCCCTGTGCACAATCCTGGATTGAGATGGGGCTCAGGTAAGTATTAGGGGAGCTGGGGGGAAACTGCAGCACACAGAAGGTTTTTTACGTTCATGCACAGAACCACTTTAAACACTTTGAGCCATATTCTTAGCAGAGTTACGTCGGCGTATCTCGAGATACGCCACATGACTTCTAAGAAGCGCCGGAAGTCTCTTACGCCGTCGTATCTAAGTTGCATATTTACGCTGGCCGCTAGGTGGCTCTTCCGTCGATTAGCCGCGTCGAATATGCAAATGAGCTAGATACGCCGATTCCCGAACGTAATTGCGCTCACTCGTCGTTTTTTACGTCGTTTGCGTAAGCGTAAAGTTACCCCTGCTATATGAGGGGTAAATTTGCGTGAGTGAGGCGTACACAATGTTAAGTATGGACGTCGGGACAGCGTCGATTTTTACATCGTTTACGTCGTTTGCGTAAGTCGTTCACGAATAGAGATTTGCAAAAGTTACGTTCACGTCAAAAGCATTGACTATTTGCGACGTGATTTCACGCATGCGCACTGGGATACGTCCATGTACGGCACATGCGCAGTTTCAAAAAAGTGTCAAAAACGTGGGGTCACAACACATTTACATAAAACACGCCCACCTCTTCCACATTTGAATTACCCGATCTTACGCCGGGCCATTTACGCTACGCGGCCGTAACTTAGGACGCAAGTGCTTTGAGAATCCAAAGTTGCGGCTGCGTAGCGTAAATAGGATACGCTACACCCCGCTGCCAGATACGCAAAAATACGAGAATCTGGCCCTTCAGCTCTGGAAGATTTACCCCCCTTCATGACCAGTTTTTTTTTTGCAATACGCACTGCGTTACTTTAACTGACAATTGCGCGGTCGTGCGACGCTGTGCCCAAATACATTTTTGGCCTTTTTTTTCCCCACAAGTAGAGCTTTCTTTTGGTGGTGTTTACAGCTATCTGCCTTGTTTACATAGGCAGACCGCCGTTCTTCATCTCTCGTTAACGATCGGCGGGTTTTGGCAGACATCGGGTCTGCCCGACCCACTAATTGGCTCCCGCTGTGTCCAATTACAGAAGGAGTGGGTTGCTGGCAGTGCGTGTGTAATCCCAGACCCAGAAGAGCAAAATGACGTACCTGTATGTGATTTTGCGCACAAGGGCCACCACAGTACATATACGCGGGGCAGTTGACAAGTGGTTAAAGTTGCTGCGACTTTGAAAAGGTAACAACAAAACCTGGGGAATGCCCAGGGAAAAACCAAGCCTACTTATCGACCAGCTCGCAGAACAACCAATTAACCTGTCTAACAGTATGCGTTAAAAACGGGGGTTTTGAAAATGTGCCTGCACTACTTTGGTGCGACTTTTGATGCGACTCAGATCCGTCGATCGTAAGGTCAGATCAAAGTCAAACCGAAGGTCACATCAAAGTCTCACTGGAAATTGTGCAACTTTGAAGACGCGCTAATGTGAATGGAGCCTTAACCTTTAGAGATAATTCCTCAATGATCAAGTTTTTTGTCCCGGTCTTTGTTCCATGCTGGACGTTTTATGGCTGTGAGATTGTTTACAACACTTTAGGTGCAAGAGCCCCGGGTAAAATAGACGCTTGCTCGCAGTAAGAGCGCACATTGAGCCTTACGGTACGCACCTGGTAATTTCGATATTTATGTCTGTCTGCAGAAGACTTGTTTGCAGACATTCTTATGGGACTTAATTTATACTTCTGAAGGTTTTGAAAGCAGGCCTACATAAAAAGCTTCAGCTTTGAAAGTGATCATTAGTAAAGGACGTAGAAAAGCACGGAACTTCCATCACATGGCTGCTGCTTGAAAAGGAAAAACAAAATCTGAACGGAATGCTTGTTTTTCATCAATTGTAAGAAATTCTTTAGACAGACATGAAGGGGCGTAACATGTTCGGTCTACAAAAGATCTGGGGCTCGAGCCCATAGCAGCAAAGTAAAGAAAGTTATACGCTTGGGCGGACATACACATGTGTGTGTATGTGTGTTTGTGTATATATATATATATATATATATATATATATTGTGACAGGAAGTCAGGTAAATCTGTGGGTGTTGTCACAGATGGGAGATACATTTCTGCCTTGTTTAGACAATTCACCAATTACTATTAGGTGTCGGCTGCTGAAATAGCCAGAAAGGTTTAGGCCTCTTTCACACGGAGCGGTCCGTTTTTCGGTCCGCTCCGTGTGTGTCCGTCGGCTCAGCGGGGGGTCCCGCTCAGCTGTCGGCGGACAGGGCGGTCCCCGCACACTGTGCAGGGACCGCCCTGTCTCTCCTCCGCTATCCCCTATGGGGAATCAGATGGAAACGGACCGTCTGTCCGTTTGCATCCAATCCGATCCACCAGACGGAAGAAAAATAGGGTTTTCTTCCGTCCGCAAAACGGATCCAGACGGACGCGGATCTTAGGCGGACGTTAGCGGATGCATCATCCGCTAACGGATCCGCTCCCATAGGGACACATTACAAGTCCGTAAACGGACTTGTAATTAGCGGACCGTTCGTCCGCTCATGTGAAAGGGGCCTTAGGGCGTTGGAAAACTTCAGCTGTTCAGAATGAAGCAAATTAGGGCCTCTATAAGACATCCAAGGGATGACTACTGATTGCTGCATCCTGAGGCTTTTTGAGTTGAGCAGTCAGAAAGACTTCTGAAGAGGTGAGGTGGTTGTTGATTTTTCTGTGTGATAAAAATCAAAAAGACTATTGTTTTTCTGCTGCATGACCAGCAGTGTCTGCCCAGCAGTAGGCTGTGCCAGACTCCATAGGTAGGTTCCTATGTTGTGAAGTTAGACACCCCAAGTGGCAAGGGTTTATTTTATGTTTTGTTTTGTTTATGCTGTTTTGATGCTTTCACTTGTATCCAGCAATATGGAAGAATAAACCATATCCTTTCTTTTCAACCATCCTCAACTGCCTTTCTGTATAGTTCAGCGTGTAGTAAAACCCATCCAGGGGGTCACACACACCCACTACCGAGCAAATCCCTCACAATATATATATATATATCGTTACATATCAGAGTGCGGATCCCATGGTTTGTTATTATTGTATATTTACACAATATATCTCACTTCAGATTTTTTTATTTTTACTATTGAAATTTGTACCCACATATGTGACTGAGGAATATAGAAACCCAACTGTTGGCCACCTTTACCACATACAGTGGAACCTCGAATTTCGAGTAACGCGGATAACGAGTGTTTCGCAGTACGAGCACTGTATTTAAAAAAAATTCTAACTCGGTTTGCGAGTGTTGTCTTGCAAACACGAGCATGATTCAGGCCAAAGCGGTGTGCAGTACCGCGTTTGGCCTGAGGTGGGGGGGCGCCAGGTAACCCCAACCTCTGGCCGCATGCGATATTGCATGTCATTGAAGTCAATTGAAGATTCAATAGTGATGTCGCAAACATAAAATTTTACGTTTGCGAACGGCGAACTTCCGCAAATATTTGCGAACGGGCAAAACGGGGCGAACCGCCATAGACTTCAATGGGCAGACAAATTTTAAAACCCACAGGGACTCTTTCTGGCCACAATAGTGATGGAAAAGTTGTTTCAAGGGGACTAACACCTGGACTGTGGCATGCCGGAGGGGAATCCATGGCAAAACTCCCATGGAAAATGACGTTGTTGACGCAGAGTTGGGTTTTAATCCATAAAGTGCATTAATCACCTAACATTCCTAAACTGTTTGGAATAACGTGCTTTAAAACATCAGGTATGATGTTGTATCGATCGGGTAGTGTAAGGGCTAGGGGTTAGGGTTACAGACAGGGTTAGGGTTAGGGTTAAAGATAGGGTTAGGGTTACAGACAGGGTTAGGGTTACAGGTAGGGTTAGGGACCCTAACCCTGTCTGTAACCCTAACCCTATCTGTAACCCTAACCCTGTCTGTAACCCTAGCCCTAACCCTATCTGTAACCCTAACCCTGTGTGTAACCCTAACCCTGTCTGTAACCCTACTCTATCTGTAGGGTTAGGGTTATAGATAGGGTTAGGGTTACAGACAGGGTTAGGGTTAGGGTTACAGACAGGGTTAGGGTTTACAGTGACAGACAAACTCTAACAGACCAAACTCCCCGTTTAACGCACCGCAAACAACCACAAACAGTCCATTTGCACAACCGCAAACTCCCCATTTACACAAGGTTGGATACCAAGCTAGCCATGTCCCGTTCCTTGTCCTCACTGACGTCATTGAATGTCTCTTCCTCCACCCAGCCACGTACAACACCAAGGGTCCCTGAAAGGTGACAACAAGCCCCCTGGGATGCCTGCTTTGGTTGGGCTTCCACCTCCTTAAAGCCACCCAAGTGACATCCACGGACACATCGTCATCATCAACCGCTTCACTTGTATCTGACAACTCAGCAAAGGAAGCAACAGCGGGTACAACATCATCATCATCACACCATACATCCATGTGTGTAATGCTGCCTGACTGAGACATATCCCTTTTATCTACATCCTCTGGCAATAATGGTTGCACATGACTCATTTCTTCCAACTCATGTGTAAATAACTCCTCTGACAGATCAAGTGAAACAGCTGTGGTGCTAGTGTTGGTGGTGGCGGCAGGCGGGCGAATGGTAACTTGTGAGGTGCCCAAAGCTGAGCTGGAGGAGGATGGTGCGTCATGGTTCCGAGCGGAAGCTGTAGAAGATTGGGTGTCCTGTGTTAGCCAGTCAACTATGTCCTCAGAACTTTTCAAGTTCAGGGTACGTGGCCTCTGAACACTGGGCATTATTCTAGGGCCAAAGGGAATCACAGCACCACGACCATGAAGGCAGGGTGGCCTGCCTCTGCCTGTCATTTTTTTTAGATTAGTTTAGTTGTACTATGCGTGCAAGCTACTGTGACACCATTTATGAGTGGCACTGTGCACTGGCAGAAGTTGGCAGAGTAGATGCTGTAGGCCTGACACACACGCCTGCAGACAACTAACTGCTATTCTATTGCAGTCAAAATGTTTTTTTTTTTAAATGTAATCTACTGTGCCACCAGATATGAGTGGTGGCACTGGGCAAGTGGGCACAGTATATGCTGTGAGCCTGACACACGCTGGCAGACAACTGACTACTATTCTCTATTGCAGTCAAAACATTTTTTTTTAAATGTAATCTACTGTGCCAACAAATATATGAATGGTGGCATTGGACAAGTGGACACAGTATACGCTGTGAGCCTGACACACACGCGCTGCCAGGCAACTGACTGCTATTCTATTGCAGTCAATTTTTTTTTAAATGTTATTTACTGTGCCAACAAATATATGAATGGTGGCACTGGACAAGTGGGCACAGTATACGCTGTGAGCCAAACACACGCTGGCAGACAACTGACTAATATTCTCTATTGCAGTCAAAATTTTGTTTTTTTTTAAATGTTATCTACTGTGCCAACAAATATATGAGTGGTGGCACTGGACAAGTGGGCACAGTATACACTGTGAGCCTGACACACGCTGGCAGACAACTGACTACTATTCTTTATTGCAGTCAAAACATTTTTGTTTTAAATGTTATCTACTGTGCCAACAAATTGTAAGGCTACGCCCAATAAGTTTAGGAATACGGATCTCAACTGCGGAGACTTCTCAGGTTCGGACCCAGGTTTCACTCTCTTTTGTGCAGAGAGTTTGGTATCCTAGCATCACAGTCTCAGTCACGCAGTATGGCGCATATTCCTTCATAGGCGCCTATGTGATTTAAGGAAGATACCGGATGCTAGGTCCAAGGCAAGTTAAGGTTACTCTAGATACAATAGTTGGCGTGATCCCGAACGGGGATATGGCTACTAGAGCACTAGACCTAAAACATAATACTTCACAGCAAGGTTTATACAGCTAACGCCATATGCCTCAATGGTGGTGGACTGATACAGCGCAGCAATATTGAGGGAATGGCGGACAGGAACGTTATAGTAGGTATGCAGAGATTACGGACCAAACTCTGGTAATTGCAGGTGGCCGAGCATGCATGTGAGTAACGGTACAACAAGTCCTCAGGTAATAGGCAGTTTGCACGAAATCATTTGAGAAGGAGATACGTGAACATGAAAGGACTTCCCATATACTTGGTAATATTAACAATGCAGAAATCATGGAAAAGTCCCCTTGAGCATAAACACAGAAAGGCTATGGCTGCAGCAATTCCTGACACAGTATAGCATACACAGTAGCACAGTTCACAGGGCAGCAACACATTGCATAGATCAGGGTACTTGCGATACTGAAGAACTGGCTGGCAGAGTCCAGGATCCGGGTTGCTGGGACTTGTAGTTCCAATGAGTAGGATTGTGGAGTCCTGATTGGTGCTGCAGGGTGATGCTGGTCAGGTCCCTGGGGTGACAGGCCGGTGGTGCTGAAGGAACCAGCTGACAGTGGGGCGTCCCCACGCAATAGAGCAACACCATACTGACAGCCTGGCCAGTTTAAAAAGGCCGCGCAGCCACTTAACAGGAAGTCACAGGCTAATCAGGAAGTAACTAGCTGAACTCCAAGTGAGAGACTCTTCAGGAAGAAGGTTTGGGAAGGAAGTAATGGGTGAGAGTAACTGGGAAAGAAGTACATATAACTGTACTCAAGGAAGGTTAGCCGTGAGACGTTACACAAATATATGAGTGGTGGCACTGGACAAGTGGGCACAGTATACGCTGTGAGCGTGACACACACGTGCTGGCAGGCAACTGACTGCTATTCTATTGCACTGGCAGGCAGATTACACCTGTCAGTATATTAGGAAGAGCAGATCTAGTCTAGCTAAACTCAATACAGTGTATAAATATATATACAACACCTGGGATGCATATATATCCTCTACACACTGTAACTCTAACTGACTAGCCTGCCTGCTTGCCTGCTCTATCTAACTCCTAAAAATCTCTCTCTCTCTCTCTCTCTCTCTCTCTCTCTCTCTCTCTCTCTCTCTCTCTCTCTCTCTCTCTCTCTCTCTCTCTCTCTCTCTCAACCACGCAACACACATTAGATTACAAAGAAAAAAAAAGCAGACTGATGGACTAGCCCTAAAAAGGGCTTTTTGGGGTGCTGTCAGGACGCTGTCATAACATTGGGAAAGGCCGCGGCTTCGGCCTAGCTCCGAAGACGCGGCCATCTTGGTACACCCAGCGGCGGCCCTCCTCCTCTGTTTACATCCACAGAGGAGGAGCCCCACTTGTGGGACACACGCTGGAAGCGCCTGTACTTTCTGGGGGGTGTCTTGCCTGGGAGGGGGTCTCTTGCCTGAGGAAGGGGGGTCTCTTGCCCAAGGAGGGGGGGTCTCTTGCCCGAGGAGGGGGGTCTCTTGCCCGAGGGGGTCTCTTGCCCGAGGGGTGGGGTCTCTTGCCCGAGGGGGGATGTCTGGCCCGGGGGGGGTGTCTGGCCTGAGGGGGGGTGTCTGCCGGTACTACCTGGGGGGTGTCTGTACTGAGAGGGGGGTGTCTGCACTGATGCGGGTGTCTGCACCGAGGGGGTTCTATAGTTGGTGGGGGGGTGACACCATTTTTTTCTGCCCTGGGTGACACCAACGCTAGTGAAGCCGCTGCAGTGGGGGAGAGATGTATATATTACAGTGGGGGAGAATTTTTTTTTTTTTTTGCCGATCCGAAAATGATCCGAACCGTGAGTTTTTTGATCCGTTGCACCCCTAGTAAAGAGTCTGCAACAGTATATGAGACAATATACTTGTAGCACTACCCCCGAAGGAGCTGCTGGTTTGTTTTAGGTGGAACGTTACCTCTGTATCTCTGCCGTCTATGAGACAATGTACTTGTAGCACTACCTCCGAAGGCGCTGCTGGTTTCTTTTAGGTGGTACCTCTGTATCTCCGCCGTCTAGGGTACTGGATGAGAGCTGTAGTAAAGTCAATGTCCACACAACAGGGTTCTTTTCTGTGCTTTTATTACCCAGCTGGGTAAAGACGATTGTAGCGCCTGTGTACTTTATGGTACTGGTGCTAGTTAAATTTAAGGGTAGATTAGAGTATAGTTAAACTCTGATCCAGATTTTTAAGTGCAAAACAGGGTCTCTGTCTCAGCTTGGCTGTGCTGTGGGCTCATTCTGTTGTACTGGGGTGTTCTTCCAGGCCCGGTGCTGAAGGTAGCAGCAGTGGAGTCAAGGTTTGGGTGCTCTTTCCCAGCAGCCAATCAGGAGGGTTTGTTCTCGCTGTGCATGCTGGGGAGGGGTATTTATGAGGCAGACACCATTGGTTCTTTTACTTCTTAGTCCAGTGTGGCACCCACCTTTAGGGTGGCCAAGCTGTAGTGCTATTCCGTGGGGCGTCAGTCTGAGGAGCACCATTGAGAGGCTGGCGGTCCAAAAGGGCCTGAACAAACCACCAGGGGTCGAGGTAGCTGCACACTGAGGGATTGATCACCTGTCGGTCGGCACCTGGGCGACAAGTTGAAGGAGATCCAGGCGTAACTTATTCAAGTAGGAATATCTACAAGAATTCAATACAGAGAGGGCCTGTGGCAGAGGTATCTTTCTGAGGCTCACTAAGGGAGGTCTGTGGCAGAGACTATTTCCTCAAGTTCAAGTTCACCAAGGAGGGTCTGTGGCAGAGACTTTATCCTACAATTGTCCGAGTGATACTCCGGCTGGTGAGAGAGACCTGTCCGGGTACACTAAACCCACTCCGGCGGGGGTGGTGGAGCAGGACTGTTTCCCTATCATCAAGCCTGAATCTGTTATTCTCCTTTCTTCTTCAACTTTACTTTCCTCACCACAAGTTTACTGTTTTTACCCGGCTGGGTTATAAAGAGCACAGAAAAGAGCACCTGTCGTGGACATTCCTTTACTTCTACTATTTGCAATACGCATCATTCACCCCTAGGAATTTGGAGGAGCCATGAGGTAATGTGCCGCCCAAAAATCCAGCAGCTCCTCCGGGGGTAGTGCTACACGATAAACAGTGGAAAGGTGAAGGGATAGCAAAATAGGAGACAGCAAATTCAGGTGTAACTGGGTATGGAAACAGTCTTGCTTCCTACGACAACTTTACTTTGCCACTCTAGCCAGAGTGGGTATAGTGTATCTGGACAGGCCTCTCTCACCAGCCTGGCAGCCAGAGTGTCACTCGGATGAATGGGATTAAGTCTCTGCCACAGACCCTCCTGAAGATTGAAGACAATTTCGGTCCAAAATCCCTCTTAACTGGATTCAGCACCTGGTCCTCCTTCACATAGCTTTGGTTAAATCAGCAACTGATAGGCGACCTGCGTCCAGCCTCTAATAAACAAAGTTGTCCTCTGACAAATGGACAGGCCTCTCCTGAAACACCAGCCTCATCATCCTCATCAGGCAGCTTCCTCCCATTGGACGGACAGCCCAGGACCATCTGGCAAGTTAGGGATCCAGTCGACTCACTGGATCCATCAAACAGATGAATGTGCTCCGGAGCAACGTGGTCCTGGAGCCAGGAACACACACGCACACACCCCGGCCAGGGGGCCACACACGGGGGTGGTGGGATGACTGCCCAGCTCAATGGCATCTGCCCCTTAAATACCCCTCCCCAGCATGCACAGCGAGGTGGCCCACCCTCCTGATAGACTGCTGAGGAGAGATACTCAACCACACTTGACCCCACTGCTGCCACCTACCATCTGGGGGTGAGGGGAGTCCCCAGACAAAAGGATAGCCCACAGTACAGCCAAGCAGGAGCAGAGACCCCAAATTTAACCAAATAACAGATTCAGAGCCTACTACCTCTCGAAACTTCCCCTAAATTTAGAATAGCACCGGCTCTGAAAATAGCCAGGCGCTACATACTATATATATATATATATATATATATACAGTATATATATATATATATATATATATATATACACACACACATACAATATTCCAGTGTGGTTGTACAATGAGTCTGATTAGTCCAAATCAGACTGGGGTTCTCAGTCACCCTTGTGGTCCTAATAGACACAGGTTGACTTACACATAGGAGGGGCCTGGGGGAGCTTGACAAGGAGATTACAGTGCTCTCCAAAGTAAGCTGGGTTCCACAAGCCCCCCGCCCAAAGTGACTCCCGTCACAGATATATGTAAGGTTTTTATTTTTAAAGATTACATGTAAGGGTTTACAACCACTTTTAACACTTTCGTGTCAAGATGGCAACCCAAATCTCACAGGATTTCAACATCCAATAAGAGATGTTGTCTCTCTAAGATGGTCACCTGGATAGGAGACAATGTAGTCCTCAATCCCAGTCTGAAGAAATAACACAGCGCCACCTTGAGGTTGGCTGATATATTGCAGCCTATCACCTGCCTACAGGTATTTCTGTTGGACCCAAGGTATACCAAAATTGTCTACTGCAGTGGTTCTCAACCTTTCTAGTGTTGAGACCCCTTGATAAAATTTCCCAAGTTGTGGGGACCCCTAACAGTAAAATTATTTTTGTAGCGTGGGTTGTCAGCACCCAAGGCAAGACAAGTAATTTGCGCCCCTAAACCAAGGACATTTAGCGACCCCCGAGTCCCATTCTTTTGTACAGTATTAAAACCCCTTATGGTATTGTGACGAGACCCTTGCTCGCTCGGTTCTGCTCTCCCTACACTCCTCTGCTTCTATTGGTTCAGATTGCCGATTGCAACGTCTGATGGTCCAGTCATCCAAGGTTCCGGGATCGTAACTACAGCTATGTGCCGTTCGGAATCCATTAGAACAAACACCAGGCAGGCTGTATGTATGTTCAAACAGAACCCTTTTATTGAAAGTACACAACACACTTTTATACAGAATTTGGAACATCCCACTTCCAACAACCGCTTTCCTGTTGGTCAATTGTAAAGTATATGTGGTCCTCACTCAGGTCCTCCTTAGGCATGCAAATAAGGACTTGGAATAGTCAACAGAGATTGGTCCCATAGCTTGAATAGCATGACTATGTGTATTGAGACAAAAGCCCCAGGGGGTAATCAATGTACACAATAGCCCAGTCTATTTAACAGGACTTAATTAGTTACAACACAGTATTGGCATCACACAATAGAACATGGTATGTCTTTCAATCCACATCTTTAGACAGACGGCTTGTATTTGACAGAAGATATTTACACCTGATAATCAAAAGGCTTTAAAACAGGGTTATCACATAATGGACAATGAAATGTCTCAGTATATCCTGTAATACATGAATTAGGGTTTCAAGTAGAAACACTCCAGCACTCCAAGGTCCATGACAGGTACATTTTAGGATGTACCACTCTTTATCTTTGTTCTCCTTTCTTTCCCTTTTATCTCCCTCTATCCTAATTTCTTGTTCCCCATCCCTCTCTCTAGCCTTCTTTCTTGTTCTTTCTATTATTTTTTCTCTCCCTTTTTCTTTGTTTCTCCCTCTTTTTTCCTTTCCATTCCATGTGTTCTCTAGTTTTACTCCTTCTCCTACTCCTTGGTGGGATCAGTGGCAGTGCTGGTGGGGGGGTGGGATCAGTGGCAGTGCTGGTGGGGGGGTGGGATCAGTGGCAGTGCTGGTGGGGGGGTGGGATCAGTGGCAGTGCTGGGGGAGTTTTGATTAAACCAACTTAGGTGCTCTTGATTAACCACTTAAGACCCGGACCAAAATGCAGATAAAGGACCTTGCCCCTTTTTGTGATTCGGCACTGCGTCGTTTTAACTGACAATTGCGCGGTCGTGCGACGTGGCTCCCAAACAAAATTGGCGTCCTTTTTTCCCCACAAATAGAGCTTTCTTTTGGTGGTATTTGATCACCTCTGCGGTTTTTATTTTTTGTGCTATAAACAAAAATAGAGCGACAATTTTTAAAAAAAAGCAATATTTTTTACTTTTTGCTATAATAAATATCCCCCAAAAATATATAAAAAAAACATTTTTTTTCCTCAGTTTAGGCCGATACATATTCTTCTACGTATTTTTGGTAAAAAAAATCGCAATAAGCGTTTATCGGTTGGTTTTCGCAAAATTTATAGCGTTTACAAAATAAGGGATAGTTTTATTGCATTTTTATTAATTTTTTTTTTTTTACTACTAATAGCGGCGATCAGCGATTTTTTTCGTGACTGCGACAATATGGCGGACACTTCGGACAATTTTGACACATTTTTGGGAAAATTGTCATTTTCACAGCAAAAAATGCATTTAAATTGCATTGTTTACTGTGGAAATGACAGTTGCAGTTTGGGAGTTAACCACAGGTGGCGCTGTAGGGGATGTGTGACCTATGTGTTGTGTTTACAACTGTAGGGGGGTGTGGCTGTAGGTGTGACGTCATCGATCGCGTCCCCCTATTACAGGGATGACGCGATCGATGCTACGGCCACAGAGAAGCACGGGGAAGCCGTGTGTACACAGGGCTCTCCCCGTTCTTCCGCTCCAGGGACGGATCGCCGCACTGCAGCAGCGATCGGGTCCGCGAATCCCGCGGTCCCGGTCCTGGAGAGATCGGGTCCGCGACCCACGGCTGGGTACTAAAATCAACGTATATATACGTTGATGTGCCCAGCCGTGCCATTCTGCCGACGTAAATGTGCAGTAGGCGGTCCTTAAGTGGTTAAGGTCATCTGCTGATTTGAGAACTGCAGTGATAACTTTTAATGGCAACTATAATCCCAGGTAGTGCCGCGTACACACGATCGATTAAACTGATGAGAACAGTCTGGTGGACCGTTTTCATCGGTCCAAACCGATCGCGTGTGGGCGCCATCGGTTATTTAACTATCGGTTAAAAAAAAGCCAACTTGTTTTAAGTTTAACTGATGGATACCTAACTGATCGTTAGTAAGCACGACCATCGGTTAAAAATCCGCGCATGCTCAGAATCAAGTCGACGCATGCTTGGAAGCATTGAACTTTATTTTTTGTCAGCACGTTGTTGTGTTTTACGTTACCGCGTTCTGACACAATCGTTTTTTTAACTGATGGTGTGTAGGCACGACGGACCATCAGTCAGCTTCATCGGTTAACCGATGAAAACGGTCCATCAGACCATTCCCATCGGATGGACCGATCGCGTGTACAGGGCATTACTCACTGTGTCCCTGGCTTGACTGTGTCTCAGAATTTATGTTGTCTCATAGCAGTGACACCGATACCATGATAAGGAGATCGGGTCTCCTCCAGTCCCTCCCACTTCACATTCCTCACCAGTCAGCTGACCTCTAGTCTCTACCCCCCAGCCATGCCGTGAACTTAATGGGCGGCTGCGAAGAGGCTTTAGGAACAGCCCAGGATTCAGTAACCCCTGGAAAATCATCATTCGACCCCCAAGGAGGTCCCGACCCCCAGGTTGAGAACCACTGGTATACTGCAACTGTTCACTTTCAGGAAACCATATTTGGCAGCTCCGGGTCACTTTGCTGTGGGGTACCTAATGTCAGGAGGAATACATAATTCACAAATCTGACAGTACTCAAACTAGTTTCATATTTTATTCTCACAGCTGCACTGCCTGAATTGTTAATTCCTTTTGCGTACATTGTGAGATAGATAATGTGAAGGATATTGTCAAATAGAGGATTAATCAAGGGGCATCTAAGGATTTGCAGCCCATAGACTGTGGGCCCGGCCTGCACTGTTATCATACCGTCTGCTGGCTCTGAGCAGTTACACAGATGAAATCTTCATAATACTTCATATGTATTTCTCATAAAGCGATATGTACGAGATGTAGTCTGCGCTATGTTCCATCTGGGTTTTAATTATACAAAACACTGTAATTATGATGGCTATAGGAAGGATAAGTCACTTTGCCTTATTTTCCCGTTAGTGACTAACCAGCTCTGTCTATAAAAAAAAAAAATCTCCGCTTATGGGTTCATGTCTTTTGTCATCCTTGCAGTTCATCAACAATATTCATTATTTCCCAGTCTTACTTCAACGTTCTAACATATTCACTGATGCAACCAATAAAATAAAACAAAACACTATAAACTTCATTCCCTATGTTTTCCCATTGTGCTTATACAAGCTTTGGTCATGTTGGTCATATCCACTTATAAAAATTATATATATTTTTTTTTTTATAAGATCTATAAGAATTACATTTATATATTTTTTTACTACAGTCTGCAGATGAATGCCTCTATATGTTACGCAGTTTGTATGTCTATTATTATTATTATTATTATTATTATTATTATTTATAATATATAATGTAGTGCCCCCTTTCTTTCAGAAAAGGCGCTACGCTAAAGTTAGTGGGAGAGTGGGAGAGTTATGTTGCTCCCACTCCTAATTTTGCTAAATTGGGCTGCTGTCAGCGACAGATATACCAAACTGGGCATCACCTTTGCCTTGTTCTACGCCAGGAGGGAAATCCTACTCCGTTGGCGGGGTACTGTCCTCCCAACTGGGTCTTCCTGGCTGGGAACAATTAATAGAGTCCTCCCATTATACAGATTAACGTATGAAAGCAGGAACTGCCCTGCAAAATTTGACAGGATCTGGTCAAACTGGATCGACACATCTAGTTAAGTGACTGACGGGTCCCCTGTAGCGCATCCTATCTGTATAGTGTGGTAGGCGGCTGTTTCCCCTCCACCTCCCTCCTTCCCCCTCCCCGTCCCCTTTCCCCCCTCCCCCTCCCTCCCACCCCTGCCTCACCTCCTCCTTGGGGCCGCCCCCCCCCTCGCTCTCCCCCTTTTGGGGGGCGGGGGGTGGTGGTGCCGGGGGGGATGCCCTGATGGTTTCCCACCCTACCCTCGCGGGGGGGGGGGCCTCACGAGTGGCAATTAATTTCTATAATTGTGGGGGGGTGATCGTGTGTGTCTCCCGAACTTCCCGTACCATCAGATATGTATGATATTTATGTCTTTTTGATATGATCTGGTGTAATCATTCTGCTACCTTTGTATTCTCTGTACTGTCATTGGTTTGTGTGTATGTTTGTTGTTTGTTTTAAAAAGACAATAAAAACTTTTTCTGTTAAAAAAAAAATTGGGCTGCTGTCAGCCCTGAATTATCTTGTGGGTCATTCCGTGCTCCAGAGATGTAGTTCCATCTCTGGGTGGCAGGTGGCGCCAGAGTGATTCAGGCAGAGCCACTTTTCCCCAGCAGCCAATTGGAGGAGTTTTCCCTCGTGGGGCATGCTGGGGGAGGGTACACCATTTTTCGGGGTTCTTCGCCAGTTTCAGGTGCGGCACCGACCTTTAGGGTGTGCGTACCCAACGGACCCCGGCGATATGGCCTACCAGGCCAGGGTCGCATGCTACGCGGAGTTCCCTGCTGATGCTGAAAGGGGCCTTAGCGACTTGCTGGAGGCCCCACCTCCAGCAAGTCGCTAAGGTGTGACCTAAGCTGTGTGCTGTTCAGTGGGGGATGGGCTTGAGGAGAACCAGGAGGCAGGTGATCCAAAAGGCCTTGAACGAACCATCGGGGATCTGGTTGCCAGGAACTGACAGATACCATAGACTGTCAGCTGGTGACCCCTACTAAAAGAGAACTTTCTGGGAGTGACATTCCGGCTCTTAGAATGGCCCAGCCAAAGTCCAGACCTAAATCACATTGAAAATCTGTGACAAGACTTAAAAATTGCTGATCACAGACGCTCTCCATCCAATCTGACAGAGCTTGAGATATTTTACAAAGAAGAATGTGCAGAAATGTCCCTCTCTAGATGTGCAAAGCTGGTAGAGACACCCCCAAAAATACTTGCAGCTGTAATTTCAGAGAAAGGCGTTCTACAAAGTATTGACTCTGGGGGGCGCCATACAAATCTTTGTAAGGGGGCAAACTCACACAATCTGCAGGGGAACAAATAATAATTTCCCCCACCGTAGTAATTGAAGGGCTGTTAGCATTTCGAATCATTCTCCCGCACTCGTCGCAAATCAAAATATTTCCCATCGAAGAGGATCTGTTGACAAAAATAGATAAACGGTTTCAGATTGTACTGAGCGGAGACATGAGAATGAATAATTGTATCTTATTACCATGGAAATGGGATAAAGGGAAGCTTGTCTCAATTTATCTAAATTTAGTTGTTCCAAAACGAAGAATAAAATGTGAAAGAATGAAGCTGTCGGGTTGTAGATCCGGCACCTGATTATCGAGTCAAGGGCCCGCTTTATTATTTTAGAGTCTTATCTAAAATGAAGTTGACTAAATATCCACTTTTCTGTCCGTAGAGATAGATCAAGAAATTCTTTAAACAATAAGAATCATTGATAGAAAAATGATGTGAAGGATAATAATTGGCAACTAGCCAAGCATGTTTTATGGGCAATAACCTCAGCCAAAAGCTTTCCGTAGCTGCTGGACCTTTGTAGCGGTTAGGAGTTATTTTAATTCAGGGTCATGGGCGTGCGCACAGGGTGTGCTGGGTGTGCTCGTTCACACCCTAATCCCCTTGTGCGGTGCCGAACCCCCCTTCTTT
Source organism: Rana kukunoris (assembly GCA_029574335.1). Lineage (NCBI taxonomy): Eukaryota > Metazoa > Chordata > Amphibia > Anura > Ranidae > Rana > Rana kukunoris. Next base: position 15,756,071 of record CM056051.1, read on the forward strand.
TTGGTGTCTCCTGTCTCTCCCCTGCAGTGCTGTCAACTGGCTGCTGCAGGCAGGGCCGCCATCAGGGGGCTACAGGCAGTCCACCTGTAAGGGGCCCGTAGGTCCGGATGGCAACCCCCCTTTTTTTTGTAAGGGGTCCAGAGGTCCCCAGGGCCCTTGATGGCAACCCCCATCCTTATAGTAATATATATTTTTTTATTAAAGGGCCAAGAGGTCCCCAGGGGTCCGGCAACCCCCCTTTTTTTTATAAAAAAAATAATTGTTTTTTATATTTTTTTAATTTCGTTTTTCTTTTTATTACTTGGAGGTCCCCAGGGTTCGGGTGGCAACCCCCTTTTTTTGTATTTATATGTATATATATATATATATATATATATATATATATATTATTAAAGGGCCCAGGAGGTCCCCAGGACCCCGGGTGGCAACCCCCTTTTTTTGTATTTATATATATATATATATATATATTATTAAAGGGCCCAGGAGGTCCCCAGGACCCCGGGTGGCAACCCCCTTTTTTTGTATTTATATATATATATATATATATATTATTAAAGGGCCCAGGAGGTCCCCAGGACCCCGGATGGCAACCCCCCCTTTTTTTATAAAAAAACAATATTTTTTTTAATATATTTTTTATTTATTTATTTTTATTAAAGGGCTCAAAATTCCCCCCGGCCCGAACGGCCCTGGGGAATATATTATTTTTAAAATATTTTTCTTTATTTCTTTTTTTTTTTTTAAAGGGGGCCCCCCTGCTTCTCAATTTGCTTCTCAATTTCAGGCGGCAGCACCCCTGGTTCTCTGCTCCAGGGGGCCCATGCCTGGAGCTGTGTAAGGGGCCCCATAATTCTTGATGTTTTTGGATGGATGAATGAAGGAACACAGTAACTATGTTTATTAGGCTTAAGTTTGTGAATGAACAGGAAGCCGCTCAGCAAAGTGCACTTCCCATTCGTTCATTGTCCAGTGCAGCTGAGGCTGCAAAGAAAGGGAATGGGAAGCTCTGTCCTTAGTCCCTTTCTCTCTGTTTAGAGCAGGGGTCTCCAAAATCTTTAAACAAAGGGCCACTTTATTGTCACCAAATATAATATATTGTTACCAAAAATATATAGAAGAATACGTATCGGCCTAAACTGAGGAAAAAATTTGTTTTTTTTTTATATATTTTTGGGGGATATTTATTATAGCAAAAGGTAAAAAATATAGATTTTTTTTGTTTATAGCACAAAAAATATAAACCGCAGAGGTGATCAAATACCACCAAAAGAAAGTTCTATTTGTGGGAAAAAAGGACGTCAATTTTGTTTGGGTGCCACGTCGCACGACCGCACAATTGTCAGTTAACCACTTAAGGACCTTGCCTGTTTTTTTAGACTCGGTGTTTACAAGAATAAAACAGTTTTTATTTGCTAGAAAATTACTTAGAACCCCCAAACATTATATATATATATTTTTCTAACACACTAGAGAATAAAATGGCAGTCATTGCAATACATTGTCACACCGTATTTGCGCAGCGTTCTTACAAGCGCACTTTTTTTGGAAAAAATCACTTTTTTAAATTAAAAAATAAGACAACAATAAAGTTAGCCCAATTGTTTTATACAGTGAAAGATAATGTTATGCTGAGTAAAATGATACACAACATGTCACGCTTCAAAATTGCGCCCGCTTGTGGAATGGCGTAAAACTTTTACCCTTAAAAATCTCCATAGGCGATGTTTAAAAAATTCTATAGGTTGCATCTTTTGAGTTACAGAGGAGGTCTAGGGCTAGAATTATTGTTCTCGTTCTAATGATCGCGGTGATACCTCACTTGTGTGGTTTAAACACCGTTTTCATATGCAGGCGCTACTCACGTATGTGTTCGCTTCTGCGTGTGAGCTTGTCGGGATGGGTAAGCGGTGGAGGGCGCGGGAGAGCGGAGGGAGGGGGATAACGGTGATCTTGCGGCGAATCTGCCGTGGAGACCACCGTTATCATTTACAGGACCGCTCACAACAAAGATGGATATCTCGGTTGTGGCAGCAGCTGCTGCCGTTACTGAGAAATCCATTTTTAAAGTGCCGACGTATATGTACGTGAGCGGGTCCTTAAGTGGTTAAAGTGACGCAGTGGCAAATCGCAAAAAAATGGGCCGATCATTGGGCAGCCAATTCTTCCAGGGCTGAACTGGTTTAAGTTCATGTGCGTGTAAAGGCAGGTGTCCCAATACTTTTGACAATATAGTGTATACAGACTGATTTTACTGTTGGATTTAGGAACACTTTTAATTCCATTGGGCCAGATTCTCAGCTGAGATACGACTGTGTATCTCCAGATACACCATGGTATCTGTGTTTCTTGCCCTGGGTATCTATGCGACTGATTCTTAGAATCAGTTACGCATAGATTTTGCTTAGATTCGACTTGCGTAAGTCACTTACACCGTCGGATCTAAGTTGTAATGTTACGCTGGCCGCTAGGTGGCATTCCCATCGATTTCAGCATCGAATATGCAAATGAGCATGATACGCTGACACGAAGTTGCGTGCCGTCGACGTAGTTTACGTAGTTTGCGTACGCGTAAGGTTACCCCTGCTATATGAGGGGATAACCTTGCGTTGGTCCGGCGTAAGCCATGTTAAGTATGGACGTCGGGACAGTGTCTTGTTTTTCCGTCGTTTACGTCGTTTACGTAACTCGTCGCGAATAGGGCTGTACGTTAATTACGTTTCCGTCTTGGCGGAGGTCCCGGGGATACAGGGGGAGGAGTGGGAGGATATGTGGGACCGTCCCTTTAAGTATTTAGTAGCGGCAAGGGACCGGCTAATTCAATTCAAATTCCTGCACAGAGTGTATTATACCCCTGCTAGGTTGGCATCAATATATCCCTCGGTGCCCTCTGAATGTTGGAGATGTACGTTCGCCCCTGCGGACGCGCATCACGTGTTTTGGGACTGCCCCCAGATCCAACTGTTTTGGACTGGGGTCACGGCCTGTATTGAAGGGGTTCTGGGGTTACCTGTTCCTCGAGAAATTAGTGTCTGTTTACTCGGCCTGGTGGACGAAGTAGTCCCTACTAGGGCCCACAGAACATTATTAAGTATCCTGTTGTTCTATGGTAAGAAAGCTATTCTACTTAAGTGGAGGAGTCCAGGGGCCCCCGGAGGTTGATTTTTGGAAAGGTTTGGTGAATGCGATGCTCCCATATTACAAGGCAACATACCTATGTAGGGGATGTGTTGGGAAGTTCGAGAAGGTGTGGAGGGCATGGTACGAATCTGATGACACGGTTGGATAAGAGAAGGATAATTGAACCCCATTGACACATGTGCTGAGGGGTGGGGGAATCTCATTCAGGTGCATCGGGTAACATGTTGTGAAATAGCCACTGGGAGGGAGTGCGACTACTTACTTTGTATCCAGTATATGAGTTGGTGGGCCGAGGGAACTGAGTAGAGGGGTGACGGGGGAGGGGGGGAGGGAGGGATGGTTGGGGACATGCCACCTGCGATGGCGGGTTACATGTTTCAGGTCATGTTGACCGTTAAGTAAGCTTGGTGTTGTGCCAAGGAATGTTTTACTGTGTGTGTATAAAGCCTTTAACCACTTAAGACCCGGACCAATACGCTGGTAAATGACCCAAGGTGTTTTTGCGATTCGCCACTGCGTCGCTTTAACAGACAATTGCGCGGTCGTGCGACGTGGCTCCCAAACAAAATTTGCGTCCTTTTCTTCCCACAAATAGAGCTTTCTTTTGGTGGTATTTGATCACCTCTGCGATTTTTATTTTTTGCGCTATATACAAAAATAGAGCGACATTTTTGAAAAAAAAACACTATTTTTTACTTTTTGTTAAAAAAAAATCAAATAAACTAAATTTTAGTCAAACATTTAGGCCAAAATTTATTTAGCCACATGTCTTTAGTAAAAAAAAAAATCGCAATAAAAAAAAATAGCTACCTAGCGGGAACAGCGACACTAATACAGCGATCAGAAAAATGATCGCTTAGTGACGCTGGCAATAGGGAGTGAAAGGGTTAATTAGGGCGGTGATCAGGGGGTTAAAACTTTATTAGGGGGGGTGGGGGGGCTATCCTGGACCTAACACTAACTGTTTGTTACACTGCCTGTCACACTGACACTAAATGCAGTGATTAGATCACTGCATTCAGTGACACTGTGACAGGGGGGTGGGCGATCACAAGGGGTTAATATGCCTATGTGAGTGTGTGTCAGTGTTGTGTTGGTGCACACTTACTTGTGATGTCTTCTCTCATCAGCAGCGCTGGGAAACAGCGCTGCGATGAGAGGTGACATCATTTCCTCCTTCCTGTGTAAACACAGGAGGAGGAAGTGACAGGATGGGAGCGCGCTCCCATTGGCTGGGAGCGATCGCGGGGGGGCGGGTAAGCGCCGACATCCGCCCGCTGATCCCGGATCGCTCCCGGAGCCAGGGGGACCCCTGCACGCCGCGGAGGGGGTCCCGATGGGACCCCCGAACCGCACTTAGGCGGGGACGTAAATTTACGCCCTTGTGCCTGTACGTGCCATTCTGTGGCCGTATATGTGCGTGCGGGGGTCCTTAAGTGGTTAATAAACAGAAATTAAAAAAAAAAAAAAAAATGAGGTTTCCGTCTAAATCAATGTATTTGCGGCGTACTATGGAGCATGCACAGTGGGCTACGTTTAGGGCTGGCGCATGCACAGTTAGTTCGGCGCGGGGGCGCGCTTAATTTAAATACAGCACGCCCCCCTCCTTCCCTATTTGAATTACGCGGCCTTACGCCGTCCCTTTTACGCTACGCCGCCGCAAATTACGGAGCAAGTGCTTTGAGAATACAGCACTTGCCCGTAAAAAGTGTGGAGGCGTAGCATAAAGGGGATACGCTAACAAAGGGCAGATCTACGAGAATCCGGCCCAGTGACTGTATGGTTTTGCCTGCTGCTCTGTTAGCATGTTTTTGATAAACAGGTTGGCGAGGATACATTTAGATTTTACTTGTGTAGCTTTATCTTTAGTTTTGGCTATTAAGAGACACTATATAGGCTTTATCGGTGTTAAAATAATGCCAATTAGTAAAGATAAAGTCTAGCTTGGGGCGAAAGCGTGTTCTGCACATCTGGAACTTGTCAGTATAACAACTTCTTTTTTTTTCCCTTTTTCCTTTGTTTGTAGTCCCAGATCTGAAAACAACCGACTCAATAATGATGATGGGGAAAAGGTAATTAGTTTTGATCTGCGTTCTGCAGGTGGCCTTCCCTTCCACGTTCTGACATCAAACCCTCCCAGCATTTTCCAGAACAGAATTTTTTGTTTATTTCACGAGAACTGTCAACATTCCTGAGATCTATTCTTCTCATATTGCGAGCCTAATGGCCGGATGTGCAGAGCCGGCTGAATGGAAACTATTGTGGCATGCACTAATTACACACGCTTCTCGTGGAAAATAAATATTACTTAGCATCTCCTCTGACCCCTTCTATTAGCCCGTCTGGCTAAAAGAGAGAGGTGGAGAAGGATAGAACTTTACCTACCAGGAACTCAAGGAAAGCTTATTGAAAGAAAGATCAAACATTCAATGGACCAATTAAAAAACAACCAGTCACCCGGACATTCAAAATGCTTCAAAAAGGATCTTCACTTAGATTTGCTCACTTGGTCCTCTTTGGTGGTCAATGAATATCACAGCTGCTGCTAAAGTGTTATAGTCACTAGTTCTTGTTTTTTCTTTATTGCAAGAAGTACTTGGGGAAAAGGGTACCCAGCAAAGTGGTGTTAAACAATATTAACCCAAGAACAAAAATGTAGTACCGTATATATTCGAGTATAAGCCAACCCAAATATAAGCCGAGGCATCTAATTTTACCACAAAAAATGGGAAAACGTATTCACGTAGATCGGCGCATATTTATGCAGGCGTAGCGCATCTCATTTACGTTACGCCGGCGCAACTCAGAGAGGCAAGCATGGGGCCAGATTCTCGTAGATCTGCCCTTTAACAGCGTAGCGTAGCGCATCCCCTTTACGCTACGCCTCCGCACTATTTACGGGCAAGTGCTGTATTCTCAAAGCACTTGCTCCGTAATTTGCGGTGGCGTAGCATAAATGGGCCGGCGTAAGGCCACGTAATTCAAAGTAGGTAGGAGGTGGGCGTGTTGCATTTAAATTAAGCCCGCCACCGCGCTGAACGAACTGCGCATGCGCCGGCCGGAAACGTAGCCCACTGTGCATGCTCCATAGTAAGCCGCAAATACGTTGATTTAGATACCAACGTAATTAACGTACAGCCCTATTCGCGACGAGTTACGTAAACGACGGAAAAACACAACGCTGTCCCGACGTCCATACCTAACATGGTGTACACCAAACTTACGCAAGGTTACCCCTCATATAGCAGGGGTAACCTTACGCTTATACAAACTGCGTAAACTATGACGACGGCGCGCAAATACGTTCGGGAATCGGCGTATCACGCTCATTAGCATATTCGACACAGAAATCGACGGGAACGCTACATTACAACTTAGATCCGACGGTGTAAGTGACTTACGCAAGTCGGATCCAAGCAAAATCTATGCGTAACTGATTCTAAGAATCAGTCGCATAGATAGTCAGGGCCAGAAACAGAGGTACGACGGTGTATCTGGAGATACACCGTCGTATCTCAGCTGAGAATCTGGCCCATGGTATTCAGAAAGCAAATGCTCCCAACGATGTGCCGGCGTAACGTAAATTCGTTGGCGCAAGCCGGCGTAATTCAAAGTAGGAAGGAAGTGGGCGTGATCCATTTAAATGAAGCGTGACCCCATGCAAATGAAGGGCCGAACGAACGGCGCATTGCGCCGTGTCATGGACGTATGTCCCGCAGCCCTCTGCGCATGCTCACAACTACACCCGGTGTAACCCCTGAGATACGCCGGCCCACTGCCTACGCCCAGAACATAAATACGCCCAGACATGCGCCCGTCGAGCGCAAAAGTACACCCGTCTGTTTGATTGTGGTGTAAGTACTTTTGTTGAGGCATGTCTGCTCCAGCTTCTGGGAAGGAGGAGGAGGAAGAAGAATTTCTCCCCACAGAAGAGGGAGATTATCATCTCGACCATGTCACGGTACGACGTGTAACTCCATGGGGCAGAGAGTGGCACGACCAGCAAGGCCAGGAAGGAGGAGATCCTGGAGGATATAACCACACAGGTCTATACCCTTGACCATGTGTTTAGGTCCACCAAGGACATTTCCAAAAAAATAAATGACCTGCGTCGTGTGGTCAAAGATAAGCTGGCCACGATGAGGAGGCATGCCAGGGGCACTGGAGGTGGACCAGCCACTGCTACGAGGCTCACTCCTGATGAGCAGGTGGTTTCCAGATGCCTTCAGAGGGAGCAAGTGGAGGGAGTGGAGGGCTATGACTCCTTTGAAAAGGCCCTGAGGACAGGTATGTGTGTTTTATTTCCTATCTAGTGTGTGGTATGTGAGGGGGTGCAAGGGAACATGTGAGTGGGTCCACCAACATGTGAATGCTTTGTGTCATCCACAGATGTGCTGGAGGGAGCTGGGCCGTCGTCGGCTGCTGGGCGAACCATGCCATCCCAGCAGGAGAGTGCCCACACCTCTCCTCTGGAGGAAGTTGAGGAGGAGCCAGTGGGCATTGAAGAAGATGTGTACCTCCAGGAGGAGTCCACCATCCCTGGACCCTCCCAAACATCCTCCCCCATCAGGGATAGCCCCCCAAGGGCCTTCTCCCCCATCAGGGATAGCCCCCCAAGGGCCTCCTCCCCCATCAGGGAAACCTCCCCAAGGGCCTCCTCCCACATCAGGGAAACCTCCCCATACAGCCGGCCCCAAGCCTCTCCTGCCCCCAGGAAGGCTACGCGCAAGACCAGGGGTTTTTTCTTGCGAGGGACCAGGCCCAGCAGACCCGCCATTTATGCTCAGGAGAGAGCCTGGCCTCCTCAGCCCAGACCCAGGCTGAGTTGCAGCGTTTGCAGGCTTTTTTGACAGCCTATTTATGCTCAGGATGCCTGGGGGATGAGGCCACCACATCAGGCCTTTGACAGAGGTGTTGCAGGGGCTTACAGGCCAACACGGCTGATTGAGGCGGAGGGGAGGCAGTAGGCGCATGTGCGGAGACCAACTCCTTCCTGGAATTGCCCTTGCCCTGGAAAGCCAGCATTGGGCAGGAGTAGAGACCAGGGGATTGGGTCCCCCTGATGCCCCACTCCCCCACCCGAGGCTCCCCCCAGGCAACTTGGAGCAGGAGCCGTGGCAGCATGCGTGGCCCAGACAGGGCAGATATCTTTTTTTTATTTTGCAGGATATGATTTTTTGTTTTTTTATTTATGCAGGATATGAGTTTTTGTTTTTTTATTTATGCGGTGAGGTTTTTGAGTGCAAAAATTTTATTATTTTTGGCTACGTGTGAATGTGGTATGAATGGACAGCAACATAATTGGTGCCTTGGCGTGGCGTTGCTGCTCCCAAGTCCTGTGTGGTGGACTTGAGCTAAACCAATGTGAGGTGGATGTGGTGTGTGTGTGCTAGGGACCACAGTGGTGTGCATGCGTGCATTCTCCGTGTGCCATGATAAATGTGTGTGTTTAATGTGCAAAGATGTCTACCACGAGGCACCTCCTGACTACTCTTCCCTCAGCAGATGGGGTCTCCTCGTTCAGGGGGGGGCTGTGTGGTTGGGGGGTCAGGTCATCACATATGTCAATCTCCAGGCTCTTTCTCATGGCAAAGTTGTGCAACACACAACATGCACCGATGATCTGGCACACAAAGTTTGGGGAATACAACAGGGTCCCCCCGGACTTATCCAGACATCGGAAACGGGACTTCAGGATGCCAACACTGCACAGGTGCTGCATTGTATCTTCTCTCTCCTCTGGTTTGGGGATCCCGAAATGGAGTCATGAGATGGGGCCCAAGTGCATATGCCGAGTCACCTGGAAGGGAAAAGACAGGAGGATGTTAGCCGTGCATGTGCCCCTCGTGATGTCTGCATCATGGGGTCGGACAGTCATGCCTGCCACCCATGTCACTCACCAACAAGCCAGCTGTCCCTGTACACCTTCTGATCAAATTCTGTTGGGATGTTGCTTTGATGGTATATGTAGCTGTCTTGGCTGGCCCCTGGGTGTTTGGCACGGTCGTGCCATATGAGGCATTGGGCATCGGCTATCACCTGTACATTGATGGAATGCCAATGCTTACGATTGCGGTATCTGTGCTCTGTGGCACGGGGGGGGGCCGTAGTGCCACATGTGTGCAATCAATGGCCTGATGGTGCGTGGGAATCCTGCAATTCTGTAGAAATCCTGCATTGCCTTCTGCCGCAGATGCTCAGTGGTGGGTCTGATGATGTGGTGGCACATGCGTCTGAGGATTTTAGGGACAACCTGGTGCACGCATCTGCCGAAGGAGGATTGTGACATCCCAGCCACGACTCCATTTGTACGCTGGAAAGATCCACTGGCAAGGAAATGGAGTGTTGCCAGTACCTTGACCAGTGGCTGCACTGTATGTGAGCGATGTGTCTGGCTGGTGATTTCATCATGCAGGGTTGTGGCTATTTCCTGGATGGCTTCAGGGCTGAATCTAAAGATGCGATAAACCTCCGATTCACCCATGCCAAAGACATTCATGCACATTCGGTATATCCTCTCCTGTGCCCCCCTCCTCCGTGCCTGTAGACGCAGTAGTGCTATGACCACGGCTGCCCCTGGCATGTTGGCATACGGATGTGTTGTTCTGCAAGTGTGGTTGCTCAGCTCGTCCGGAACGGTGCTGCTGTAGCTGCTCTCCAGCTGACCTGTGCACGTCTGCTGCTGACTTACCCTTGCTTTATAAGGGGTAACTTTGCGCCAGACGTACAACTTACGCGTGGCGCGCATAGCCAGCGCCGGGCGCAAGTACGTTCGTGAATCGGCGTATCTCCCTCATTTGCATATTTGAATAGAAAATCAATGGGCGCGCCAGATGCGTCCAGCGTAAATATGCGCCCACGATACGCCGGCGTAGGAAAGTTACGTCGGTCGGAAGAAGCCTATTTTCAGGCATATCTTGTTCTGTGGGTACGGCGCATAGATACGAGGGCGCATCTTTACACTTACGCGGCGCATCTCGAGATACGTCGGCGTAAGTGCTTTATAAATCCGGGCCATTGACTCGAGTATAAGCCTAGGGTGTCCATCTGCATGCCTCACTGTGTCCATGTGCATGCCTCACTGTGTCCATGGGCATGCCTCACTGTGTCCATGCCTCACTGTGTCCATGCCTCACTGTGTCCATGGGCATGCCTCACTGTGTCCATGCCTCACTGTGTCCATGCCTCACTGTGTCCATGCCTCACTGTGCCCATGCCTCACTGTGTCCATGGGCATGCCTCACTGTGTCCATGTGCATGCTTCACTGTGCCCATGCCTCACTGTGTCCATGCCTCACTGTGTCCATGCCTCACTGTGTCCATGCCTCGACTGACTTTTAACAGATGGTACCGGGTCCCCAAAGTCACCGTTTAACATGGAAGGGTGCCCAGCTTTGAAAAATCGGTGCTACTCGGCCGTAGGTCCCCCAGACAACAAACTGTGCACACTTGTAGAGGAAAAGTGGGGCTACATGTGTGCCAATGGAAATTTTCAGAACAAAAAAAAAAAAACATGCTGAAAAGCTTGGCTTATACTCGGTTGTATTTGTTTTTATTTTTCAGGCTAAGAACATATAGCCCTCTTTTGGGGGGTTAGGAGAAATGGCCCTGCCCAAACAGGATACTGCATTAATCCTCCAGGCAGGGCTGCCAATGAGGGAGGGGGGCACTGGTCCTCCTGTAGGGGGCCCGGAAAACACAGGGGGTCCAAACAGCAGGGGGAATCAGTACAGCAGGGAGATAAGAATATGCATGCATCATACATGCTAGGGGGAGTACAACTGGGGGGATCCGTAGTGGAGAAGGATCTGGGGGCTTTGCTAGATCATAAGCTCAATAATAACATGCAATGCCAAGCTGCAGTTTCCAAAGCAAGCAAAGTCCTTTCTTGTATAAGAGAGATATCATTTTGCCCCCCCCCCCCCCCTGTACAAATCATTAGTAAGACCTCATCTGAAATACTCAGTTTCGTTTTGGGCTCCAGTTCTCAAGAAGGATATCGGGGAACTGGAGAAAGTGCAGAGAAGGGAAACCAAACTGATAAGAGGCATGGAGGAGCTCAGCTATGAGCTATGAGGAAAGATTAGAGGGACTGAAGTTATTCTCTCTAGAGAAGAGGAGAATAAGGGGGGATATGATCAACATGTACAAATATAAAAGAGGTCCATATAGTGAATTTGTTATTCACTTTACAGTCAACACAAAGGACAAGGGGGCACTCTTTACGTCTGGAGGAAAAGAGATTTTATCTCCAAATACGGAAAGGTTTCTTCACAGTAAGAGCTGTGAAAATGTGGAACAGACTCCCTCCAGAGGTGGTTCTGTCCAGCTCAGTAGATTGCTTTAAGAAAGGTCTGGATACTTTCCTAAATGTACATAATATAATATGTACATTTATATAGGTAAAATTGATCCGGGGAAAATCCGATTGCCTCTCGGGGGATCAGGAAGGAATTTTTTCCCCTGCTGGAGCAAATTGGATCATTCTCTGCTGGGGGTTTTGTGCCTTTCTCTGGATCAACTGTGGGTATAGAATTGGGTATATGTGATTGTACGATATTGTATTTTCGATTTTTTATGGTTGAACTGGATGGACTTTTTCAACCTGACTAACTATGTAGCAGGGTGGAGGAGCAATTACAGAAGGATGCCCTGTGCGGCTCTCTGCAGGAGCTGAAAGCCATTTTCTCCCCATCCCGCCGGCTTTTAGCTGCTGCAAGAAGAGACACAGACACATAGGGGTTGATTTACTAAAGGAAAATAGACTGTGCTCTTTGCAAAGTGAAGTTGTACCCTGCAAGTGCAGTTGCACAAGAGCTTAGTAAATGAGGTAAAGCTTCACTTTGCAAAGAATACCCAATCACGTGCAAGGAAAAAAAAACAGCATTTTTGCATGCACGTGATTGGATGACAGAAGTCAGCAGAGCTCCTGCTTATTTACTAAGCCAGGGTTTGACAAATTTGCTTGGAATCTAGGAGCCAGGTATAAAAGTTAGGAGCCAAAAAACACACCCCGTCCCGCCAAGCTTGTGAGTAGCGTCCGCATATGTAAACGGTATTCAAACCACACATGTGAGGTATCACCGCAATTGGTAGAGCGAGAGCAATAATTCTAGCCCTAGACCTTCTCTGTAACTAAAAGCATGCAACCTGTAGAATTTTTTAAATGTTGCCTATAGAGATTTTAAAGGGTAAAAGTTTGTCGCCATTCCACGAGCGGACGCAATTTCGAAGCGTGACATGTTGGGTATCAGTTTACTCGGCGTAACATTATCTTTCACAAGATAAACAAAAAATTGGTCTAACTTTACTGTTTCTTAGTTTTTCTCCAAAAAAGTGCACTTGTAAGACCGCTGCGCAAAATATGGTGTGACAGAAAGTGTGACCGCCATTTTATTTTCTAGGGTGTTATAATAAAAAATATATATACTGTTTGGGGGTTCTAATTAGAGAGAAGGAGGTGGCAGTGAAAACAGTGAAAAACACATTAGAACTGCTGTTTTGCTACTTGTAATGTAACTACTTGTAATGCCAACGGCCACCACAAGATGGCGCCAGATAACAGAAGGAAGCTTAGGCCTGCAGAAGGGCACAAAGCCGCGGCCTGAATTGAGGCCACGGCTTTGCGGCCTTCTGCAGGCCTAAGCTTCCTTATGTGAAGGCTGCAAAGCCGCAACCTTAATTGCCGCCACAATCACGCCCCCCAAACTGGCCGGTAATTGAGGCGGCGGCTTTGCGTCCTTCTGCAGGCCTAAGCTTCCCTGGGAGCCAGGTCACAATTTCTTGTCGCAATTGCGATCAGTCCCCTGGATTTTGTCGAGCCCTGTACTAAGCTCTGGAGCAACTGCACTTTGCATTGTGCACAGTCTATTTACCTTAAAGTGGTTGTAACCCTGGTTAAATAAAAAAGGAAAAAAAACCTGCAAGACAAAGGCATAATGAGCTAGTATGCATAGCATACTGGCTCATAATGAACTACTTACCTTAGATCGAAGACCCCGCGGCCATCCTCGTCTCCCCCTCCGACCGGCAACATCTATCCAGGTGCCATTGCTTCAGTTTGCCCCAGTGCGCATGTGCCGATCACATCGGCACATGCAGGGGACAGGGGATATCTCCTAAACCCTGCAGGGTTGAAAGATATCCTGGGTAGCTATAGATAAGACTAAATATAGGCTTACCTGTAGCATAAAGTTGTTGTAAAGGGTTTACAACCACTTTAAGTAAATAAACGCCAGACCATATTTTCTGTAACTGCTTCCCCCGCACCGATTCCTCTCCCTGTTCTGCCTGCTTCTTTTTTTTTTTATCTTTATTGGGTTTTCCAAGTAACAATATAAGAGAAGCCAATACATGATATGGAGCCAGAGGGCCCAAGGTCATAGACCTGAGTTACAATGCAGGCATTTGTCACACATGGGGACCCAAACGGGGTCAAATGAGGGGAGAGGGAGGAGAGGGGGGGGGGAAGGCAAAGGAAAGGGGAAAGGATGTGGGAGGGAAGGGAAGTTTACCTGTATGTAATAAACTGTCATAGTGTCATATCTGCGAAGAAATACAGTGAACAGTAACAGATAGTACATATAACAATACAGTGTGGTACCCCCTGGAGTGGAAGCCTAACACAGTGTAATCCAGTGAAAGACTCAAGGGGTTACGGGCAGCTGGATTATAAATCAAAGCTAACTATGAATAGTGTGGAGGTCTTAAGGGGCCGGGAGACCCCTGGGAACTCGGGGACCTAGAGAGGGCGGGGTCAAAGGGCTCATTCATATCTGGTCATTTAAGCTTGCCTAAGGAGTTGGTCAGATCATGTTTCAAGTACCAATCGGTGTAACGGAAAGAGTGCATATTTGTTGAGAGTTCTTCCCGTGAAAAAGTAAACTCCATACATTTTCACCATCTAGCAAAGAAACCTTGAGTCGATTTAAAGTTCGATATGATAGTGTTGAGTTCTTCCAGGTTGAACAGTGACAGACAGTAATGTCCATTTCACAGCCGAGAGGCATGGTAGAGAAGTAGTGATCCAGTTGTTCATTATTGTTCTGCAAGGTACCAGCAGACCCAGATGAGCTCATTGTGTGAGGTTGGATGAAGTCATCGATGATGGTGAGGAGTAGGGTTGCCACCTCATCCCTTTAAAACCGAACACATATTAATTACACAGGTTCTGTGGCTGATTAAGGTGATAATTAAACTCACATGGCTGCCTTATCTGCATTAAATTAGCCATAGAACCTGTGGAATTCATATGTGTTCGGTTTTAAAGGGATGAGGTGGCAACCCTAGTGAGGAGGCTGGCGGTTCACATCCAAAGAGACATAGTAGAGGATTCTTGGGCAGCTTGATCTTAGTGACTTTGGTTATACATGTAGCACTACCCCCGAAGGAGCTGCTGGTTTGTTTTGGGTGGCATGTTACCTCTATTCCTTCGCCGTCTAGGGTACACGATGAGAGCTGAGAAGAATTGCAATGTCCACACTTTAGATGTCTTTTTCTGTGCTTTATTACCCAACGGGGTAAAATAATAAAAGTAGTATTTGAAGAGATAGAAAGGATAGTCAGTAATAGATTCAGGTGTATAACCTTGTTCGGAAACACTCCTGCTTCCAGCGATAAACTCTCGTCGCCACTCTAGCTAGAGTGGGTGTTGTGCACCTGGATAGGCCTCTCTCACTAGCCTAGCAGCCTTTAGCAAAGTCTCTGCCACAGACCTTCACAAAGGTGCAGATGTATTTGGTCCAGAATCCTCTAAACACAGGATTCAGCACCCGGATCTCTCTGGAATAACCTTTGTTGAATTGAGAACGGACAGGCGACCATCATTCAGCCTTTCAGTAGTAGTGCCTTCTTTCGATGAAGTTCAAGGCCTCTCCTGAGATACCAGCCTCGTGCTCTGTGCTCTCCAAGACAGGTTCTTCATCGGGTGGCTTCCTCCCTCAGGACAGACAGCACAGGACCACTCTGCGATTGTAGACCCAGTCTGACTACCAGGCCTACACAGTAGATCACAACCCTGGACCAATGTGGTCCCGGAGCCAGGAACACTTGAACACTCAGCCCCGGCCATGAGGGCCACACACGGGGGGGTGGTGGGACGACAGACCAGCGATCAACTACCGAAAACCAATGACGTCTGTCCCTTAAGTACTCTCCCCCAGCGATCAACCCCCGCTGCTGAGGAAAAACACCCAATACGCCCTGACTTGACTGCTGCCACCCTTGGCCTGGGGTGGTACCAACACCCCAGACAGCAATAGTGGTCACTCACAGTACATCCATGGCTGGAACAGAGGCCCAAATTTGGCAAAACAACACGGCCAGAGGTAACCAAATCTCTGACTAACCTCTAAATTTAAGGCAGCACCAGATATGAAAGTAGCAGGGCGCTACATAGAGCATATGCAAGAATAGAGTCTCAGTAAACAGAGATAGTTGAGCATTCCCATAGGCGGTGGAGTAGTGTAGGACTTGGTAATGAGCACTGGAGGCACTGTGCTTTTGTAGAATCCTCAGGGTTGATGTGGAAAGGGAAGTAGGCCCTCTGTATTATTTTTACTTTTAAAGATTTTTATTGATTTACTAACAATAACCTATTTCTCTGCCTCTCTAATAACTACTATGTATATTCTTCATGATATTCACTGCATATGTATGTATTGTTGTACTCCTTACCAATGTGAATTTAAACTGTACTGAGACTTATATTCCAATAAACCGTTTGTAAACAAAAAAAGATTTTTTTTGATTTTATAAAACAAAAGAAAATAAACAATGGGTACAATCCTTCCAGACATAAGATCACATTATGTTATGGCAGTTTACAAGAGTCCTACCGGTACCGGTAAGTTGACCACTGACTAGTACTTTCACTCTAAATTCCCCCGTCTTGCTATTCGGACATTGGGACAGGATCATGGGGAAAAAAAAACAGGCACCCCTATTGGGAAATAACTGTGCCTGGAGGACCCCCCCCCCGATAGCTAATGACCATGCAGACGGAAGACCAGTATTAACATTGCGCCAGTGTGCTTAGAGGAGAAGGCTAAATGTAGGACTATCAGACCAGATGGCCTTGTGTATTATTTTAAATTGAGTTTCACACCAAGTTTTTGATACAATGAGATTGTGGATATAATGGTAGTGGAAGGTCAACATCATTGAAGATGGAAGACCACTTCTGAAACGTAGCTAGATGGTATTTATCCGACTGGTGTGTGATGAGATGAGAGTAGAGATGGAGATGGAGTAGTCATCACGCTGCAGCACTACGTCAATGAAAGACTTTTGGAGAGGATCAACCTGAGATCCACAAAAAGTTTGTATAAAACTGAGAAGTTGTTGAAAAGGAAAGAGGTGTGATGCCGGCAATGAATATTCCTCAGAGAGGGTCAAGAAAGTCTTAAGCGTACTAGGGTTTCCATGGTAGAGAGAAGTGCACGGGAGCGCCAGTGGTCAAAGGCCTTATATGTAGTGGAGGGGAGGAACATAGGGTTACCCTGAATTGTTAAATGGCATGATATACTTGGGGACAAGTAATCTCCCTACTTCCCTCCAGGCAACAACCGTGTCTCTCAGGGGTCAAGTCCTGGGGAAAAAAGTGTGGGAACTCCCACTCAAATCCACTCCCCCACAAAAAAAATAAAAAAATGATACGCTCATATGCATAATTACTAAACTGCATGTTTTTTTTTGTTTTTTTCGATCCACTGTACCTTAGTAATCCTTTATGTTACTGGCCGCTTCCTGTATATGGATTCATCAGGTAGTGTGTAGGTATTTTGTCACTTCCTCCATGATGCAATGTCTTGTGTCATTGTTCCCAGGAGACATTGAGGAGGTCTGCCGCGAGTTATCGTGGGATTTAGAAAGAACTTTAGTATACCCGCACACTACCCGATGAATCCATATACAGGATGCGGCCAGTAATATAAAGGTGTACTAAGGTTCGTCTTCCCCTGACAGTGACTCAAGCTGGGCATCGCCGCTTAGTGAAGGATTGGCTCGGGCGGCTCGGCTGCTCTTGGCTGCTCTAGTCCTGCAAAGGGAACTGCGTTCCTGCTGTGAAAAAAGTGCAGGGACGCCGTTCTTGACTTGACTTGAGCCCATGGGCGTCCGCTGACATTTTTTCAGGGGGCGGCACTTTGGCAGTGGCAATACAGTTGCATTTAACCCTTTCTTCAAACACTAGCGGGGGTTAAAAGCGCCCCGCGTAGGCCGAATTGCGCAGCTAAAACTATGGTAAAATGCCGCTTTTTAGTAGCGCTTTACCGATAACGCGGGCGGCCAGCTGGCAGTGTGAAATGGCTCTTGAGATAATTCAGCTTCACTCAATGCCCATATAAATATAGCCCAGAGAATGTACAGACCCCTCAATTCAGCACAGACCCCCCCTTCAGCACAGATGTACCCCCATTAAGCACAAACCCCCCTTTAGCACAGATGGACCCCCCTCCCCCATCCCATTCAGTACTTTAGATCAGCCATCAGCGCAGCACAGGCAGCAGGTTCCCCCCCCCCCTGTGTACACATAAAAACTGGAGGGGGAGGCGGCTTCACTCTGCTTGCTGTGCCTGTGTGACATCCGGCCCGGGGACCACTCAGACAGCCCGCTGCCGCGAGACTCTTCAACACCTTCTTGATTTTCCAGGGGGGGGGGGGGTCATTTGCCATCCCTTGCCCTATGGAGCGGACGCCCATGCTTGAGCCCTGGTCTTTCTAATGAGAACATTGGTTCTGAGGTGAACTGGTAATGCCCTTAGTTTAGAATGGAGGATGGCTGGAAGGGTGAGCGGAAATACCAGGGCGTTCTCAAGTTTGTATTAGGATTTTTTTTTTTTTTTTTGAAAAGTCTGTGGCGTGCAAAACACAACCCAAAAACTTCACCCGGTGCAGGAAAAATGTGCACACACATAAAGAGTGACACAAAAAACTGTGACGGGTGCATCGTCAAATAGTCCTCCAGGGAGAACCCAGCTCTGATCCCCCGGGGCGTTAGGCTCCTGGCAGGGAAAAGAGTAATAGGAGTCCAAGTAGCCGAAACCACGAGGACCCCACTAAGGCCCATGCAGCCGAAACCACATGGCCTAACATCCTCAGAGGGACTGCCGAAACAGAACCCTCCTCGGTGAGGCTCCCCCGAAGGGAGACCCCATGAGAGCAGGTGAACTAAGCCAGAAGGCCATGTCCACCTACTCCCAAGACTTTCAGAGCCAGCCCGAGGACCAGCACCCTACTCATCACACAAAAAGTGCAGGTGCACCAACATAAAAAGAAGAAACGTGACAAACGGGGTAAAACAAAAGAAAGTGGTGGGAGAAGGAAGGTGGGAGAGTGAGTAGAAAGTGATCAACGTGCAATACGTTGACCGGCCCTCCGGCCAGGAAACAAAAATTCCCCTGGTCCTAGCCAAAAGGCTCGGCCCTAAGGGCAGGTGTTAAAAAAGTGTGCGTGGAGACCAGTGACCTAAGGTGCCACACGTTGAGTGCCCCTCAAACACTCAGTGCAATGTATGGCACCCCTGGACTGCCACTCCAGGGGCACTATCTCCACAGACTTTTCAACGGACCCTGACCCCCGGTCCGGACCGACAGCACCCTTCCCAGCCAGGAAGGTGGGAGAAGAGGTTGGGGAGAGCCAGCCGCAGCCGACTACTACCCACAACCCCCATCTCTCCCACCTAATTACATTCGGGAAGTACTACCCGCCTCTCCCCGAAAGGATTAGCAAAGGTTCCCTCGCCGAACAACTGACTGGGGCAGACACCACCGGATCCAGGCCAAAGGCCAGGGGCCCAGCCCTTCAGCTTCGACCTCATGCCTCTCTGCCCCGATCAGAAGGCTTTCGCCTCTACGCCAATAGGCTTTGCGTCCACCGACTGCCATCCCTTTCCCCCTCGCCGAGTACTGGGGACAGTCGGTTTAGCGCCACCTATTGGCAACTGATAAGAACAGATACTACACTTGATCTTAGCCAAAAGGCCGAGAAGCGAGTTTTTATAGCACTTTCCGCTGTAAAAATGACAATGGTCCCAAATATGTGTAAAAATTGTCTGATGTGTCCGCCATAATGTCACAGTCATGAAAAAAATAGCAGATCGCCGCCATTGGTAGTAAAAAATAAAACAATATTAAGAAAAATGCCATAAAACTGTCCCCAAATTTGGAAACGCTATAAATTTTGCGCAAACCAATCAATAAATGCTTATTGCGATTTTTTTTTTTTACCAAAAATATGTAGAAGAATAGGAATTGGCCTAAACTGAGGAAAAAAAATGTATATGTTTTTGGGGGATATTTATTATAGCAAAAAGTAAAAAATATTGCCTTTAAAAAAAAATAATAATAATCGCTCTATTTTTGTTTATAGCACAAAAAATAAAAACCGCAGAGGTGATCAAATACCACCAAAAGAAAGCTCTATTTGTGGGGAAAGAAAGGATGTCAATTTTGTTTGGGAGCCACGTCGTACAACCGCGCAATTGTCAGTTAAAACGTCGCAGTGCCGAATCGCAAAAAGGGGCAAGGTCCTTTACCTGCATAATGGTCCGGGTCTTAAGTGGTTAAAGAGGCCCTGTCCTGCTAATTTCTATTACAAGGGATGTTTAAATTCCTTTAATACCGGTAGGAATAACAGTTATCAAAACAATCGATGCTTTGAACATATATGCAGTTTTGCAAAACAAATGATGTGCAATTTTTTTTACTGTCCTGTTGGGAAATGAGGGGGTTAACCCTTCTTATTGGGGTAAAGATTGAAGTAAGGAGTTCCTATTTCTTTTTAAAAGTAAATACATCCCTTAGGGCAGGGGTAGGCAACCTGCAGCCCTCCAGCTGTTGCAGAACTACAAGTCCCATCATGCCTCTGGGAGTAATTGTAACTGCCAACCTAGCAATGCCTCGTGGGAAATGTAGTTTCACGACAGCTGGCGGGCCACAGGTTGCCTACTCCTGCCTTAGGTTCTTATAAACATAGGGGGCAGATGGATGGGCACCGTCACTTCTGACAGTCTCTGTGTGAACAAACAGGAATGCTGGACTTGGGTGCATGAGGAGATGCACGCAGACAGTTTCGGTGCCAGCCAGAGCGAAGGAATAGTAACCGGGCAAGCCTGAACTAATTGTCAGACTGCCAATTTTCTAGAGAAGTGTCGAACGGCTGGAAGTGCTAATTATCGTCTCATGTGCGCAGATCATTTTTGCTTTAAAGTGTAACGCCAATTTGTTGAGAAAAATAAACAACCCCCCTCTGGGTGGTCAATGTGCATCACAAGGATTTTAACAAACGTTGTTGCAGATTCCTACCTGTTTCTGCTCTGAAGGAATAGCTGTTTGTTTGACCGTGCCTTTTTCTGAATAGGAGGGTCTGGTTCATTATAATCACCCGGTGCACTCTAAGGCCCCATTCACACCTTAGCGTCTTGTAGCTTAACCTCTTGCAGACCAGCCATCATCATCATACTGTGGCAGGTAGGCTCGTTCCCATTCCTGTGTACGTCGGCTCCTTTAAGAGCCATAGCAGGCTTGCATGCCCACTGCGTGGCGGGGAACCCGATGAGTGGAGCCGGCGGCCGCAATGTCCGCCGGCCACCCGCGATCGCAGGAAAGGGAGCCAGAATGGGGATCTGTAAATGTAAACAAACAGATCCCCTTTCTGACAGGGGAGGAGAGAGAGATCTGCTGTTTCTATTGATCAGGAACAGCGATCGCTTTCCTCCTCCAGTCAGTCCCCTCCCCCCACACCTCCTAGGGAACACTTAACCCCTTGATTGCCCCCTAGTGTTAACCCCTTCCCTGCCAGTGACATTTATGCAGTAATCAGTGGCTATTTTTAGCTCTGATCACTGTATAAATGTCACTGGTTCCAAAAAAGTGTCAAAAGTGGCAGCAATGTCGCAGTCCCACGAGTAATATCTCACCAACACTGAAATTCTTATTGCAGAGGATGCCTAAAATCTGACTTGTATCAGTGAGCACAAGCAGGAATTTACATTTTTGGAGGCATTCTGCATACAAGCATGGAAGGCCTCCGGGTTGTAATATTAAAGAGTAACTCCACTTTTGTTTGTAAAAAAAAAAAAACATTCCCCTCTGAGTGATGTATCTACATTGCAAGGATAATAACCGCTTGCCGCCTGGTGCACGCAGATATACGTCTGCAGAATGGCACGGACAGGCAGAAGGACGTATATATAGGTCCCCTTTAAAAAGGTATGATGTTGTATCGATCCGGTAGTGTAAGGGTTAGGGTTAGGGTTACAGATAGGCTTAGGGTTACAGACAGGGTTAGGGTTAAGGTTAGGGTTACAGATAGGGTTAGGGTTACAAACAGGGTTAGGGTTAGGGTTACAGATAGGGTTACAGATAGGGTTAGGGTTACAGATAGGGTTAGTGTTAGGGTTACAGACAGGGTTAGGGTTAGGGTTACAGACAAGGTTAGGGTTAGGGTTACAGATAGGGTTACAGACAGGGTTAGGGTTACAGACAGGGTTAGGGCTACAGACAGGGTTAGGGTTACAGACAGGGTTAGGGCTACAGATAGGGTTAGGGTTACAGACAGGTTAGGGTCTGTAACCCTAACCCTATCTGTAACCCTAACCCTAAACCCTGTAACCCTAACCCTAGTCTGTAACCCTAACCCTATCTGTAACCCTAACCCTCCCTAGTAACCCTAACCCTAACCCTCTGTAACCCTAACCCTAACCCTATCTGTAACCCTATCTGTAACCCTAACCCTGTAACTGTAACCCTAACCCTAACCCTATATCTGTAACCCTAACTAACCCTATCTGTAACCCTAACCCTGTCTGTAACCCTATCTGTAACCCTAACCCTATGTAACCCTAACCCTAACCCTAACATCTGTAACCCCCTAACCCTAACCCTAACCCTGTAACCCTAACCCTAACCCTATCTGTAACCCTAACCCTCTGTAACCCTAACCCTATCTGTAACCCTAACCCTATCTGTAAACCTATATCTGTAACCCTAACCCTGTCTGTAACCCTTACACCCTGTGATCCCTAACCCTGTATAACCCTAAACCCTAACCCTATCTGTAACCCTAACCCTAAACCCTGTCTGTAACCCTGACCCTATTTAACCCTAATCCTGTCTGTAACCCTATGTCCCGTAACCGTAATGTCTGGGGGTTAACCCCCTAACCCTTATGCCCTTGTAACCCTAAACCTGTCTGTATTGTAACCCTAACAACCCTTATCACCCTAACCCTATCTGTAACCCTAAGTCAACCCTAACGTAACCCTAACCCTAAACCCTGGGAGTTTAACACTGAACCCTGGTTAACCCCGGTTATGCAACAGTCCCTATCTGGTCTGTTAGTCCGGGTGTGGGAAAGTAGTAACCCTGTGGGTCTGTTAATCTGTAATATCTGGCCCTAGAAGTAGGTCTGGTCTGTAACGTAACCCTATCTGTGCTGTAACCCTGTAACGCTAACGTCTGTAACCCTAACCCTATCTGTAACCTTAACCCTGTCATTAACCCTAACCCTATCTGTAACCCTAACCCTGTCTGTAACCCTGTAACCCTAACCCTATCTGTAAACCTAGCCCTATCTGTAACCCTAACCCTGTCTGTAACTTAACCCAGACAGGGTTACGTGACAGACCCTAAGTGTAACCCTAACCCTATCTGTAACCGTCTGTAACCCTGACCCTATCGGTAACAATAACCCTAATCCTGTCTGTAACCCTAACCCTGTCTGTGTAACCGTAACCCTGTCTGTAGACAGGGTTAGGGTTACAGACAGTTTGTTACCCTAACCCTAACCATATCAGTAACCCTAACCCTGTCTGTAACCCTAACCCTGTCTGTAACCCTAACCCTGTCTGTAACGTCTGTAACCCTAGCCCTATCAGTAACCCTAACCATATCAGTAACCCTAACCCTGTCTGTAACGTAACCCTAACCCTATCTGTAACCCTGTAACCCTAGCCCTATCTATAACCCTAGCCCTATCTGTAACCCTAACCCTATCTGTAACCCTAACCCTAACACTGTCTGTAACCCTATCCCTACCTGTAACCCTATCTGTAACCCTAACCCTATTTGTAACCCTAACCCTAACTCTAACCCTAACCCTATCTGTAACCCTAACCCTAACCCTATCTGTAACCCTAACCCTAACGCTGTCTGTAACTCTATCCCTATCTGTAACCCTATCTGTAACCCTAACCCTATCTGTAGTAACCCTAACCCTATCTGTGTGTCTGTAACCCTATCCCTATCTGTAACCCTATCTGTGTAAGCCCTAAATCTGTAACGGATCGATACAACATCATACCTGATGTTTTAAAGCACGTTATTCCAAACAATTTGCCCTTTATGGATTAAAAACAGACAACAACGTCATTTTCCAAGTTTTGCCATGGATCCCCCTCCGGCATGCCAAGTCCAAGTCCCCTTGAAACAGTGTAAAATTTGCCTGCCCATTGAAGTCTATGGCGGTTCGCCCGTTCGCAAATATTTGCGAACGCAAAATTTTATGTTCACCACATCACTGCTTGTAACTCCACAAATACGGTGTGACAGAAAGTATTGCAACAACCGCCATTTTATTCTGTACGGTGTTCAGAAAAAAAAAGTATAATGCATTTTTTGCAATTCCACACTGTGTTGCTTTAACTGAGAATTGGCTCCCAAACACAATTTACATCCTTTTTTCCCCACAAATAGAGCTTTCTTTTGGTGGCATTTGATCACCTCTGCGGTTTTTGTTTTTTGTGCTATAAACAACAAAAAGCAAAAAAAAAAAAAGCAATATTTTTAACTTTTTGCTTTAATAACCACTTAAGACCCGGACCAAAATGCAGGTAAATGACCAGGACCAGTTTGCGATTCGGCACTGCGTCGCTTTAACTGACAATTGTGCGGTCGTGCGACGTGGCTCCCAAACAAAATTTGCTTTCTTTTGGTGGTATTTGATCGCCTCTGCGATTTTTATTTTTTGCGCTATATACAAAAATAGAGCGACATTTTTGAAAAAAAAAACAATATTTTTTTACTTTTTGTTATAAGAAAAATCAAATAAACTACATTTTAGTCAAACATTTAGGCCAAAATTTATTAAGCCACATGTCTTTAGTAAAAAAAAAATCGCAATAAAAAAATTAGCTACCTAGCGGGAACAGCGACACTAATACAGCGATCAGAAAAATGATCGCTTAGTGACACTGGCAATAGGGAGTGAAAGGGTTAACTAGGGCGGTGATCAAGGGGTTAAAACTTTATTAGGGAGGGTACAGGGCTACCCTGGACCTAACACTAACTGCCTGTCACACTGACACTAACTGCAGTGATCATACATATAATCACTGCATTCAGTGACACTGTGACAGGGGGGAGGGGATGGAGGGGTTAATGTGCCTACATGTCCTGATGTCAGTGTAGTGTTGTGCAGACTTACTGTGAGATGTGATCTCTCCTCAGCGGTGGTTGAAAAAACTGCCGAGGGAGAGATCACATCACTTCCTCCTTCCTGTGTTTACACAGGAGGAGGAAGTGACAGGGCGGGGGGGCGCGCATTGGCTGGGAGCGATCCGGAGGGGGCGGACAAAAACGAATAGCCGCCCCCTCATCCCGGATCGCTCACAGAGCCGCAGAGACTGTCGCATGTACCGGGGGGGGTCCCGATCGGACCCCCGACCCGCGTCAAGGCAGGGACGTACAGGTAAGCCAATGTGCCTGTACGTGCCATTCTGCCGAATTAAATGTACATGCGGCGGTCCGCAAGCGGATAAATATCCTCCAAAAAACATAAAAAAATTAAAATCCTCAGTTTAGTCCGATACGTATTCTTCTACATATTTTTGGTTAAAAAATTGAAATAAGAGTTTATTGATTGCTTTGCGCAAAAGTTATAGCGTCTACAAAATAGGGGATAGATTTATGTAATTTTTATTAATATTTTTTTTTTACTAGTAATGGCAGAGATCATCGATTTTTATCGTGACTGCGACATTATGGCGGACACATCGGACACTTTTGACACATTTTTGGGACCATTGTCATTTTTACAGCGACCAGTGCTATGAAAATACACGGATTACTGTGAAAATGACACTGGCAGTGAAGGGGTTAACCACTAGGTGGCACTGAAGGGGTTAAGTGTGTCCTAGGGAGTGATTCTTACTGTTAGGGGGTGTGGCTACATGTGACATGTCACTGATCGCTGTTCCCGATCACAGAAAACAGACGATCAGTGACAGTGTCACTAGGCAGAATGGGGAGATGCATGCTTACACTTGCCTCGCCCCGTTCTGCAGTATTACTTTCACTATAACAAGGGATGTTTACATTCCTTGTAATAGAAATAAAAATGATTCAATTTTTTTTTAAAAAGGACAGTGTAAAAATAAAAAATAAGAAGTACAATAAATAATAAAAACCTCCCTGCTCGCGCGCAGAAGCGAACGCATATGCAAGTCGCTATCACATATAAAAACGGTGTTCAAACCACACATGTGAGGTATCGCCATGATCGTTAGAGCGAGAGCAATAATTCTAGCACAGGACCTCCTCTGTAACTCAAAACTGTAGATGTTTTATTTATTTTTAACAGAGAAAAGTAGACGTTCTTAAATGGAGATTATGGAGATTTTTTAGTGCCAAAGTTGGTCACCATTCCACGAGGGGGCGCAATTTTGAGGCATTACATGTTGGGTATCAAATTACTCGAAATAACCTCATCTTTCACAATATAGAAAAAATTGGGCTAACTTTACTGTGTTGTTATTTTTTAATTAAGCACTTAAGACCCGGACCACACCTAAAGGACCAGGCCAGTTTTTTTCAAATCGGCACTGCGTCGCTTTAACTGAAATTGCGCGGTCGTGCGACATGGCTCCCAAACAAAACTGGCGTCCTTTTTTCCCCACAAATAGAGCTTTATTTTGGTGGTATTCGATCACTTCAATTTAAAAAAAAAAACAATATTTTTTACTTTTTGCTATAATAAATATCCCCCAAAAATATATATAAAACAAATTTCCTCAGTTTAGGCCGATACGTATTCTTCTACCTATTTTTGGTAAAAAAAAAATCGCAACAAGTGTTTGTCGAATGGTTTTCCCAAAATGTATAGCGTTTACAAAATAGGGGATAGTTTTATTGCATTCTTCTAAAAAAAATTTTTTTTACTACTAATGGCGATGATCAGCGATTTTTTTCATGACTGCAACATTATGGCGGACACATCGGACAATTTTGACACATTTTTGGGACCATTGGCATTTTCACAACAAAAAATGTATTAAAAATGCATTGTTTACTGTGAAAATGACAATTGTAGTTTGGGAATTAATCACAAGGGGGCGCTGAAGGGGTTAAGTGTGACCTCATCTGTGTTTCTATCTGTAGGGAGGTGTGGCTGTAGGTGTGACGTCACAGATTGTGTTTCCCTATATTAGGGATCACACGATCAATGACGGCGCCACAATGAAGAACGGGGAAGCTGTGTTTACACATAGCTCTCCCCGTTCTTCAGCTCCGGGGACCGTTCGTGGGACTCCGGCGGCAATCGGGTCCCGCGGGACCCGCGGGACCGGAGCTTCGGGCCGGGCCACGCGCCTGCGACCCATGACTGGGCACTTAAAGAGGACGTACCTGTACGTGCATGTGCCCAGCCGTGCCATTCTGCCGACGTATATGTGCAGGAGGCGGTCCTTAAGTGGTTAAATGGGATATTTATTATAGCAAAAAGTAAAAAAAAATGATTTTTTTTTTTCAAAAGTGTCGCTCTTTTTTTTGTTTATAGCGCAAAAAATTAAAACCGCAGAGGTGATCAAATACCACCAAAAGAAAGCTCTATTTGTGGGGAAAAAAGGACGTCAGGTTTGTTTGGAAGCCACGTCGCACGACCGTGCAATTGTCCATTAAAGCGACGCAGTGCCGGAAGCTGAAATTTCGCCTGGGCAGGGAAGGGGTATACGTGCCCAGTAAGCAAGTGGTTAAAGCGGAGGTTCACCCTAAATGTCCCATGTGATCCAGCATACTGGCGTCAGTATGATGTTTTTTTTTGGTTCACTTACTGTGTAATCCTTAATTTTCATTTATTTCCCCCGCGGTGAATGGCGCCTCTATAGCCCGTCACGGCTTCCGAAAATAGCCGATTTAGGACTCGGTATTTCCGTTGCTATACGGCGCCTGCGCACAGACCTAGGAGCTGACTGCGCAGGCGCCGTATTTCTCCGAGTTCTATTTCGGAGGGAGTGACGCGCCATAGCCATAGGACTCAGAGAAATACGGCGCCTGCGCAGTCAGCTCCTAGGTCTGTGCGCAGGCGCTGTATAGCAACGGAAATACCCAAGTCCTAAATCGTCTATTTTTGGAAGCCGTGACGGGCTATAGAGGCGCCATCCACCGCGGGGGAAATAAATAAAAATTAAGGATTACACAGTAAGTGGGGCATTAAAAAAAAATAAAACAGCATACTGGCGCTGACGCCAGTATGCTGGATCACATGGGACATAGTATATTTAGGGTTAAATGAAGTCTGGCCAATCGGATCACCTGCTGGCGCGGTCACGTTATATCAGGACCCTGAAGTTCTCGTGTGCTGTGCATTCTGTTTGCAAGGAATGTAGATTTGTTTCGGGCCCTCGGGTGGAGATCTGTTCAGCGAAGTGTGCTCACATATGACAACACCCAGAAATAATCGCTTCTTGTACCAGCTTGGCCCGGTGGGCACCTTGGCAGGCGGGGATCACAGGTGTTCCATCCCTATACAATGTGCCGTATGGTGTTATTCTTGGCCTGGCTTTCGAATGTCAAATCACTGCAATGAGTTGAGTCGGTACAAGTGTGTTTCGTAGAATGGATTTTTAAATTCTCATTTTGTTTTTTAACTTTTAAACATTATTATTTTTTTTTATTTTTTTTTTGTACACATTGAATATGCACATAATTTCATAATTTTGGGAAAAAAAATCCTTTAATAGTAGATTGATACGTTTCACAATATATGGGAAATTAGCTCCCCCTTTAATAAATTAATTAATTAAAATTATATATATATATATATTTTTCTCTTCTCTCTCTTTGGGGCACATTGAGTATGTACATAAGATTGGAATAATTTTCCTCTTAATAGTAGATTGATAATTTTTACATTATATGGGAATTTGATTCCCCTTTCATTATTTTATTAAAGAAAAAGAAAAGAAAAACTCATTTTTTTTTTTTTTTACACATTGAGGGCCAGATTTAGGTACAATTAGATCGGCGCAGAGCATCAGAGATACACTACGCCGCCGTATTTTACCTGGCTCTACGACAAATTCAGGTAGATTTTGGCCCGTAAGGTACGGCGGCGTAGTGTATTTCTCGCGGTGGAATCGAAATACGAATTAGGGGCCGTGAAGTATTTAAATTAGGCGCGTCCCCGCAGTGATCGAACTG
Source organism: Rana kukunoris (assembly GCA_029574335.1). Lineage (NCBI taxonomy): Eukaryota > Metazoa > Chordata > Amphibia > Anura > Ranidae > Rana > Rana kukunoris. Next base: position 15,784,624 of record CM056051.1, read on the forward strand.
CGCATGCTCCGTTCTGAAATTTCCCGCCGTGCATTGCGCGAAATAACGTTGTTACGTCATTTTTTTTTGGAGTAGCGTCGTTTACGTACATTCCTATTCCCAGACGACTTACGCAAAAAAAAAAAAAAAAATTTGAAACTCGACGCGGGAACGAGGGCCATACTTAACATGGGCCGTCTAACTATAGACCAGCTAATAGCTGGATTAACTTTACGCAGCAAAAAGATGACTACAGATGCCGTAAGAGATTGCGAAGGACGTTCGTAACTTCGTGGATCGTCGGAAAAAGCTCATTTGCATACCCCGACGCGGAAAACGACGGGAACTCCACCCAGCGGCCGCAAAATTATTGCAGCGTAGATCCGAAGGCGTACGAACACGTAAGCTAGTCGGATTGAAGCCTGAAGCCGTCGTATCATGGTTTGAGGATTCAGACTAATGATACGACGCGGGTAATTTGAAAGTACTCCGGTCTAACGCGAGATAGACCGGAGTAAGGGCTCTGTGAATCTGGCCCTGAATATGCACATAATTTTGGAACATTTTTTCTTAATAGTAGATTGATAACTTTCACAATATATGGAAAATTAACTCCCCCTTCTATACATTAATTAATTAAAATTTTATATATATATATTTTTGTGTTTTGGTCTGCCCCTTTCTCCGTCCCCCCTCCCCCCCCCCCCTCCCTGGGTGGTTATATCGCTGATGAGAAAATATAGGAAGTACCGACCTGGGTCCAAGATGGGTGGAGGTAAATTCTAGTATTAGTAATGGTAGAACTTTTTTTTTTTAATAAGGGAGTACTTATTGAGACTATTTATGTTGTATGTATGTATGGTTATTGTGGTTTTGTATTTATTTTAATTGAAAAACGAATAAAAGAATTTTGAAAAAAAATAAACATTATTAATCCCAGGCGTTTTAACCCTTCCAGGGTTGGCTTGGATGTACCGCAAGCAGATCCATACAAATCACGATATCCTGGAGGTATCTGAACTCCATCTAGCTCCACCCTGTTCCGGAACGAATGTTATTTCCAGGGAAATCAGCGCGCCGTTCAGATCTCGGCGTCTACCTCTATCTTTCCCCAATCTCTATCCTTCCATGCCAGGAACCCAGCCCAGGTCTTTTTTCCAACCCTCGCTTCCTCATATGTCATGGGAAAAGTATGTGGCTCTCTAAGAGGTGGTTCGGAGTTTTCGTTCTGCCGGGAGCTGGGAAGGCTATGTTAGGACAGACCCACATTTAGGATACAGGAGGGGGGGGGGGGGGCGAGTCCCTTCTCTGGTTCACATGAGTGATTCATATTCCAAATCCCTTCTTCCGGAATGGACACGGTTCTTTTTTTTTTTTATACGGAGATAATAATGCCTATTAAAACGAAATGTTTTGTAATCCTAACCGTGACTCAAGGATAATCACTACCCTTTTAGCTGGGAAAATAATTTTGCTGGATTTAATATAAGGATGGAGCGCAGCTTTATACACACCTGATGCAGTTTTGCCAACCGTCCGTATTTTTACGGACAGTTCGTAAAAACGGGCGCTTTTTTCCCCATTCGTAAATGTCCATGATTGCGGGAATGTGGCAGTTAAAATAGCTGAGATCGGTTCGGCTTGGAACTGCGCATGGAGATTGGAGGCAGGGGGTAATTGGAGGCAGGGGGTGATGGTGGCTGCGGTGGCACCGCTGAGGGTGATGGAGGCAGGGGGAGATTGGAGGCAGGGGGTGATTGGAGGCAGGGGGTGATGGTGGCTGCGGTGGCACCGCAGAGGGTGATGGAGGCAGGGGGAGATGAGGCAGGGGGTGATTGGAGGCAGGGGGTGATGGTGGCTGCGGTGGCACCGCAGAGGGGGATGGAGGCAGGGGGAGATTGGAGGCAGGGGGTGATTGGAGGCAGGGGGTGATGGAGGCAGGGGGTGGCACCGCAGAGGGGGATGGAGGCAGGGGGAGATTGGAGGCAGGGGGTGTTAGTGGCAGGGGGTGATTGGAGGCAGGGGGTGTTAGTAGCACCGCAGAAGGGGGTGGTGGCACAGCAGAGGGTGGGGGATGGAGACAGGGGTTGTTGGTGGCACCGCAGAGGGGGATGGAGGCAGGGGGAGATTGGAGGCAGGGGGTGATTGGAGGCAGGGGGTGTTAGTGGCACCGCAGAGGGGGGTGGTGGCACAGCAGAGGGTGGGAGATGGATTAAGGGGTTGTTGGTGGCACCGCAGAGAGGGATGGAGGCAGGGGGTGATTGGAGGCAGGGGTGTTAGTTGCACCGCAGGGGGAGATTTGAGGCAGGGGTGTTAGTGGCAGGGCGTGATTGGAGGCAGGGGGTGTTAGTGGCACCGCAGAGGGGGATGGTGGCACAGCAGAGGGTGGGGGATGGAGACAGGGGTTGTTGGTGGCACCACAGAGGGGGATGGAGGCAGGGGGTGATTGGAGGCAGGGGGAGATTGTGCCACCGCAGAGGGGGGTGAAGGCTGGGGGTGTTGGTGGCAGAGGGGGGTGGAGGCAGGGGGTGATGTGACTAAATAATTTTCCCTTATTATATTGAAAATAACTAAAATATGTTTTTTTTTACCTTAACCACTTCCAGCCCAGTCAATAGTATATTAACGTCCGGGAAGTGGTTCTGAAATCCTGACTGGACGTCTACTGACGTCCTGCAGGATAACATGCCGGCGCATGCCCAGTGCGGCGATCGGTGATGCGGGGTGTCAGTCTGACACCCTGTATCTCTGATCTCGGTAACGAGTCTCCGGCGGAGGCTCTTCACCATGTGATCAGCCGTGTCCAATCACGGCTGATTACGATGTAAACAGGAAGAGCCGTTGACTGGCTCTTCCTCACTTGCGTCTGACAGACACGAGTAGAGGAGAGCAGATTGGCGCACTGATTGTTTATCAGTGCAGCCCCTCCTCGGATGCCCACACTGAACCACCAGGGAAGCCACCAAGACCCAATACAGCAATAATAGGAAACAATAAAAAAATAAATTAGCACAATAGATGCCAATCACTGACTGGCACTGGCAACATGGGCACTGACTGAAGTGATGCCCAGCAATGCCATCAGTGCCACCCCTCAGTGTCCATCAGTGCCACCTCTCAGTACCTATCTATGCCCAGTGCCCACCTATTAGTGCCCATCTGTGCCACCCATAAGTACCCATCAGTGCCACCCATAAGTCCTGCCCATGATTGGCCATCAGTGCCGCCTATGAGTGCCCATCAGTGCCACCTATGAGTGCCCAGTGTCGCCTATGATTGCCCATCAGTGCTGCATACCAGTGCCGCCTATCAGTGCCCATCAGTGCCGACTCATAGTTGCCCATCTGTCCTGCCTCATCGGTGCCCATCAGTACCACCTCATTGGTGCCCATCAGTGCTCCCATATCAGTGTCTGTAATTGAAGAAGAAAACGTACTTATTTTTAAAAAAATTGCAGAAAAAAATAAAAACATTTTTTTTTTCAAAAAATAAAAATCGCAGAGGTGATCAAATATTACCAAAAGAAAGCTCTATCTGTGGGAACAAAATGATAAAAAGTACAGTGTAGCACGACCGCGCAATTGTCATTCAAAGTGCATCAGTCCTGAAAGTTGACAATTGGCCTGGGCAGGAAGGTGTGTAAGTGCCTGGTATGGAAGTGGTTAATATCCAACTTAAATAACTTTTCTATTTGCCTAGCGTACTTGTTTGTAGCCTAAATACTGAAATTTGCACCTAAAAATGTAATTTAGTAACTTTTGTGAAATGCCAGTAAAAACGTGGCTGCGCCAGTAAATTTCGGGTGTTGTGCCAGTAAATTTCAATTTGGTAGGTTGGCAACACTGACCTGATGGCACCCGGTAGGGGCTGGGGTCCTAGAAAGAACAGAGAATACGATAATATTGACCACGTGATTGCTATTTATTGTTAGGAGTGCTCACCAAACACAGCGAGTGTTTATCACTGTAATGCACCGTACACACGATCGGAAATGCCGTCAGCAAAAGTCCGATGTGAACTTTTGAACAGAAATTGTGTGTAGGCTCCATCGGACTTTTGCTGTCGGAATTTCCACCAAGTGCTGGTTCTCTGGTTCTCTAATTTTCTGACGGAAAAAAATTCCTATTAGAAAATCCGTTCATCTGTAGCAATTCCGACACGCAAAATTCCGACGCATGCTCGGAAACAATTCCACGCATGCTCGGAAGCATTGAACTTAATTTCCTCGGCTTGTCGTAGTTGTACGTCATTGCGTTCTTGACAGACGAAAGTTCAGAAAACTTTTTGTGTGACGGTGTGTATGCAAGCCAAGCTTGAGCGGAATTCCGCCCGGAAAAAACATCCAAGGTTTTTACGACAGAAAAACTGATCGTGTGTACGCGGCATTAGGGACGAGCTTTTCGGATTTGGGTTGAGTGCAGATTTGTAGCAAACTCAACCCATTTGCGCACACGGAGAACTGATGCGGCTGTTTGCCACCAGAGCAACCGACTACCAATAATGCACTTCCTGGCTTCCGAACTTAGGTTAGGTTCATAATGGTCATTAACCCCTTCTTCACGCAGAGCGTACGCATATGTGTGGCTTCGACTTTAGGGGATTATACCGGAATGATGCCCGCAGCTGCAGGTATCATCCCGGTACTGGTTTTTAGAGCGGGGGGGCGTCGGCTTTGCAGTAATAACAACCGATGCGGCTCGGCTGTTACTGAAGGATACTGAAGGATCGGGAGGGAACATTACCCCTTCCTGCCGCCTTCCGTCGCTCTTACCGGGTCTCCCATCCCACCTGATCTGCGATGCGCCACTTCCGACACCTAGAGACAGACTGGCACCAAGCCGGAAACGGCTTTGTTCCAGTCTTCTGCATGTAAGCACGGAAGCGACGTCACAACGTCACTTCCGTTTTACTCGGCTGCCAATGGCGCCGGTTTAAAAAAATATATAGAGTATTCAGAATTGCCGATTTTGCCGATCTGAATACTTTGAAGTGTAAAGAAGGGATTTGGGGTCTTTTAGGCCGCGTACACACGATCAGACCGGTCCGATGAGAATGGTCCGACGGACCGTTTTCATCAGGTCACCGCTGAAGTGGTCTGATGGTCTGATGTGCGTACACACCATCAGTCCAAAATCAGATCGTATAAGAACGCGGTGACGTAGAACACAACGACGTGCTGAAAAAATGAAGTTCAATGCGTCGACTTGATTCTGAGCATGCGCGGGTTTTTGGCCTGATGCTTTTGCCTGATGCTTTTGCGTACGAACCATCGTTTTGGTCTGATGGTCAGGCGTCCATCGGACGGATTTTAAAGCAAGTTTTAAAACTTTGCTCCGATGGACAACGGTCCGATGCGCCGCACACACCATCGATTTGGTCCCATGAAAATGAATGAATGAATGAATGAATGAATGACTGGCCAACGCATGCGAACTAATGCCGCGTTTTTCCACACTGCTTTGCTGGTGCGGTCATTTTTACGATAATTGGACACACAGTTACACACATTATACATATATACGTCAATTTTTTTTTTTGATGAAACTGGCCTTAATGCCGCGTAAACGTTTTTTTTGTTGAAAAAAAACGTTTTAAAACGTCATTTAAATTGATGGTGTGTGGGCAAAACGTCGTTTTTTGTCTTCAAAAAAACGACCAAAAAAAAATTCCAACATGCTTGAATTTTTTGTGTCGTCTTTCAAAACGTCGTTTTTGTTTCACAAAAAGTCACCGTGTGTAGCAAAAACGTCTTTTAAAACGACGTTTTTCAACCCGCGCATGCCCAGAGCTTCAATGGAAAAGAGTGGTGAACGTAACCTCGCTTTTTGTGAAAAAAAAACTATGGTGTGTATGCAACATCGTCTTTGAAAAGTGACGTTTCAAAAACGTCGTTTTTTACTTCACAGAAAATATTGCAACAATCGCCATTTTATTCTCTAGATTCTCTACTCAGGGAGTTCCGTCGGAGATCCGGTGACGTCATGGACACCGGCGGGGCTTTCCGTGTCCATCTGAAGGGCTCCTTTGCTGTACCTTCATATCTGCATGCCGGCGGGACCTTACTATCTGCCACACGCAGGGGCTGTTACACTTCCCTCTATCACTTCCCTTTATCACCCTGGGATTCTACAACCACCCACTGGGAGTTGTGATGGTTCTCTTCACGGGACATCTACATGCCGACAGACTAATGTTAACCCCTCCTCATCTGGATTCAGCAGTGGCATCGTTGTACACATTTTTATACCAGTATCATACTTGGCTACATGTTTTTATGACTGCTTTTGGAACTGTTTGGTATTACTCGCACCATTTTTACAGTTTATGTAGCTACATTGATTTTATCTCCAGTGCAATATTTATTTTGTTACCTACTTGAAGACTATAAAAGTTTTAATGCTATTCCCATCGAGCGCTGCCTTTGTGTGTTTTTTTTATCCTACTATCTATTTTTCCAGTGGTTGGGAGCTGCACTGGGAATCAGCCCGCAAGGAGATCAGCTAAAAGTAGTTGGATCTGTATGTGCGTTATAATTAATCAAAATTAGTCGATTAATCGATTAAAAAATAAATCGAACACAAATTTTTTAATCAGTAACAGTAATGTTTAGGGGTCCTAAGTAAACAGTAAACACACAGATCCATGCCTGTCAGCGATGAGGAGACTGATGTGTGTTCCCAGTACAGAGGAACACACATCGGTCTCCTCCCCTTGTGAGTCCCCTCCACCGAACAGTTAGAACACACTTTAGGTAACATATTTAACCCCTTCAGCGCCCCCTAGTGTTAACTCCTTCCCTGCCAGTCACATTTACAAAAATGTGTCAAAAGTGTCCGAAGTGTCCGCTGCAATGTCACGGTCACAATAAAAAAAAAAACGCAGATCGCCACCACTACTAGTAAAAGAAAAAAAAATCCATAATTCTATTTCCTATTTTGTAGACGCTAGAACTTTTGCGCAAACCGATCAAATACGATTATTGCAATTTTTTTTTTTTTTACCAAAGATATGTAGAAGAATATGTATCGGTCTAAACTGAGGGGGAAAAAAGTTTATTTTTTTAAAAAAATATGATATTTATTAAATCAAAAAGTTAAAAAAATTGTGTTTTTTTTTTTCAAAATTGTCGCTTTTTTTTTGTTTATAGAGCAAAAAAAAACAAAAACGCAGAGGTGATCAAATACCACCAAAAGAAAGCTCTATTTGTGAGAAAAAAAGGACGCCAATTTTGTTTTGGAGCCACGTCACACGATTGCGCAATTGTCATTCAAAGTGCAACAGTGCTGAAAACTAAAAATTGGTCTGGGCAGGAAGGGGGTGAAAGTGCCCTGTATGGAAGTGGTTAAAACCAAACACATGATTTACACAGGTTCTGTGGCTAAATAAAGTGGTAAATAAACTCGGTGCCTTATCTGGATTAAATTAGCCTCAGAACCTGTGTAATGATTATGTGTTCAGGTTTAAAGGGCGTTTCTGTTTTCTGTAACCAGAAAACAAGAAACGCCGGGTGAGGTGGCAACCCTAGCTTCAACTTAAAAATGGGCCGGGGGCGTACTGGATAGGTCCGGCGCGACGCAATCATCCAGTCTGTCAATGGGGTTGGAGTATCCAAGCTCACTAAAAAAAAAAAAAAACGTTTAGCTGTGCTTAGACAAACACCTGTTGCCTGGTCATTAGGTTAATTTCCTAGCCCAATGTTATTTCCTGCATTCCTGGTTCTCCATTTAACAACTTCAGCTTGCATCTGACTACGCTTGTTCACTACCCACCCTGACCTTTTGCCTTTCCCTGTTTATGATATTGCCTGTCAACTGTGCACCACATTCCAGTTCTATTCCTGTTTACAAAGGTGTGGATGTGTCTAATGGCTGCAACCTGGTGCACCCATCAGTAAATTCCCGCGGCGTGGCCTGGTGAAGATCCGGTGAGTGCTTAGGCTCTGAACCTCTGTCCTTCTCCAACTTGTAAATATTAAAACGGGTCCCTTTCTTTTTTTTCAGTGACAATTTGGTTATATTCCTGGTCAGCTGTCCAAACCACAGAAATACAAATATGGTGTTCAACCTTAAAGGGGAGGTTCCCCTAAAAAGAAACTTTTAACATTGCCTGTGTCTTCTTAATAACATTTAGAATCGGCTGGTAGTTTAAAAAAAAAACACCCGTACATACCATTTTCGGCATGTACTCTCACCGCCGCTTCCGGGTCTGGCAGCCGGGGACAGGCATCCGATCGACGCATACAGCGCGTCACGAGATGCCGAAAGAAGCCGAACGTTGGTGCGGCTCTATACGGCGCATGCGCACCAACGTTCGGCTTCTTTCGGCATCTCGTGACGCGCTGTATGCGTCGATCGGATGCCTGTCAATGAAGCAGGCCCTCCCATCCCCGGCCGCCAGACCCGGAAGCGGCGGTGAGAGTACATGCCGAAAATGGTATGTACGGGTGTTTTTTTTTTAAACTACCAGCCGATTCTAAATGTTATTAAGAAGACACAGGCAATGTTAAAAGTTTCTTTTTAGGGGAACCTCCCCTTTAAGCCTCGTATACACGGCCGTTTTTCCTGACGGGAAGACAAGCTTTTGGCCGGGAATCCCAGCAGATTTCCGATGGGAAAACTGACCAAAAACCAGAGAACCAGCTCTTTTTTCCCGCGGGAAAACCGGCTGACTTTTGCCCAGCGTTTTTTGGCAGTTTTCTTATGGGAAAACCAGCCGTATGTAGGGGAAAGACTGAGTGAGCAGGTTCTCGGCTTTCCCCTCTGGATTTCCGACGGGAACATTTCCCTTCGGAAATCTCGCATGTGTGTACGGGCATTAGAAATACAAATATTGTATTCAAACCTTAGAAATACAAATATGCTGTGCAAAGCATAGAAATACAAATATGGGGCCAGATTCAGATACAAATGCCTATCTTTAAGCGGGCGTAGCGTATCTCAGATACACTACGCCGCTGTAACTTACAGCGCCAGGTTCCTTATTCAGAAACAACTTGCGCCGTAAGTTACGGCTGCATAGTGTAAATGTGTCGGCGTAAGCCCACGCAATTCAAATGTGGAAGATGGGGGCGTGATTTCTGTAAAATCACTGTGACCTCACGTAAATGATGTTTTTTTTTAACGGCGCATGTGCCGTCTGTGGACGTATCCCAGTGCGCATGCGCAAAAATCACGTCAGAAATACTCCTTGATAACGACGTGAACGTAACTTACGCCCAGCCCCATTCCCGAACGATTTACGCAAACGACGTAAAATTCTACGCTGTCCCGACGTCCATACTTAACATTGCCTGCGCCTCATATAGCAGGGGAAAAAAGCCTTACGCAAACGACTCAAATAGATACGCCGGGCGCAAATACGTTCGTGAATAGACGTATCTACCTAATTTACATATTTGACGCGTAAATCGACGGAAGCACTACCTAGCGGCCAGCGTAAATATGCAACTAAGATACGATGGCGTAAGAGACTTATGCCGCTTGTATTTTAGCTAAATTCCGGCGTATCTTGTTTTCTGAATACAGAAAAGAGATACGCCGCCGCATCTTAGAAGTTAACCGGCGTATCTCAACGACGTGTCTTGTTTCTGAATCTGGTCCATGGTGTTCAAACCATACAAATGGAGAATGGAATGCCAGACAAAACCAAAAAAAAGAGTCCAAGATCATTTTAATTGTTGGTAAAAAAAAGTCATATGAAACAGCCAATGTGTTTTGGAAGCTGTTTTTATGACTTTTTGTTACCAACAATTAAAATGATCTTGGACTCTTTTTATTTGGTTTTGGTTTGGTGCCCCTTTCTGTATTTCTATGGTTTGAGTAACTGTTGGGTGACCATCAAGGGAAAACTTACTGGGGTAGATTCATATAGAGGCAGGGGCGGACTGACAACTCATAGGGCCCCCGGGCAATAGAAGATTATGGGGCCCCCGGGCTTACAGATGGCCACCACACCAGGGGGCAGTGCAGAGTCGGGGTAGCTAAAATCTCTGGATTTTCACATCAAAAGCATGTCAGTTTCGGACATTTTAGGGACAGATGTAAAAAAAACACAGATTTTTACATACTGTCTCTGGTTTTACTGAGCCAGGCAACCCTGATGGGGCCCCCTAGTGGCATGGGGCCCTCGGGCAATGCCCGAGTGACTCAATAGTCAGTCCGCCCCTGTATAGAGATACGATCTCTGAGATCCGACGGTCGGATCTATGCGGCTGATTCATCGAATCAGGTTCCGCATAGATCTCCCTTAGATCCGACAGGTGTAAGTGACTTACACCGTCGGATCTTAGGCTGCAATCTCCCGCTGGCCGCTAGGTGGCGCTTCTGTTTGTATATGCGACGAATATGCAAATGAGGAGAACCGCCGATTCAGAAACGAACGCCCGGCCGTCGTTCTTTTTTTACGTTGTTTGCGTTCGGCTTTTTCCGGCGGATAGTTACCTCCTACTATATGAGGGGTAAGTGCGGCGTATCCTATGTTAAGTATGGCCGTCGTTCCCGCACCGAGTTTTGAATTTTTTACGTCGTTTGCGAAAGTCGGCCATACCTAATTTGCGTTAACGTCGAAACCAATGACGTCCTTGCAACGTCATTTGGAGCAATGCACGCTGGGAAATTTAGCCGGCGGCGCATGCGCAGTTAAATCGGCGCGGGGACGCGCCTGATTTAAATAATACACTCCCCCTAGCCGCGGAATTTACGAGCTGCCGGCGCCACTTTAGAGGCAAGTGCTATGTGAATACAGCACTTGCTTCAAAAACTGGCACTGGCGGATCGTAAATAAGATAGATTACACGGATCTAAAGATCTATGTGAATCTACCCCACTGTGTGTGAGCTTTCTTACCAGAGCTATTCAGCTTGTTTGAAGTTTTCCTTCATATGACTAGGAATGTGCAATTCGCCTCGTTACGAATTGAAAAATCAGATGACATTTTCTTTATTCTGAGATGGATGTATCCAAATTTTTGATTCACAATTGTAGCAAATTTTAACAAATCCAAAATAAATTAGAACATAATGTAATGAAATCAAGAATTTGAATTAAAAAATGAATTAGAATTAAAAAATTAATTTGAAAAATTCTAATATTAATTAGAAAAATTCTAAAAATAAATAAGAATTTGAAAAAAAAAATTAAAAATTAACGTGAATTTGAAAAAATTCAATAATGAATATAAATTTGAAAATGAATTAGAATTTAAAAATAAATTAGAATTTTGAAATGGAAAGATATTGCAATAAATACAATAAGATATACAAATCAAATAGGATGATGATAAAATAAGAAAGCAATAGAATAGAAAACAAATAGAATAGATTAGAATAGAATACGAATATAATAGAAAGAATATAGGTGAAATTTGAATTGATTAGAATATACTAACCGTATCCGATTATACAAAACGAATTCCGAAAACTAATCATTCTAACATAATAAATATGATAAATATAATGAAACTTAATAAACGAATCCGAAAACTAAACTAAAGCCCTGTACACACGATCGGTTTATCTGATGGAAACGGACAAACCGATCGTGCGTGGGCCCCATGGGTTTGTTTCCCATTGGTGAAAAAAAATAGAACATGTTTTGAAATTTGGATAAAAAACTGATAGAAAAAAACGATCGTCTGTGTGGAACTCCATCGGAGAAAAATCCACGCATGCTCAGAATCAAGTCGACGCATGCTCGGAAGCATTGAACTTGACTTTTCTCACCACGTCGTAGTGTTTTACGTCACCACAGATTTTTGACTGATGGTGTGTAGGCAAGACTGATGAAAGTCAGCTTCACCGGAAAACCAACGAAAAAATACATCGTATTAGATTCCATCAGATATCCGATCGTGTGTACAGGGCATCAGTGAATGTTTCCGTTGGCGTCGTGCACATCTCTACATATGACTACATTTGCAAGTCTAAAAGTCCCCAGCTTCTCTTTGAGTATGATGTTCTGGAGTATCTGCACGGGTGTCTAAGGACCTCAACTTGGTACACACATCAGCAGTGGCGGCTTGTGCTTCATATTTTGGGGGGGCAAACAAAATCCCCAACCTCCCTTCACCACCTGCTCGCCCGGCACTTATGCACTTACCGCATCCAGGTCGCGAGTGGCTTCTTCGACTTCTCCAGCCCTCCCGGCCAATCTGGTCGATTGTTCTCTCGGCCAATCCAGTCTTCGGATCCGCTCAATGCCCTGATTGGCTGGCAGGTGAAGCAGGAAGACAATAGCAAATGTTGATTCGCTAATGTCACAAGTGGGTGGGCTCAGGGGAACCATGCTCTTTGCCCTGAGCCCAACCTTTTTGGAGCCAATTAGAGCCTCAGGCTCTAATCATGTGCTTTAAAAAAAACCTCATAGAAATCTATGCGTCAGGTGCCCCTCATGGAGATTAGGAGCCGGTGCATAGAGATTAGGGGGGCGGCACCCCTACGGCCCTTATGGACCACCCTTTGCCGCTGCCTACCAGTAAACTCATTGTGGGGCGATCTGGTGAGTGCTTAGACTCTGCTCCTCCTTTCTTTTAAGGGTCACATCCTCTCCATTGTGCAGATACCACAGAGTGTCCACTATTTAATTTTTCCATGGCAATTTGGTTCCTGTCATGGATATGCAATAATGTCTGGCAGCTTACCTTCTCCTCCATGTGTTCATTAGAGGCCTGACTCTCTTATCTGGCTGCCTTTTATCATCTCTCCTCCCTGTATGGCTCCACCCCAGGCCATCCCAGGAACTTTATATTAACTAGTGCACTGCAGGTCAGCTTTGCTGTTCAACGTTGCGTGTTAGCTTTGTGTTCCTACTTGCCGTGTGCTACGTTAATATCTCTGTGTATCAACTTTGGCTTGTCTACGACTACTCCTGTGACCCTGACCCTTGGCCTGTTCCTTGGTTATCCTTGTTTGCTTGTTGCCCCGACCTCGGCTTACCCTTTACTATTCCTTGTGTCCTGAGTGGTTGCTTACCCTCTCTCCCTACAGAGCGTGACCTAGGGGACTCCAGGGGCCGCGACCTGGATCCAGTTGCAGCGAAGGCCATCCTCACCAGTAGAGGCTCTGGTGAATACCAAACTGGATCTTAGACTCCGCACCCTGGGGAATCTTTGGTTAGCTTCCTGTAGGATCCCTGTTTGTGCCCCAGTGAACCTCTTCCCCATATCCATTCTGTGGTCCTTCTGCAGCAGTCTGCTATTGGGTTCACTACCTCGTGGTGCATCAGTGCCTCCAACAGGGTGCACTTGTCATCTGACCACAGGTGACCTTTATAAACCCATTAGACATACCCTTTCTACTCTCATATACAAGGTATCTTTTAAAAATAGTAAGGTATCTTTTTAAAATGCTCTTTTTACTAATGTAACCCCTTTAAAAAGAATGTAATAATAGGAAAATACATAAAATGGTAAATAAAACATTTTTTTTTTTTTTTTTTGCTAAACCAAAACTAGTTTAGAGATGGAGGAGTTAAGTAGGAGCTAATTATATTTAATAAAAGTAATTGGGTGTTAACTAGAAAAATGTTTTATATTTCACTGTACAGGTTTGCTGCAGTAAGGTCACCGATCACACACACGGCTCCAGAAGTGGAACTTTTTACCGGTTTTACCACATTACACTGAGTGATCGATGCATGGGATAATTGCAGTGATAGTCGAGTAGGAGCTGGTTTGATTTCTTCTGCTCACAGTTGAATACATCACCTATCAGTGAGTCCTGATAAGGGCACACATGTAGATATGTCCACAGCAGGGGAAAAATTCATTAAAGACAATGGGTCACTGTATTAATGACACTGGCAGTGAAGCGGTTAATATCAGGGGGTGATCAAATGGTTAAATGTGTGCCTAGCGAGTGCTTGCTAACTGTGTGGGGGTGCTTGTATTGTGGGAAGATGGAGATCCGTGTTTCTGCTCAGCAGAAACACAAGATCACTGCCTTCCCTTACCACAGAACGGCGATCTGCCTTCTTTACATAGGTAGATCGACGTTATCAGGGTTGCTGTTAGAAATCACAGGGCCCCTCACAGACCTACCTGGCAGGGCCCCCCTTCCCCTAGCCTCAGCTGCACAGATAAATGAATAGGGAACACTCTGGGGCTTCCTGCTCATTCACAAACTGAAGCATAGTAAACACAGCTATGCTTCAATGATGACTGTACACAGTGAGTAATTGGTACCGAATAGAAGTGGACAGTAAATTACATATTTACCGCCCCCTTCCCCCGCTCTCCATCCTGAAACATCCCCCTGTGTGCCCACAGCAGCAGCCAGCAGGAGAGTTGAGGAGGGAAGCTGCCAGTGATGCAGGGGGAAAGAGGCACACAGTGGGGCCCAGACAGCAAATAGAAGGGGAGCATTTGCTAGAACCAATCACCCTGCAGTGCAGCCAGAGGGAGAAAGAAGCAGAGAAGCTGGCAGCGCTGCAGAGGGAGGCAGACGAAGATCGGTGTCTTCAGTAAGACGGTACAGCAAAAACTAGTGCTAAGGTGCCTGGGCCCCCCTTTTAAACTGATGGGGTCTGGGCCCAGTACAGAAGGGGTTTCTGTACTCAGGGCCGATCCTAGGGTCACAGACGCCTGGGTGCAGAAATATTTCTGGCGCCCCCACATGGGCGTGGTCATCTTACCACCGCCCCTTTACAAATGTTTCTGTAGCAACGATTCAAACACAGGGATGCTCCCCTAACACGGACAGGGAGAACACGTCAGTGACAGACCACCCCCCCGTGATGCTACTGCACGGCTGGTCTCTCTCCACACAGAGACAGGAGCTGCTTCGCTCTCCTCCTTTGACAGGAGGAGGGAGGGGGCGGGCTTGGGCAGGAAACACAGTGGTGGTGACCGGTGGAGAGACCCACCTCTGGACAAGGAAGGAGAAAAGGAGGAGTGTGAAAGGGGAGCACTCTGGCGCTTCAGTGCCCCCACCTCTGTGGCGCCTGGGTGCACTGCACCCCACGCACCTGCCTAGGATCAGCCCTGTCTGTACTGCCTTACCAGCAGCCCTGGACATTCTGCCTGTGCCTCTTAAAATTGGTGGATCCCACTGGACGTCACATCCACCAGAACCGCTATAGGCTTCCGCTGTGTCCAATCACAGCGGGGAGCTGGTCGGCGGCATGCGTGCGCGCCCCCGACCCAGAACAGCAGAATCACATACCTTTACATGATTCTGCGCACAGGAGCTGCTTCCCCGCAGTAAATGTACGTGGGGCGATCAGCATGAGGTTAAAAGGACCAGTTGAGACCTTCTTCTGCTCTTCCGCATTGCTTTAAATTCCAAAAGAATGGATTCAAAGGGCTCCGTCCCCTTTGCTATGCCGTCTGGCAGCCTCCAGAGACAACTCCTGAAATAAATCTAGCACCTGCTCCAGCCTCTCACCTATTTTTTAAACCAATCACTGGGGGGGTCTGACCATCGCCATAGTTATCGCAAGCTTGGACCAGTACTTAATTTATGCATGCATTTATTTCCTTTTTTGAGTTGACTTTCATACCTTTTTATGCTGTATTTGTTTTTGGTGTTTGCATTGATTCAAATTTGATTGTCTTTTTCTTTTTTTTTTCACGCTTATTTTATGAATTTTTCATTTGGCTCTCATGAGCACCCTGCTATAAATGCCTTACTAAAACAATCTTAAAGTGGATGGCCCCTTAAAAAAAATATTAAAAGCCAGCAGCTTCAAATACTGCAGCTGCTGACTTTTAACCTCCATGGCGGTATGATTCTGTCTGGAATTACGTACCAAAAGCGGTACAATTATTTTGCATGGAAATTCTGCGTTTTATACTGTAGGCCTGCAATTTTTAGGAATAACTTGCTTAAATTTGTCCAAACCAGAGTCTAGTAGACATCCCGGGTATGATAAAGTTTGAAACACAAAATCATAAAATTATAATATAATAAATAACTATAAATAATTATAACAAATAATAATGTAATTATAATAAAAATTATTCACTAATGTAATCAAATCAAAATCACTAAAATTTGCTCAGTTGCAGAATTGTCGCTGTCATTACTTTTATTTTTTTATGACGAATTTCCCCACAAATCGCTATCGCTCAATTCTGCAAGTGATTATCATTTATTATCGCTGTTTTCTAGCTGCTCTAAAATCACTTTTGACATAAAGGGACACTTTTGGTTGCTATGGACAATCTACAATTTGCAGGCACAAAAAAAAATGTTTTTATTATGTAAAAGAACATGCAGGACACTGGGCAGACCACTAGGGACAGGGGGGGTGTGTATTTTTTACGTACAGTACTGTAATCTATAAGATTACAGTATTCTGTATGTAATGTGTTTGTTTACTTTTTTTAATTTGCCGCCGGTCTCCGCCCCCGTGCGCCGTTACGTCGCAGGGAACGGAGATCGGCGGCGGGCGGGCACTGTGTGAGTCGAATGGAGGACGCCACTCACTCACACAGCGTGGATGCATTGCTGGATCCAGGGACAAGGTGAGTACAGTATACCCAGCCTGGATCAAAGGTAAGCCAGCGCGCTGCAGGCTCTGCATATTCACCCCGAGCGCGACTCGGGGATATCGATATTTACATAAAAAATCCAACCCGAGTCGCGCTCGGGTTTACCGGCAGGGGGGTTAATATTAGGACACTTACCTGTCCTGGAGTCCAGCAGGGTCCGCAGCAGAGGACGAGCGATCGCTCGTCACCCTGCTGCTCCCCCCTCCATCCACGGTGAGGGAACCAGGGAGTGAAGCGCTCCGGCTTCACTGCCTGGTTCCCTACGGCGCATGCGCAAGTCGTGCTGCGCCCGCCGATTGGCTCCCGCTGTGTGCTGGGAGCCGAGAGTTCCCAGCACACAACGGGAAAAACCCGTCTTTTGCCCGAGACTGCAGGCCGGAAGTGGGTGCAAATATCTGCACCCCCCTCCCCCCTGAAAGGTGTCAAATGTGACACCGGAGGGGGGGGAGGGTTCCGATCAGCGGAACTTCACTTTAGGGTGGAGATCTGCTTTAATACTATGGTACTAAACCGCATGTTTTTTTTCCGATCCACTATACCTTAGTAATCCTTTGTTACTGGCCGATTCCTATATATAGATTCATCGAGTAGTGTGCGGGTATTCCGTCACTTTCTCGATATTTCGCATTGAGGAAGTGACGGAAAACCCGCACACTACCCGATGAATCCATATACAGGAAGCGGCCAGTAACATAAAGGATTAATAAGGTTCGCCTGCCCCTGACAGTGACTCGAGCTGGGGATCGCCGATTCGTTAAGGATCGGCTCGGGCGGCTCGGCTGCTCTAGCCCTGCAAAAGGAAACTGAGTTCCTGCTGTGAAAAAAGTGCAGGGACTCCGTTCCCACGCGTTCCTGTAGGACTTGAGCCCTGATTAGATAGATAGATAGATAGATAGATAGATAGATAGATAGATAGATAGATAGATAGATAGATAGATAGATAGAATGGGCCAGATTCTCGTAGTTTTCCGTAGTATCCCATTTACGCTACGCCTCCGCACTTTTTACGGGCAAGTGCTGTATTCTTAAAGCACTTGCTCAGTAATTTGCGGTGGCGTAGCGTAAATGGGCCGGCGTAACTCTGCGTAATTCAAAGTAGGTAGGAGGTGGGCGTGTTGTATTTAAATTAAGTGCGCCCCGCGCCGAACGAACTGCGCATGCGCCAGCCGTAAATGTAGCCCACTGCGCATGCTACATAGTACACCGCAAATACATTGATTTTGACGTCAACGTAATTAACACACAGCCCTATTCGCGACGAGTTAAGTAAACGGCATAAACGACGGAAAAACACGACGCTGTCCCGATGTCCATACTTAACATGGTGTACGCGGGACCTATGCAAGGTTACCCCTCATATAGCAGGGGTAACCTTACGCTTACGCAAACTACGTAAACTACGGCGACGGCGCCCAAATACGTTTGGGAATCAGCGTATCAGGCTCATTTGCATATTCGATGCAGAAATCGACGGGAACGCCACCTAGCGGCCAAGCGTAACATTGCAACTTAGATCCGACGGTGTAAGTGACTTACGCCAGTCGGATCTACTCCAAATCTATGCGTAACTGATTCTAAGAATCAGTCGCATAGATAGGAGGGCTCAGAAACAGAGATACGACAATGTATCTGGAGAATCTGGCCCGAAATATTTTTGGGTAATTCTCAAAAAATATGATTTTTCCATGTAGAAGAGACATTTTAGAACTAGCCTGTGCTGGAAGTAGTTAAACGCTTCCCTGCACAGCTCCACATTTTAATTTTAGTATTTAAAATAAAGGTCTTCTAGTACAAGGAATACAAACAATACCAGTTCTGTAATTATTTGTGCAATAACTAATGGAGCAATTTTATTCCGCGAGCCTTTGCAAAGCCTTGGCATTTTCCTAATGATTACCACAATCAAGATGCATGGCAAGAGAAATGGCATTCATGCAAAAGGAACAAATGTCTCAGACTGTGTAAAGGAGACAAAACAATCTCAGTCTGTACCAAGAATGTAAACTCCTTTCCTGGGCAGTCTGGCACCTGGGTAACCTTCAGCGCCATCCTTGACATTGTAAACAGTTACTGTGCGGCCACCATCCGCGGCCGCCTGCTGCCTGTGTACATTCCCATTCATCCATCTGTGCCCGGCATTATTAATACAAGACACTCGGCTTCGCTAAGAAAGAGATAAGGCAACAGCGGAGATCTAGATATACAATTACAACTTGTGTCTGCTGCCTTGAGTCATCAAGAATTGGAATGTGTTTCCATGTATTACTGAGCTCACAGGAATGAAGATAGATCATTCACAGATCTGCTAGTAAGGAGTCAAAAGAAGGACAAATGTGATGATATTAAGTGTGACAAGATAACCCTTCAAGCACTGGTGGTATTCCAATATGCATATGGCCGCCATACTTTGGAAAAGCTTTTTTTTGTTTCCTATTGCATATCATATTAGTAGAGATGAACCAATGGCCTTTTTTTTATGAGCGCCGATACTTATTTTTTATTTTTTTAGTAGTCGCCGAGTCCAAATACCGATGCCTACAGCCACACGACCGAGGAACTCGTCGTAAATGAAACATCTTTTTCCTCGACGAGTTCCTTGTCAGGCTTGTCGAGAATCTTGTCAAGCTTTCTTTGCGTACACACTGTCAAGACAAAATCTCGTCGTTATCAAACGCGGTGACGTACAACACGTACAACGGCACTATAAAGGGGAAGTTTGATTCCACTGGCGCCACCCTTGGGGCTGCTTTTACTAATCTCGTATTACCTTGTGTTATGTAAAAGTTTGGTGAGAGACGATTCCCACTTTTCAGTCTGTTACAGCGTGACAAATGTGCTATCTCCATTACGTACGCTACTTTTACCGAAGGTGCGCTCACGTCTCATACATTATTCTGAGAATGCGCGAGTTTCTGAGCATACAAACGAACGTAAACCAGCCCGACGAGGAAATTGAGACTCCCGACGAGAAAAAAGAGAACTTGTTCTCTTTTTTTCTCGTCGAGATCCACAACAGTTTTCTCAACGAAAAACATACACACAACCGTTTTCCTCGGCAAAAAAGCTCTGCCACCAAGTTTCTTGATGGATTTTGTCGAGGAAAACGGTTGTGTGTACGAGGTAGGGTTGTCCCGATACTAGTATCGGGACCGATACCGAGTATTTGCGGGAGTACTTGTACTCACGCAAATGCTCCCGATGCCTGGCCGAATACTTTTTTTGTATTTATCAACATGGGGCCAGATTCAGGTAGATGAGAGCATCTTTGCTCCAGAGTAACGTTTCTCATTTACGTTACTCTGAAGACCCTTTCAGCGCAAGTCCTGTAATTCACATAGCAGTTGCGCGTAAACTTGCGCCAGAGTAACGATAATGCGCTGGCGTAACCCGACGCAAGTGGAAGTGGGTGTGATCATATGTAAATGATGGGCGGAGCCCAGCGCAGAGGCTTACGTTCAGCGCATCATCCACGGAGCATGCACAGTGAGTGCGGCTCCACTCGCCCCCTTGTGCGCATGCTCACAACTTCCGTCGGCACCACTTCCTGGGAAACGTCAGCGCAATGCGTTCCGCTGGGCGCTTAAAAGCGCTGGCGGAAACGCCATTACGGCGCAAAAGTAGTTCCATTTCCCCCCACCCCAGGGAAGATACTTTTGCCCTGTAATGGCTGCTCCCGCTACCCCCAAAGAGAGGAGGAACCTAAATTATAATGCCCAGGAGGTCTCTGTGATAATCTCGGCTATGGAGACGTTTAATGATTTCCTCCATGGGAAAAAAAGCAGGAAGACCAGCCGGGAGAGGAAGCAGGGCATCCTGGACACCATAGCTGCCAGGGTCAATGTGCTGGGGTACTCCACCCGGAGTGCTTCGGACATTCAAAAAAAAAAAAATGACCTGCGGCGCAAGGTGAGGGGCAAGGTGTCCACCATTCGGAGCCATGAGCGGGGCACAGGTGGTGGTCCACCATGTCCTGTCACCCTGACCGCGGAGGAGGAGGTGGTTGCCCGCTGCCTGGACAGGGAGCAGTTGGAGGGGGTCCCTGGCTATGACTCCGTAGAGGAAGGCTCCAGGACAGGTAAGTGATTTTTACCCCCTTTTTGGTGTGTTGCATGTGGGGGGGGGGGTGTTTACATGTGGCAAGTGTGTGGGACCACCAACATGTGTCTGCTTTGTGTCATCCACAGATGACGGTGCTGGGCCATCTCGTGCCGGCCAGTCCACCCCAACCCCCCAACGGGATGCTGAAGACGAGGCCCTGGGTGCTGGAGACACCGAGGTGGAGGAGGAGAGTGCCCACACCACTTCAGCAGAGGTGGTTGTGGAGGAGCCTGTCCCTGAACAGGAGTTTATTTTAATGTTGGAGGAGTCCTCCTCCTCTGCAGGGCCCTCTGTGATCCCCTCCCCCATCCTAGGTAGCCCCTCAAGGGCGACTCCATCCCCACGGGGACAACCTTCTTCTGCCCCCAGGAAGGCCACCCGGAAGACCAGGGGGGTGTGTGATCTGGTCGAGGACCAGGTGCTGTTGGACCACGCCAAACAGACCCAGCAAATGGGGGAGATGGCTGGCCACTTAGACAGGGTCGCAGACAGCCTGGGCTCTCTGTCACAGCTGCCCAGTCGCGTGCAGGGCGTTGTGACCAGCCTGGGGGAGGTGCAGGCTGATATCCGGCACTTGACAGCAGCTGTTCGAGACAACACAGCTGCCATCCGGGAAGAGGGGAGGCAGCGGCAACGTGACCAGCGGCACAATATCACCCGCCAGTTGAGGATGCAGGCCCAAACAAACCTGTATCTGAGCCGTATCGCTGTGGCATTGGAGGGCATGCAGCCAACAGCTCCCAGGAGTGGCCCACCCGGGGATCAGCCTCCTCCTGATGCCCCCCACCCCCACCACCACCCACTCCCTCCAGGCAGATGAGGAGCCCGAGAGTGCCCCCAAGGAGGAGCCCCCGTCATCCCAGATGAGGGTTTTTTTTTTTTTTTGGTTGTTATATATTTTTGTTTATACTCAGGATATGAGTTTTTGTTTATTTTTTATTATTATTGTTTATACTCAGGACATGAGTTTTTGTTTATTTTTTGGTTCTCAGGTTATGAGATATTTTTTTTAATTTTGTACTGCACACGGTCAGGAGTGCAGGGGACAGTGTGAATGGTGTGTGAATGTGAGGGGGTGGCACTCCTGACAGTAAGGGGTGTCACCCTCGGCCGTGGTGGTGAAGTTAACCCCACGGCTGAATGAATGACGTGTGAAAGGTGTGTGAATGGACAGTGACATCATTGGGGCCTTGACGCTGGCGTTGCTGCTCCCAACTCCTACATGCTGGACTTGGGCTAATCCAATGCGATGTGCATGTGGTGTGTGTGATCCAGTGGTGTACACGCGTGCACTGTCTGTGTGATTAATGTATTGGTTTAGTGTCCAAAGATGCCTACGGCGAGGACCCTCCTGACTGCTCTTCCATCAGCAGACTGGGTGTCCTCTGGCAGGTGGGGACTGTGTGGGTCGGGGGTCAGGTCATCACGTATGTCAATCTGCAGGCCTTTTCTCATAGCAAAGTTGTGCAGAATACAACATGCAGCGATGATCTGACACACAAAGGTAGGGGAATACAATAGGGTCCCCCCGGACTTATCCAGGCAGCGGAAACGGGACTTTAGGAGCCCAAATGTTTGCTCCACCACTCCACGGGTTTTGATGTGTGCTTCATTGTATTTTCTCTCTCCTCTGGTTTGGGGGTTCCGGAAAGGAGTCATTAGATGGGGTCCCAGTGCATATGCAGAGTCACCTGTAAGGTAAAAGACAGGAGAATGTTAGTCATGCATGTGCGACTTCTGTTGTGCATCACGGGAGGGGATAGTCATGCCTGACTCCCTTGTCACTCACCAACCAGCCAGCTGTCCCCATACATGTTCTGCTCGAATTCTGCTGGGATGGGGCTCTGATTGTATATGAAGCTGTCATGGCTGGACCCGGGGTGTTTGGCACGGACGTGCCATATGAGGCGTTGGGCATCAGCTATCACCTGTACGTTGATGGAGTGCCAATGCTTCCGATTGCGGTATATGTGCTCTGTGGCACTGGGGGGCTGTAGGGCCACATGTGTGCAATCAATGGCCCCGATGGTGCGTGGGAATCTGGCAATGTTGTAGAAATCTGTCATTGCCTTCAGCCGCAGCTCCTCAGTGGTGGGTCTGATGAAGTGGTTGGACATGCGTCTGAGGATTGCAGGGACAACCTGGTGCACACATCTGCTTATGGAGGACTGTGACATCCCAGCCACCACTCCACTTGTACGCTGGAATGATCCACTGGCAAGGAAATGAAGTGTTGCCAGGACCATCACCAGTGGCTGCACTGCTTGTGAGCGGTGTGTTGGGCTGGTGATGTCATCCTGCAGGGTTGTGGTTAGTTCAAGTATTACATCAGGGCTGAATCTGAAGAGGCGATACACCTCCTCATCCCCCATGCCAAAGAGGCTCATACGAGTGCGGTATATCCTCTCACGTGCCCGCCTCCTCCGTAGCGAGGGACCCAGTACTAGTCTTAGGACCACAATTGCCCCTGGCATGTTGGCACACAGAGGTGTTGTCCTTGCAAGTGTTGTTGTTCAGCTTGCTAGTTTCGTCGGTAACGCTGCTGTAGCTGCTCTCCTGCTGACCTGTGACCGCCTGGAGTAAAGATAAAGCAGCCTTTTGTAGAAATAACTTTGCGCCGGACGGACCAGATACGCGCGGCGCATGTAGCCGGCGTATGGTGCTAATCCGATCGTGAATTGGGAAAAATACCTCATTTGCATATTTGCAGGGGAAATCAATGGGCGCGACTGATGCGCCCAGCGAAAATAAGCGCTGACGATACTCTGGCGTCGGAACGTTCCGCCGGTCGCAAATGACCCGTTATTGGGCGCATCTAGTTTGGTGGGTACGGGCACATAGAAACGACGGCGCATCATCACAGTTACGCGGCGCATATCGAAATACTCCAGCGCAAGTGTTCCTGAATCTGGCCCATGTTCTGTTTTTTACTACTGCGTGACAAGCAAATACATTTTTTTTATTCATTTTTACTAATTTTTATTCTTTTATAATGTCTTGAGTTAGAGTTCTTCATAATTCTAAAGAAAATATCCTAAGTCTGTATTGTGGTTTGAAAACTGTCACATGACATTTAAAAAAAGTATCGGTATTCGGTATCGGCGAGTACATGAAAAAAAGTATCAGTACTTGTACTCGGTCCTAAAAAAGTGGTATCGGCACAACCCTAGTACGAGGCCTCCTGCAACTTTCTTTTTTTTTCCCCCCACATTTTTTTATTAGGTGAACATATAAGCATATTACATCATAAACATCTGAACATATTTGCAATGAAAAATTGCAATCGAATACATTTTACATTTGGACAATCATATTGTTATGGACAATAACTTTGGTATATGCAGATAGCAAAACTTTCACCATTTTTCTACCGCAACTTCTTTTTTTACACTTCAACTGTCAGCAATGGTACAAAGCATTAAAAAGTAATTTACTAATTATTATTATTTCTTTATTATGCTTTCATGCTTTTTTCAATGTGAAATTTGTACAGTAAATATATATTAAAAATATTAACGAACAAAGCAAACAAAAAACTTTTTTTTTTTAATAATTTATGCCGCGTACACACGATCACTTTTTGTGATGAAAAAAAACGACGTTTCATCTCATGAAAAAAAAACGACGTTTTTCAAACTTCATTTTCCAAAACGACGTTGCGTACACACCATAGTTTTTCCAAAAATCTCTAGCAGTGCGCGGTGACGTCCATCACCTACTATGGGACTATAAAGGGTAATTTACATGCGGAAGACGGCCTCTTTTGCTGATATCGTGTTGCTGCATGTTAGTAAAAGTTTGGTGAGAGACGATTTGCGCTTTTCAGTCTTCGTGCTTTAAAAAACGTTTTCTGTCTTACAGTTTGTGCTTTTGGGTTCGTATCTGTGTTACAGTGCTTGTTTTCAGATCGTATCTGTTTTTGGCAGTGCGTTCTTGTTTGCACGTTCCTGTTTTGCAGGTCGTTCTTCAGAGGCCTTTCTGTTCTTCAGTGCGTTTTTTTTTTTAGTGCGATCTGATTTGACGACCGTTTTCTAGCCATGTTGCGGGTACGTTCTCGTCGCCGAGAGCGTGCTGTGCATCTTGTTAGGATGTGTGCTGCATCCCGGCTCCGGTCCTTGAGGAGGGCGAGGAGGACTTTGTGGGCCAAGGACTGGTTTCTTCGCAGGGACCAGTTCTCTCATATGCCTCTGCTGCGGGAGATCCAAGAAAATAACCCTGATGATTTCAGGAATTTTCTTTGGATGTCTGACCCCTTATATCACCAGGCAGGACACACTGTTATGTGGGAAGCCATCACTGCTGAGCAGCGGCTAGTTGCTACCTTGCGGTACCTGGCAACAGGAGAAGTCTTCAGGACTTGAAGTTCTCGACGGGCATCTCCCCCCAGGCTCTGGGCCTCATAATCCCGGACACCTGTTCTGCCATAATCCAGGTTTTGCAGGAGGACTATATTAAGGTAAGTGGTGTCCTTTAAATGCACAAACTATGTTATTATTTTTCTTTTTTTTTTTAATGGACCTAGCCTAGTCCCTATATCCCCCTTGATTTTTGTCCTCTATTGTAGTGCTGTATTTTTTGTCCCTATATCCCCCTTGATTTTTGTCCTCTATTGTAGTGCTGTATTTTTAGTCCCTATATCCCCCTTGATTTTTGTCCTCTATTGTAGTGCTGTATTTTTAGTCCCTATATCTCCCTTGATTTTTGTCCTCTATTGTAGTGCTGTATTTTTAGTCCCTATATCCCCCTTGATTGTTGTCCTCTATTGTAGTGCACACCCAACCCAACCCCCCCAAATCTTTTTGAATTCCCCTATTCATGGGCATCCGCTGAAATTTTTTCAGAGGGGGGCGCTTCAGCAGCGGCGACACAATCGCATTTTACCCTTTCTTTGACCGCTAGCGGGGGTTAAAAGCACCCCCCCCCACGTTAAAATGTAAAAACACCCCACTGTGTCCCCTGCATCTTTCAATATCTCTTTGTCACTACTGTGTACCCCCTCTCCACAACTGCACCTCTGGACCCCTTTACATTACACAGCACCCTGCATCACTGGACCCCTTTACATTACACAGCACCCTGCATCATTGGAGCCCTTTACATTACACAGCACCCTGCATCACTGGACCCCTTTACATTACACAGCACCCTGCATCATTGGAGCCCTTTACATTACACAGCACCCTGCATCACTGGACCCCTTTACATTACACAGCACCCTGCATCATTGGACCCCTTTACATTACACAGCACCCTGCATCACTGGACCCCTTTACATTATACAGCACCCTGCATCATTGGACCCCTTTACATTACACAGCACCCTGCATCACTGGACCCCTTTACATTACACAGCACCCTGCATCACTGGTCCCCTTTATATTACACGGCACCCTGCATCACTGGTGCCCTTTACATTGCACAGCACCTCTTTCCCATGACTGAAACACTACACTATATGGACAGTATATTTATTGCAGGTCTAAAAGAGGAACCTTTCGGAATGAGGGACAAATGGATTTGATTCCAGAAGAGAGACATGCACTCTTAATAAGGAACAACTAGAGGGGAGGGGAGCTCTGCAGTCACCACTTAAATCATCCCCAGGGCCAGTTCGGCCCTGCTCCTGGCTCTCCTTGGTGATTCCGGGGGGGGGGGGGGCAAACGACCCCCCTTGCCCTATGGAGCGGACGCCCATGCCCCTATTTTATTTTTTTATTTTTTCTGGTGATTTAAAAAAATATAAAAATAGTGTTTGTTCCTAAAATTAACAAAACGTAAAAAAATTAACATCTAAAACACTTTAAACCCTACCCAAAACATCCAGTAAATTTTTGAGCTGGAGTTCCACCCTTTTCGTATTTTCTTTGATTTGTCTGGATGCTAGCTGGATGTTCTCAATTTGTTCCCTGCAGGACCAGATTTCTCGAATGAGGAAATGTGCAGTATCCTTGTCAAGTGCTGAACCAGCACGACTTGCTTCTGAAATGTGCGACCAAACCATGTATTCAAAAAAAAGTTATCCTACACCTACATTACCTGTGTATCTGTGTTATCTGATACTTTACCGGATGTGGTGGCAGGTTCCCCTTCATCCAGATCCCTCGGGGGTGTGGCTTGTGAACTTGCATCCTGCCTTGATGCTTCTTTATGACACAAAAAAATGAAGTTTTGAAAAACGACACAAAAAATTCAAGCATGTTCGAATTTTTTTTGGGTCGTTTTTTTGAAGACATAAAACGACATTTTGCCCACACACGGTCATTTTAAATGACGTTTTTGAAAACGTCATTTTTTTTCATCACAAAAAGTGATCGTGTGTATGCAGCATTATAGTTTATAGAATAGTAAACAAAAAATAAAAATCAGCAGGCAAATAATAATTAAAGTGATTGTTTAACCACTTCAGCCCCGGACCATTTGGCTGGCCAAAAACCAAAGCACTTTTTGCGATACGGCACTGCGTCACCTTAACTGACAATTGCGCGGTCGTGCGACGTGGCTCCCAAATAAAATGTACGTTCCTTTTTCCCCACAAATAGAGCTTTCTTTTGGTGGTATTTGATCACCTGTGCGTTTTTTATTTTTTGCGCTATAAACAATAATAGAGCGACAATTTTGAAAAAAAGCTACCGTATATACTCGAGTATAAGCCGAGTTTTTCAGCACAAAAAAATGTGCTGAAAAACTTGGCTTATACTCGAGTATATGCGGTAGCTTTTTTTTTTTTTTTCAAAATTGTCGCTCGAGTATAAGTCGAGTTTTTCAGCAATTTTTTTTGTGCTGAAAATGGCCCCCTCAGCTTGTACCAGAGTCACCTTTTTCCGCATGATCACCCGGACTTTGAGTAGCCCCACTCTTCCTCTACAAGTGTGCAAAGTTTGTTGTCTGGGGGACCTACAGTCGGGGAGCACCAATTTATCAAAACCGGGCACCCCTTCCATAGACTCCCATGTTAAATGGTCATTTCTCCGGTGACTTTGGGGACCCGGTACTGGCCGGTCGTAGGTCCCCTGGACCAGGAACTTGGCACACATACCATAGGCTCCCATGTTAAACACCAGTCTAGTCATGGACACAGTAAGGCCTGGGCATAGTGAGGCATGGGCACAGTGAGGCATGGTAACAAACATTTCCATAGACACACTCCTAAACCTTGTGGACAGCCTTCCCAGAAGAGTTGAAGGCCGAAGCTGTTGTAGCTGCAAAGGGTGAACCAACTCAATACTGAACCCGGACACAGACTAGGGATGACAACGTGTCCCGGATTTCCCGGGACAGCCCCGCATTTTGCAGGTCTGTCCCGGGCACATTCATTCCAGGACAATACAGTGTCCTGAAATGAAAATGACACAGCCACCCCCGGGGCCAATCTGATGCCCCCAAAAAAGACCGCCACACCACCGCTTTACTCACTGACAGTACTTGTCCTGACCTGGAATGCCTGGGGAAGCACAATTCCGCCCCCTACTTGTGATTGGAGAAATCATAAATCCCGCCTCTTGTGTCCAGTCACTGTGCTGTGATTCGTTACAGCACAGGCTCATTTTTGGGAAGGGAGGGTGTCCCTGAATGGTAGTTTGGAAATATGGTCACCCTAACTAAGACTGGGATGTCATTTAAGTTCAAATACTTTCGACAATATAGGTCTAGATTCAGAAAGAAGATACGTCGGCGTATCTCGAGATACGCTGCGTAATTTCTAGGATGCGCCTGCGTATCTTTTTTCTGTATTCAGAAAACAAGAATTTAGCTAAGATACGAGGGGCGTAAGTCTTTTACACCGTCGTATCTTAGTTGCATATTTACGCTGGCCGCTAGGTGGCGCTTCCGTCGATTAACATGTCCAATATGCAAACGAGCTAGATACGCCGATTCACGAACGTACTTGCGCCGGTCGTTGTATTTTACGTTGTTTGCAAAAGCATAAGTCCGGCGTAAAGTTACCCCTGCTATATGAGGCGTACATAATGTTAAGTATGGACGTCGGGAAAGCGTTGAATTTTCCGTCGTTTATGTCGTTTGCGTAAATCATTTGTGAATAGGGCTTTGTGTAAGTTAAGTTCACATTGAAACCAATGGGTATTTGCGGTGTAATTTGGAGCATGCGCACTGGGATACGTCCACGGACGGCGCATGCGCCGTTCGGAAAATGCGTCAATTACGTAGGGTCACGATTCATTTACATGGATCACGCCCGCTACCTGCCTATTTTGAATTAGGCGCGGTTACGCCGGCCTATTTACACTACGTGGCCATAACTTTGGGCGTAAATTCTTTGTGAATACGGCACCTGCCTCTCAAATTTAGCTCAGACCCTTATGTGCCCGCTCACCACAATCACTTGTAAACACAGTAGTCTGGTTTCTGTGTTTACAAGTGACAGCTCTGCACTCTGTGTGTAACCCCTGAACTCTGCACTCTGTATGTAATACAACCCTGGAATTTAATGCGCCTTTAACCACTTGCGGACCGCCGCATGTACATTTACGTCGGCAGAATGGCACCGACAGGCACATCAACGTATATATACGTTGGTGCCTTGGGGGGGTTCGGGGGTCTGATCGGACCCCCCCCCCCCCGGTACATGCGGCGGTCCGGTTACCTGGCCGAGCGATCCGTGCAGAGGGGGCGGCGGTTGGTTTTTGTCCGCCCCCTCCGAATCGCTCCCAGCCAATGCGCGCGCTCCCCCTGCGTGTCATTTCCTCCTCCTGTGTAAACACAGGAAGGAGGAAGTGATGTGATCGCTCCCTCTGCGTTTTTTTCGACTACCGCTGAGGAGAGATCACATCACATAGTAAGTGTACACAACAGCACACTGACACACAGACATTATTTTTGTATATAGCGCAAAAAAATAAAATAAAAATACCACCAAAAAAAAGCTCTATTTGTGGGAAGAAAAGGACGCAAATTTTGTTTGGGAGCCACGTCGCACGACCGCGCAATTGTCAGTTAAAGGGACGCAGTGCCAAATCGCAAAAAGGGGCAAGGTCATTTGGCAGCATTTTGGTCCGGGTCTTAAGTGGTTACGACCCTTCTACTGTTTGTAAAATCTGAACGGGTCGTGGTTGAGTTCCTGCACCTATTTTCTGAGAAAAAAAAGCTCTGTTGTATTCATATTGTAGCCATTACTTTTGTAGTGCAAGTTAGAGTATGTAAGCAAGCATCTAAGAATTACCTTCTGCCAGGTTTAATACATCATCCTCGTTGCTTTTATTGAGCCAGGTTGGGGAAAATAGAAGGAATGCGGTTTATTGACATATTAATCAATCTTCCACTTGTGAAAACCTATGTATACTTTTTACGACCAAAATATGCCTGGCATGTACACAATATCTATCAGGAAACTGGAAGAGGAGAATGCTTTTCTGCAGTGGGATTAGTGTGAGTAATGGTTTGTAGGGTTACCCTCGTTCTGTTTGGATCCACCACCACCCATGAATCAGCCGATGACGTGATGTTTATATTAGATTATATCAGCAGGTATAAATCTGATTTGTGCTGTTTGCCTCAATGAGGATATAATGTTGGGTCAATTATATTTGAAAAAAAAAAAAATTCTCAGCTAGTAATGGCAACATGCACGAGAGAGGGACACCCGGGAACAGTCCCAGCAGGTTTGTCCAGAAAGAGGGTTTTATACAGAAAGTCCATAGCAAAAAACAAACAAGATATCTGCTCATTAGAGCCTCTAACTAAACTCAGGTTGCTTCCTGACTAATGGGGTGTCTTCTAAGGCAGGGGTGGTCAACCCCTGGTCCGCGGCCCACAACCGGGCCTTAGCCCTTCTGCAGCCTGGTCGCGGGTGCGGGCGGGTGGCATGAGAGAGCGCGGTGGTTGGCTGTAGGAAATTAAGTTCCTTGGAGTGGATGAACAATGTCGGGGAAGGTGAGAGTGAAGCACACAGTGTTGTTTATTATGCACCGTGGCCCCTCTCTCCGTCTCTCACACGAACACTCCCCATGCAGTGTGAATGGACGTGCCGCCTCCTCACTGAGCTCGTCCCGCCCTTCTGTTATAAGGGAAGGCGCAGCACACCGTCACCTCCAGGACAGCCCACAGTAACAGGAAAGCCACTGGTGTCCCTTGGTAACGGGACTGGATAGAGCTGAGAAGAGACAAGTCCACACTTCTTCCGGGAAAGCAGGGAGCCGCCCCCTCCTCTCTGATTCCTCCATATACTTACCTGCTGCTAATCCTCAGCCCTTACAACATGACTGAGATCCAGAGGAGAAGCCTGGGGGAGCCACGAGTACGACAGCACTAGCAGTGACAGGATGAGTGTGAGCGGGGACTGACTGGGACGTCTGTGTGAATGGAGTGTACAGGGCTTAGTGGGGTCACTACTTTCATCTGTGGAGGGCACTACCTTCATCTGTGGTGGGGCACTACCTTCATCTGTGGAGGGGGGCGCTACCTTCATCTGTGGAGGGGGCGCTACCTTCATCTGTGGAGAGGGGCGCTACCTTCATCTGTTGGGACCTTACCACATCTGGTGGCAGGCAGCGTGGCAAGTGACATTCCGTATCTGGTGGCAGGCGACATGGCAAGTGACACGCTCATTGCTCCCACTGATTCGGCCTTATGGAGGGTTGAACTATTTCATTTATTACTACAATGAAATAATGCACTGACAAATTGCCCGTGAAAAATCGCTAACCCCCCACCTGCCAACCCCAATTTCCCTTGGCACAATTTTCTTCTACGCTGCTGGTCCCCAGTGCCAAAAAGTTTGGGGACCACTGATCTAATGGGTTCCCAAACACAAATAGTCAGCACTTGTACCTTCTCTAGTGTTCTAGAGAGCTTTTAAACCCAGTGCTCAGTCAGCTTTTAAACCCAGCAGTAGACACACAGCAGAGAGATCAAGAGAGAGCCCCGAGCACCCGCCAGCTCGCATAAATACAGGCTCTTGGTACATCAGAATGCCACTGTCACTGACTGGTACTGCTACCTAATTGTTGAGGAGAATGTCACTGACTGGTTCTGCTGCCTAATCATTGGGGAGAACCCTACTCAGGGCTGGACTGGGACAAAAATTTGGCCCTGGACTTCATCCAGACTGGCCCACTTTGACAGGTCTCTCCCACAGCGGCCGGACAACTCCCACACCCCCCGGCCACCCAAGCCCCCTTTCCCCCTTCACTAGCCACTAGCCGTTTTACTTTATTAGAGTAGAACGGCTGGTACTGGTACTCTTATAGGCAGTACCAGTGGGGAAGCTGGACATTATTTCACCTGGGGCAAAGAATCAGTTTGGTGCCCCCCCTTATGGGATAAGATTAGGCAGAAGTGAGAAACTCCCAGGTCATAGCTGTTGAGTCAGCTGTCTGTCCCCTGCCCCATGCTCCTCTGTCATTCCCCCTGCTCCTCTGGTCCTCCCCCTGCTTCTTTGTTCCCCCCAGGTGAGCGCTGTGGGCAGGGAGAGGAGATGAGTGCTGCAGGAAGGGAGAGACAGAGGAGCGGAGGGGGGAGGACCCTTTTCTGAGTGCTCCAACGTTGGATTTGGGCCCCAATGTACTGGCCAGCAGGCAAAAGGGTTTAATACAGACTGTTATTGTAGCATTGCCCAATAGCAAAAAATGAACAAGACATGTTCGCCTGAGCCTCTAAGGCTGGCCATACATGATACAATTTTCTGTGCAATTTTCTGTACAATTTTCTTTAGACTTACCTTCAACTATTTAGTGCAAGGGCCTGCCTGATTGCATACAATTGAAAGTGTTGTTTAGTTTGACCTCATATTATATGGTTTTTGGTAAATCTAAAAGAAAATTGTACAAGAAAATTGAACATGTATGGCCAGCCTCACTCTGTGTTTCTCAACCTGGGTTCCGCAGAACCCTAGAGTTCCGCGAGAGGTCCCCAGGGGTTCTGCAGCGATCTACCTGTCAATCGCAAGCCGCTGCCAGGTGGATTGCATCCCCACACATGTTTGCATGCAGAGCCATCAGGTAAACAAAGGGTGTCTCTGCTCTTCCTGGCCAGCTCCCCCCCTTCTGCACAAGGTAAGAGGGTTTTATACAGAAAGTCCATAGCAAAAAACAAACAAGATATCTGCTCATCTGAGCCTCTAACTAAACTCAGGTTGCTTCCTGACTAATGGGGTGCCTTCTAATGGGTTCCCAAACACAAAGAGGCAGTACCTTCTCTAGTGTTCTGTCAATAGTCAGCTTTTAAACACAGCAGCAGGCTACAAAAACAGAGAGAGCAAGAGGGAGCACCAGTCAGATCCCTGGTGAATTGGAAAGAGTGGAAGACATTAATAGCATTTCAATTTGTTGCAATCTGGTGATTGAGTTTTTTGGATGATGGAGGATAACACACTTTATTTTTGGTGATTAACTGCTTCAGCCCTGGTAGATTTTACCCCCTTCCTGACCAGTGCACTTTTAAAAATGTGGCACTGCATTGCTTTAACCACTAGCCGATCAGCCGCCGCAGTTTTACGGCGGCAGGTCGGCTCGGCTGCGCGAAATCACGTAATATAAAGTAATTTCGCATTTCAGCCACTAGGGGCGTGCACCCCCTGCTCGCCCCTGGTGCCAACACGCGTGCCCGGTAGGGATGAGCCGAACACCCCTGCGTTCGGTTCGCACCAGAACCGTCGAACAGACCGACCGTTCGCGCAAACATTTAGAACCCTATTAAAGTCTATGGGACTCGAACGTTCAAATTCAAAAACGATCATTTTAAAGACCAATATTCAAGTTATTGTTGGAAAACATCTTTGAGAACCTGGGTCTTGCCCCAGGGAACATGTATCAATGGAAAAAAAGGATTTAAATACGGTCGTTTTTTCTGGAGCAGCGATTTTAATGATGCTTAAAGTGAAAAAAAAAAATGAAAAATTCCTTTAAATATTGTACCTGCTGGGTGTCTATAGTAGTGGCACGTGTTTAGAAATGTCCCTGCACAACATGAGATTACTATAGGAAAAAATACATTTAATACTGCTTGCGGCTTTAATGTAATGTTTGGTCCC
The DNA here is from genome assembly GCA_029574335.1 of Rana kukunoris. NCBI lineage: Eukaryota > Metazoa > Chordata > Amphibia > Anura > Ranidae > Rana > Rana kukunoris. The sequence continues at coordinate 15,818,174 of CM056051.1, forward strand.
TGCAATATGGATACACATCATTTAAAAAAAATAGCATGGGTTTCCCCGCCACCACTCCCCCCAGGTCATTACAAGACCCAGTGCCAATCTTGACCTCCCTGGGGCCCTAAGCAAAATGACATGGCACATTAAAAATGAGAAGCGGGGGCGCTGACGACAGTGACATGTCACATTAAAGAAAGTTGAGAAGCGGGGGTGTTCTGCTGTCGTAAATGACTCAGCCAGCGAGTTTAGAAGCGGGGTGAGGGGGCGAAAATGACTTCTCACCAGACGGGGCCTCTAGTAATTTGGGGGGCCCTTTTCAGCTTTGCGGGGCCCTAAGCGGCTTGCATAGTGAGCCTATAGCTAGGATCGGCCCTGACAAGACCCTTTGGCCCTATATACTTTGAACAGCAGTATACAGGCGGTGCAAACAAGACAAGGACTGTAGGTTTGTTAAGTAGAATCTGAACCATGTCATACTGTAATTGTGTAATTGGAGCGCAACAAAGAGCCACATGCAAAGTATTGCATCAAAAATTGTTATTAGATGGCCCTGTTAAACAGGGGCAGAAAAATTTGGCCTTAGGCACAAGACAACACTGCAACCCCCACAGATACTGTAATTGGAGCGCAACAAAGAGCCACATGCAAAGTATTGCATCAAAAATTGTTATTAGACGCCCCTGTTAAACAGGGGCAGAAAAATTGGGCCTTTGGCACTGGTGGCGGAGCCCAGAAACAAAAATTTTCTTACTAGATATCAGCAAGATCAGTGAGGAGGAAAATGATATTCCTTCAGCAGCATAACAGGACAGTCACTCAGTATCAGCATAGGCAGTCTCAAAGGGATCTGACATTTCAAAAAAATTATTCAGTTACATCTGCATCAGGTGCTTGGTAGCTGGTGCTGATCCAAGCCTGATTTATTTTGATGAAGGTCAGTCGATCAACCGAGTCGGTTGAGAGGCGCACCCTATGATCGGTCACAAAGCCTCCAGCAGCACTGAATGTGCGTTCTGAAAGAACACTGGATGCAGGGCAAGCCAGTAGCTCAATTGCGTACTGTGCAAGCTCTTGCCAGTGATCCATCCTCAAGACCCAGTAAGCCAGAGGATTTTCAGTGGGGAAGGTGTCCAAGTCGGATCTTGCCCCTAGGTATTCCCGCACCATGTAAACCAGACGCTGGCGATGGTTGCTGGAACCCGTCAGACCTTGGGGCTTTGGACTAAAAAATTGTCTGAACGCATCGGTCAGACTGCAACCTTCTCCACCACTCCTTCTGTGACTCACCGAAGCCTCAGCAAGATGTTCTCCAGGACCACGATTTGGTAATCCCCCAGGTTCTGGGAACAGGTTGCATAGACCCTTCTGCAAGGCCTCCCGCAGAAGTTTCATCTTCTGCTCCCTCTGCGACGGCAAGATAAGCTCTGCAACCTTACTCTTGTAACGTGGATCAAGGAGAGTTGCCAGCCAGTAATGATCCCTCTCCTTGATACCACGAACACAAGGATCCTTACGCAGGTCTTTGCAGGATCAGGGAGGCCATGCAGCGTAGGTTTGCTGAGGCATTCGGGGCACAGTCCTTTGGGTCACTGAGGACGACAGGATCCTCAGCCACCTCATCCCAGCCACGTAAAAGTCCATGGGTTCCTTGGGACTGTAAGTGATCCCTTGAAGACTGCTGCTGATGCTGAGTGCTAGGCTCCACCTCCATGCTGCTGATACAATCATCCTCCTCCTCATCCTCTTCCTGTGTGCTAGGTGGGCAAGCAGGACCACTGTCTGGAAAAAGGGGGCCTTGAGAGGTAAGGAAGTCCTCCTCTTCCTCCCTCTGTTCTGCCTCCAGAGCTCTGTCCATTATTCCACGTAGCGTGTGCTCCAACATGTGAATAAGAGGGACAGTCTCACTGATGCATGCACTGTCACTGCTCACCATCCTCGTGGCCTCCTCAAATGGTGACAGGACAGTGCATGCATCCCTGATCAAGGCCCACTGGCATGGGGAAAAAAACCAAGCTCCCCTGACCCAGTTCTGCTGTCATATTGGCACAGGTACTCATTGATGGCCCTCTGCTGCATGTGCAGCCGCTGCAGCATGGCCAATGTAGAGTTCCATCTGGTGGGCATGTCACAGATTAGACGGTTCTTGGGAAGGTTGTATTCCCTTTGGAGGTCTGTCAGCCGAGCAGTGGCATTATATGACCTCCAGAAATGCACACAGACTTTCCTGACCTGCTTCAGGACATCCTGTAAGCCCGTAGTGCCTGCCCAAGAACCGCTGCACCACCAAGTTCAGGACATGCACAAAACAGGGCACATGGGTCAGTTTTCCCTGTCGCAGGGCAGAGAGGAGGTTGGTGCCATTGTCGCTAACCACCATTCCAGGCTTAAGCTGGCATAGGGTCAACCACCTCTGAGCCTGCCCTTGCAGAGCTGACAGAACCTCGGCCCCAGTGTGGCTCCTGTCTCCCAAGCACACCAGCTATAGCACTGCATGGCATCTCTTGGCTGCATTCCTGCATAGCCCCTCGTACGTCTACGGAGCACGGCTGGTTCCGAGGAGACATCAGCACAGGAACCCATCTCCATCAGTGCCACAAAAAATATCATCGGTACTTTGCGAAACAGCACAGCGCCTAATGATATCATTCCCACTAAACTGCTGAAGGAATGTGCCGATATCCTGGCACCTCCCATCACGCAGCTTATAAACCAGTCATTTAAGATAGGCATAGTGCCCTCCCTGCTGAAAGAGGGCACAATCCAGCCCATCTTGAAGAAACCTACCCTGGACCCTAAGGACCCAACTCACCGCCGTCCCATAACAGGCCTAAACGTTTTCTCCAAGGTAATGGAGAAAGTAGTGGTACAACAGCTGCAACAGCATCTAGATACCCATAATCTACTTGATCTATTTCAATCGGGTTTCCGTCCTGGACACGTAGCTCTGCGATGTAATGCAGTTGGTGTGCTACCCTTAAGCTGGCCCCTGGAGGGCATCCTGCCTCTTTGGAGATGTGCCTGTGCCTCGTTCTCCTCCTCCTTCTCCTCTTCCTCCTCCTCTCTCCTATCAGGCACCCATGTAGAGTCAGTGACCTCATCATCCCCTTCCTCCTCATCACTGTCGAAAACCTGGCAGTATGCTCCAGCTGGGGGAACATCACTGCCAGATTGCTGTCCCTCTCGGCCACCCCCTATCCCTGGACTCACATCAATGCCTTCCTCTATCTGTGTTCCATCATCGGAGCCTTCAAAATGCTGCGCATCTTCATGCCGCATGTACCCAACACTGTGTTGAAACAGTTCGGGGGACTCCTCAGGAGGACATGGTGGGACTAGGGAAGGATTGTGTGATGCCATTGTGCAGAGGAAAGAGGACCCCTTGGCAGCTGCTTTGCCAGACAAACTAAGCTCAGCCTGGGTGAGAGAGGATGAGGAGGATGAGGAAGGATTGGTCATCCACTTTACTAATTTCTCTGCATGTTGAGGCTGAATACAGCCAGCTCCTGAAAAGAAGGACGAGCAGCCACGGCCACGTGCTGAAGAGGATGCACCGTGTCCACCACCAGCGTTGCCTCTAGATGCAGAGCCTGCTTGCCCTCATGACTCTCTGCCTCTCTTTGTTGTCCTTCCAGACATTTTAATGGTCTGCACAGGACAAAATCAGTACACACACCTCGTACCTTTAGGTACAAACTGGAGAGGACAAGTGCAGTAAACTTCAAGTAAGTTTAAGTGAAAAATATACAGCACAAGTGCAGTAACAGCTAATGTGTTTAGGTGCTATTAAACAGCACACGTGCAGTAACAGCAAATGCGTTTAGGTGCTATTAAACAGCAAACCTGCAGTTATAGCAACTGGGTTTAGGTGCTATTAAACAGCAAACGTGCAGTTACAGAAAATGCGTTTAGGTGCTATTAAACAACACACGTGCAGTAACAGCTAATGCGTTTAGGTGCTATTAAACAGCACACGTGCAGTTACACCAAATGCGTTTACGTGCTATTAAACAGCACACGTGCAGTTACACCAAATTTGTTTAGGTGCTATTAAACAGCACACGTGCAGTTACAGCAAATGCATTTAGTTGCTATTAAACAGCACACGTGCAGTTACAGCAAATGCGTTTAGGTGCTATTAAACAGCAAACGTGCAGTAACAGCAAATTCGTTTAGTTGCAAATAAACAGGACAAGTGCAGTAACACCGAGTATGTTTAGGTGTAAACTAAACAGCACACAGGCAATACAACACGTTAGAACACTGCAGCTAGCACAATCTCCTACCTGACAAATAGGAATAGCTGATCTAGCTAAACTATACAGTGTATAAATATATGTACAACTCCTAGGGATGTATATATATCCTCTACACACTGAAAATTAAGCTAAACTGACTAGCCTGCCTGCTCTATCTATCTATCTATCTATCTATCTGGTAGAAAAGACACTGTCTCTCTATCTCTCTCTATAGGACTTCTCTGATTAACAAGCCTTAACACACAACATGAGGCCTTTTATAGTGTGGGGCGTGTGCTAAAGCCCTGAGCCATAATTGGCCAAAGCCACCCAGGCTTTGGCCAATTATGGCTGTCCGTTTTTTGCACGCTGTGATTGGCCAAGCATGCGGGACATCACAAAAAGTGGCCCGGTCATTGACCAGCAAAATGGTCCGGGGCTAAAGTGGTTAACTGACAATTGCGCAGTCATGCGACTCTTTACCCAAACAAAATTGTCCTTTATGCAAATTTCCCTTCTCATAACTTCTTTCTGAGCAATGCGGGTTTTTTCCCCGTCGTTAAAGCCTACACATGACCGTTTTTCACGACATGAAAAACTACGAGAAAAAATAGAGCAGGTTCTACATTTTTAATGCCCGTTTTTCACGTTGAGAAAAATGCTCTGGAGCCCGCACACGATAGTTTTTAATGACCAATTTAAAAAATTGAATTTTTCCTGTTATAAAAAACGGTTGTGTGTACGCATGCATAAGAGTAATGCTTATACATAACATTGTTGTGGATGCAGCATTTGTTTGGTAGGAATGGGATTTAATTAGGGGAGCAATACTTTTTTAATTTATTACACACTTATGCCACGTACACACGACCATTTTTCATAACGTGAAAAACGATTGTGTGTGGGCTCCAGAGCATTTTTCTCGACGTGAAAAATGGGCATTAAAAATGTAGAAAAGAGTCCATCGGATCGAATTGAGGAGACTGCATACTGAGCGGCGTTCCATGCTTACACAAAGCGGGGATTCGTGAGTGTATTTCCTGATGTACTGGATCGCATTACCCATTTGCATTTGATGTCTGTGCAATGAGGTTTTTTCTTTTTCCTTTCATATACAATCTACCTGTGAGTGCCTGATCACCGGACTGCAGTGGTGAAGCACTGGGATTTGCATTCACAGTGGAGGAAGGCATCGTTTCTGCTAATCACTGTGCACATGGTTAAGGATTTTTCACATGGACTATGTGTGTTCATTAATACTTTTACTCACAGTATATGGACTTTTATTCACAGTATATGGAGATTATCTCTCCCTTATTAGTTTGTACGGTTTACACATATAAGTTAATTTTAGCACATCCAATATATATATATTTTCATTAATAATGTAGAACATGCTCTAATTTTTAGCATAGTTTTTTAAGTCTTGATAAACGGTCGTGTGTAGGCTTTAACGACGGGAAAAAAACGTGCATGCTCAGAAGCAAGTTATGAGACGGGAGCGCTCGTTCTGGTAAAACTATCGTTTGTAACAGTGGCGGCTGGTGCTCAAAATTTTTTGGGGGGAGCAAACGATAAAAAAAAAAAGACAATTGCAGCCTCACTGTACCTATCAAATGCAGCCACTGTGCCATCAAACGCAGCCACTGTGCCATGCCATCAAAGGCAGCCACTGTGCCATCACTTGTCACCCCTGTGCCATGCCATCAAAACACAGCCACTGTGCCATGCCATCAAATGCAACCACTGTGCCATCAATTGTCACCACTGTGCCCCCAATTGTTGCCACTGTGCCATGCCATCAATTGTCACCACTATGCCATCAAACACAGCCACTGTGCCCCCACTTGTCGCCACTGTGCCCCCAATTGTCGCCACTGTGCCCACAATTGTCGCCACTGTGCCCCCACTTGTAGCCACTGTGCCCCCACTTGTAGCCACTGTGCCCCCACTTGTAGCCACCATGCCCAGTACCCCCCTGGCACTTACCTTTCTGGCTTCTACCGTCCCTCGGTGTCCCTCGTCCCGCCCTTGATGACGCTTCAGCCAATCAGGTTACTCATTACAAGAATCAGATTACCTGATTGGCTGAGATGCCTGTCAGTCTTATCCTCGGAGCGCACGGCCAGTACGTCCCGAGGATAAGCTTCAGGAAGCTGACTACAGCCTCAGGGCTGTACTCGGAAAGCCTATCAGAGCCAGCGGCTCTGATAGGCAATGCCCCACAGCCAGTCAGCTATTCATCGCTCAATGTCAGCTGAATAGTGGGCGGCAGCAGCGAAAATATACATTATATATTCATACAGTGTATGAATCTGTATATTTTACTGGCTGTGAGCGATCCAGAGGGGGCGGCGCTGGTTTGTAATTGTGATAGCACATTCGTCACGCTGTAACAGACTGAAAAGCACGAAGACTGAAAAGCATGAATCGTCTCTCACCAAACTTTTACTAAAACGAAATCAGCTAAAGCAGCCCAAAGGGTGGCGCCATCCGAATGGAACTTCCCCTTTATAGTGCCGTTGTACGTGTTTCACGTCACCGCGTTTTGATCGAGCATTTTTTTTTTCACGATCGTGTGTAGGCAAGGCCGGCTTGACAAGAATCATGTTGAATTTTTTTTTTTTCTAGGACATTAAAAATGGTCGTGTGTACGCGGCTTTATAGTTCTCCAAGATATTTGGAACAACCTACTTGCTGAGTTTAAAAACTGTGTGTCACTGAGCTCCTGAACAGACTGAGGTGCAACCTGCCCGCACCGGATGGACCGAAACATAATGTCCCAGAGGTGTTCTATTGGATTTAGGTCAGGTGAGCGTGGGGGCCATTCAGTGATATCAATTTCTTCATCCTCCAGGAACTGGCTGCATGCTCTCGCCACATGAGGCCAGGCATTGCCGTGCACCAGGAGGAACCCACTGCACCAGCGTAGGGTCTGACAATAGTTCCAAGGATTTCATCCCGATACCTAATGGTAGTCAGGGTGCCATTGTGTATCCTGTAGAGGTCTCTGCGTCCCTCCATGGATATACCTCCCCAGACCATTAATGACCCACCACCAAACCGGTCATGCGGAACGATGTTACAGGCAGCATAAAGTTCTCCGCGGCTTCTCCAGACTCTTTCACGTCTGTCAGATGTGCTCAAGGTGAACCTGCCCTCGCATGTAAAAAGTACAGGGTGCCAAATCTAGTGTTCAATGGCAAATGCGAATTAACCTCCACAATGCCGAGAAGTGAGCACAGGGCCCACTAGAGGACGTTTGGCCCTCGGGCCACCCTTATGAAGTCTGTTTTTGATTGTTTGGTCAGAGACATTCACACCAATGGCCTACTGGAGGTCATTTTGTAGGGCTGTGGCAGTGCTAATCCTGTTCCTTTGTGTACAAAGAAGAGGATACCGGTCCTGCTGATAAGTTAAAGGGGTTTTAAAAATTTCTGTTTTTTTTTACCTTAATCCATCCTATTTAATTAAGAGTCGAGAAGTTCGGCCGAGAAGCCAGCGCGTTCTTGACGCGGGACCTTCGAGGGCTCAAGTAAGTAAGCTGGGGGGCCAGTAAGTATCAGATGTTTTTTCACCTTAATGCATAGGATGCATTAAGGTGAAAAAACATCTGATACTTACTGGCCCCCCAGCTTACTTACTTGAGCCCTCGAAGGTCCCGCGTCGAACGCACTGGCTTCTCGGCCGAACTTCTCAACTCTTAATTGAATAGTTTGATAGCAGCGCAGCCATTGGCTCCTCGCGAATGCGCCTTAGGGAATCGGGTAGTGAAGCCGGAACGATTCGCTTCCTGATTCCCTCAACGAGGATGTCAGTGGAGGCAGCAGATAGATGAGCGATCGCTCGTCTTCTGCTGCAGACTTTGCTGGACTCCAGGACAGGTAAGTGTCCATGTATTAAAAGTCAGCAGCTGCAGTATTTGTAGCTGCTGGCTTCTAATATATTTTTTTTAACGGCGGAGCTCCGCTTTAATGAAGGTACAACATTTAGCAACATATTGCTACACTTAGAGGCACCTCTCTTCTCTTTTATACTCTGGAGTTCCTGCTGGATTTTGCTTCTAATCCCCTTGTGGGGGCTTCCATTTGTGGACGGACATTTTATGGTTACACAACTTATCACATTGCTATAATCTTTTTATATGGACTATAAACTGAAGGACCTATGAATAAATGGTTGTAGAACGAATCATTTGAGTTGCCATTATTTCTTATGGGGAAATTTGCTTTGATATACAAGTGCTTTGGATTACAAGCATGTTTCTGAAACAAATTTTGCTTGCAATCCAAGGTTTTACTGTATAAGTAATTTGTTCAAATTAATATACTGAGAGACCATCCTTGAACACCCACATTCGCCTCACTTTCTCTTCTCCACTTATTTTTGGGTTGATGATCCCTTGGTATTAAGTTGTTTCAGATATTATACATTAGATGTAGTGTCTCTCGCACAAATTATTCAATTTTTTGAGCTTCCTAGTAGACCACCATTAAAGTGTTATTACTATTTATTCGCTCTTAGGATTTCTTAACAGCCTTAAGTGCGATGTTATGAATCTGTAAACCCTAGATGGCCCCGAATATCAAACAATTTACTTTAGATGCAATTGGAAGCAGTTTTACTAGATACATTTTATGAATAATTGTTTCAGACTTCTCTTCCTATCTCTTGCTGTTCTATTTTTCTGTTTTTATTCTTTTTTTTTTTTTTTAAATAAGCCTACGCTAAGATATCTGTTACCAGCCTTGGCTCCGGTTGGATCTAACAAAAATAGGAGGAAAGTTTGAAATAATGGAACACAAGAAGTTGTCACACGACATATTAACTCTGGTTTCCTCATTTCACCTTATTTATTACTTAACTTTTCTGTTGAACTGTCTGCGCTGTGCTCAGCACATCTGACGGAATGTCCTGATCAAGTGGCTGGATTTTCCCGTCTTGTGATCTTCAAAGGCCGACTAAAACCTAATTCAGGATCCCGACATATGGAGAATAGGGTACATGAGCTAGAGTCTTGTATCCCCAATGGAACATTTGCTCATCCTGACGTATATGACTATACATCATAAGATGATAATAAAGACACTAGTATTATAGGACACATGCTGGTCTAGGAAACCTCTGAACTTTTTAATACTAGACATACATGATATATATAGTGTGGGAATCAGCTCAAGCATAGCGCTTCCAAGGATGCTCTCAACTCTCCAATGTTCATTTAAACGGTTACTTCATCTTTATCCCAAAACTGCCTATGCATTTAAGGGGTGCCTATAGATCAGTGGTCTCCAAGCTGTAGCCCAGCGGCCAGATGTAGCCCTTTGGTTGCTTTTATCTGGCCCTTGGGGTACCATTTTCATCCACTGATACCAACAATGGGACATAATTCCCCCCACTGACACCAACGAAACGGCAGAATTCCTCCCAACAACACCAACAATGGGGCACAATTCCACCCAATGACACCAATAATAGTGCACAATTCCTCCATAGGACACTAACAATGGGGCACAATTTCCTTCCACTGACACCAACGATGGGACGCTATTCCTCTCACTGACACCAGAGATGGGACATATATATATTTTTTTCTGCAAATAGTAAAAAAAAATTAACGCGTTTACCGCATTTACATGTGTTTACAAGCTGTTACAAGCATTTGGCATTTCAAATGCCTCTGAACATCTGTCCTAAACGCATTTTTTTCCAAAGTGTACATGTACTGATAAGATAACATAGAAGGGCAGCTGAAAAAAATGTCCAGCTGCTCCTAAACGTCTGTTTACCTAGAACACGGCATAAGAGAATACTTCAAAAAAGTTTAGACTGTATTGACAAAAAAAAAAACCTTCCATCATGTCTTTGGAGTGTGAGAGAAAACCAAGGAACCCAGAGGAAACCCTTGAAAGAATAGGGCTAACATGCCGGTAGTATCATAGTTGGAATTTGAACTGATGACTCCTGTGCTGCACAGCAGAAGTGGTAACCACTGATCCACTATTCAAAAACCCTGGACAGAAACCTCTTATAGAGGACCTTCACCTGAAGAAGAACAGTGTGATGTCACTCTCTTCCTTCACCACCTCCCTCCAGCCCAGGATCAGGGGTTCCTTGGAATCCTAGGGTTCCTCCAGAGGTTGCTATGGGTTCTTTAACCACTTAAGGACCGCCTACTGCACATTTACGTCGGCAGAATGGCACGGCTGGGCACATCAACGTATATATACGTTGATTTTAGTACCCAGATGTGGGCCGCGGGCGCGCGCCCGCGACCCGGTCCGAAGCTCCGGGACCGCGGGATTCGCGGACCCGATCGCCACTGGAGTGCGGCGATCCGTCCCTGCAGCGGAAGAACGGGGAGAGCCGTGTGTACACACGGCTTCCCCGTGCTTCTCTGTGGCCGCAGCATCGATCGCGTCATCCCTGTAATAGGGGGACGCAATCGATGACGTCACACCTACAGCCACACCCCCCTACAGTTGTAAACAAACACATTAGGTCACACATCCCCTACAGCGCCACCTGTGGTTAACTCCCAAACTGCAGCTGTCATTTCCACAGTAAACAATGCAATTTAAATGCATTTTTTGCTGTGAAAATGACAATTGTCCCAAAAATGTGTCAAAATTGTCCGAAGTGTCCGCCATATTGTCGCAGTCACGAAAAAAATCGCTGATCGCCGCTATTAGTAGTAAAAAAAAATTTTTATAAAAATGCAATAAAACTATCCCTTATTTTGTAAACGCTATAAATTTTGCGAAAACCAACCGATAAACGCTTATTGCGATTTTTTTTTACCAAAAATACGTAGAAGAATACGTATCGGCCTAAACTGAGGAAAAAAAATGCTTTTTTATATATTTTTGGGGGATATTTATTATAGCAAAAAGTAAAAAATATTGAATTTTTTTTAAAATTGTCGCTCTATTTTTATTAATAGCGCAAAAAATAAAAACCGCAGAGGTGATCAAATACCACCAAAAGAAAGCTCTATTTGTGGGAAAAAAAGGACGCCAATTTTGTTTGGGAGCCACGTCGCACGACCGCGCAATTGTCAGTTAAAACGAAGCAGTGCCGAATCGCAAAAAGGGGCAAGGTCCTTTACCTGCATTTTGGTCCGGGTCTTAAGTGGTTAAGCAATAACCAATTTTTGCCTCTCAAATAAATTCCCATTGACTCCATTGATCTTTTTAGCAATCTGTAAGGGGGGAATTCTTCCCAATGTACACAAGTGTAAGGCGCATTCTTTCTACTGACCATCACACTAATGTATCATGAGTTGTAATCTCTTTGGGCTAGATTCAGAAAGATTTAAGACGGGCGTATCAGTAGATACACCGTCCTACAGTAAATCCTAATCTGAGCCCGCGCAAATTAAAGCGTATGCTCATAATGAGATACGCTTAAATGTTGCTAAGATACGAGCGGCGTAAGCAGTGCGGGCCCAAGACATTGTGCTGCCTGGGACCAAGAATGAAATGCTGCCCCCCCCCCCACCCAAAATAAATCACGCCCACCAAAAGACCCCCACATTCATTATTTTATATCATGATAGCTAAAGGGGACACGTCATTGCTCTATACATGTATATAGGAGAATAAAGAGGACCTGCCATGGCTCTATACATGTATATAGGAGTATAAAGAGGACATGTCATGGCTCTATACATGTAAAGGAATATAAAGAGTACTTGTCATGGCTCTATACATGTATAAAGGAGAATAACAAGGACCTGTCATGGCTCTATACATGTATCCAGGAGGATAAAGGGACCTGTGCATTGCCGGCCGCCACAATGTATTTTGCGCAAACTAATCATGTACGCTAATTGTGTTTTTTTTTTTGTACCAAATGTAGCGCTCACCCCCGAAGGAGCCGCTTGTTGATTTCGGGGTCGGCGTAATAAGTTATCAATTACACTTGTCTAGGGGTTAATACTTGTGGAAAGTGAATAAAGCGAGTCTCCAGACATCATTGTCATTTTTTGTTGTTGTTTATAGCACAAAAAATAAAAACCGCCAGTAGGGCAGTGGACGGTGTCAGTAGGGCAGTGGACGATGTCAGCAGCATTGTACCTCCATCCAAAAACCTGAATCAGCTCTACTAAACCCAACCCCATACAAACTGTATACAAAGTGGCACTGTGCATTCTACAACCCTTTCAAGCACATTTTAATTACAGAAAAAAGCCCAAAAATGTTAAAGCAATCCACAGGCACCCCACAAATAGAGAAGGAAATAACAGATTAAATATCAGACAGTGACAATAGAGACCTCCATTACAGCAAGACAAAAAAAAAACATTACCTTCCAGGAGCCGCTGCAAAGATGTTGCCCTCCATTCACTGTCTCTGGAGTGCACAGACAGTGCAGTGTGACCTGGCTGCAGGACATTAGCCCTGCTGGAGCGGGGGAAGAAAGGAGGGGTTTGCATGCTGTTTGGGGGTAGCTGATAGAAGGGGGTAGCTGACAGAGGAGGGGGTGGGCGACAGAGGAGATGGGCGGGTTGACAGAGAGGGGGGGGCTGACAGAGAGGGGGGCTGCTGACAGAGAGGGGGTCTGACAGGGGGGTTGCTGACAGAGGCAGAGAGGGGGGCTGACAGAGAGGGGGGTTGCTGACAGAGGGGAGTGGCTTACAGAGAAGGGTGGGCTGGCAGAGAGGGGTGGGTTGCTGACAGAGAAGAGGGCTGACGGAGGGGGTTGCTGACAGAGAAGTGGACTGAAAGGGGGGTTGCTGACAGAGAGGGGGGCTGACAGGGGGGTTGGCTGACAGGGGGGTGGCTGACGGACGGGGTGGCTGACGGACGGGGTGGCTGACGGACGGGGTTGCTGACGGACGGGGTTGCTGACGGACGGGGTTGCTGACGGACGGGGTGGCTGACGGACGGGGTTGCTGACGGACGGGGTTGCTGACGGACGGGGTTGCTGACGGACGGGGTTGCTGACAGAGGAGGGGTGCTGACGGACGGGGTTGATGACAGAGAGGGGGGCTGACGAGGGTTGCTGACAGAGAGGGAGGCTGATAGAGAGGGGCGGGCTGACAAGGGGGGTTGATGACAGAGAGGGGGGTTGACAGGGAGGGGGGCTGACGGGGGTTGCTGACAGAGGGGGGGCTTGCTGAAATAGAGGGGGCTTACAGGGGGTTGTTGCTGACAGGGGGTTGTTGCTGACAGGGGGTTGTTACTGACAGGGGGTTGTTGCTGACAGGGGGTTGTTGCTGACAGGGGGTTGTTGCTGACAGGGGGTTGTTGCTGACAGGAGGGTGTTGCTGACAGGAGGGTGTTGCTGACAGGAAGGTGTTGCTGACGGGGTTGCTGACAGCCAGGGGGAAGCTTACAGAGAGGGGCAGGCTGACAGACGGGCCGGTGGAAGAGCGGATGACACAGACCTCATCCAAGGCAGTCAAAAGAAACAGCGCGCCAGGCAGGGGGGGCGGGACTCCGGGTGGCCGCGATGACGATCACCCACAGTCACGCACATGTGTCAAATCCGGACAAGCCCTGCGGCCCGCCCGCTCCTGTGTCCTGTCACCACTACAGCAGCGGCGCCGGGCTCCTGAGAGGCAGAAGCGCCTGCCCTTCTCACTCGCTGACTGCTTCGGCTGCGACTGTCCTCACAGGCAGCCCTGCGCCGTGCTTCTCACAGGCAGCGGGCGGAACGGGCTGGCAGGGGCGGCAGAATGCCGCTCCCCTAAAAGTGCCGCCTGGTACCCATGGTACCACCCGGTCCCATCATAGGGCCGGCCCTGGGCGTAAGGCACTTACACCGTCGTAGCTTAGTTGCATATTTACGCTGGCCGCTAGGTGGCGTTCCCATTGTAAAATATGCAAATGAGTAAATACGCCAATTCCCAAACGTGCGCCCGGCCGGCATATATGTTTACGTCGTTTACGGAAGACTTGAGCCTGGCGCAACGTTACCCCTGCTATAGTGAAGAGCAGCCAATGTTAAGTATGCACGTTGGAACAGACGCAATTTACGTTGTTTGCGTAAGTCCATTCACAATTGAGCTGAGCGTCAGTTACACTCACGTCGCTTTCATTGACAAGTAGCTATGTGATTTGGAGCATGCGCACTGGGATTTAGTCAAGGTCGGCGCATGCGCAATTCGTTTGGTGCGGGGACGTGCTTGATTTGAATACTACACGCCCCCTACCTGCCTATTTTGAATTCCGCCGGGTCATTTACACTACACCGCCACAACTTTACAGGCAAGTGCTTTGTGAATAAAGCACTTGCCTGAAAAAGTTGCGGAGGCGTAACGTAAATGACATACGTTACGCCAAAATAAAGATCCGCTCTCCTACCTGAATCTGGCCCTTTGTTGAAAGGTTTAAGGAAGCCTGTTTCAGCCTGTTACAAAGTCTGATGCCACATACACACGATCATTTTTCGGCATGAAAAAAATGTTGTTTTTCAGCATTGAGAGGTAGGTGTTAAAGATGGTAGGTAAAGTCTTAATCAAGAGAGAGTTAGTAGAACCAGTAGGTTTGTCTAAAATGTTCATCATGACCCTTCAATGAGGACGTAAGGCGAAGAAGAAATGTTAGGGAATTAATGTGGAGGGCCAGTCTGGTTAATTTGTTAATAATCTGGGTCACTGAGAAGTGGGTTCTGGGGGACCAGGAAATGTGAAGTAGTGTCCCTTCATCTTCTTGGCATCGACTATAACAGACACTGGGAACAGTTGGAAATGTACAAGGTCGCAGGTGTACTGTTCCAAGGGGTTTGGAATTAATAGTTGGTCTCCTGATACCTGTTGGCATTGGATGCCTCATGGGATAACTATAGCACATTTTTGCCATGGTAAAGGAAAGGTCTCATTCTTGTTCCCATTTTCAAATATAAAGCTGGAAAGAATCTGGTTCTTGCTCAAGAAGAATAGTCAGCAAGTTTAGGATTCAGAGAGGGCTTCTTCGAATGTGGCAACATCTTTGCATAGGTTTTCAAATCTTGTCAATTGGCTCATAAAAGAAAAAGCGGTATAGGTGACCAAAAACTTGTAAGAAAAACACCTAAGTCTTACCACATCCCTAAATTAGAACTGTCTATATACCCCGAAGGGGTAAAAGAGGATGGAGATAAGAGGGAAGGTTATAAACTGTGAAAGTTTATTTTTTACTAGCGTGTAATTTTCTTTTGTCTTACAGATATGTTTACTGATAGGCAAACTTGTACAGCTATGAATCTTCTGCCCACGAATCTTCAGCAAGCAGACTGTTATACCTACCTACATGTAACAATGGACTGTCCAAATGCAGCAGATCTGTTATTGAGACAAGTAATCAATCTGCGAGTGATCTTTTATATTTCAGATTTTACTAGTTAAGTTCATGTGTGGTGTATACAGTAGAGGGACCATTGACTTTTCCATAATGACCATGGAACCCAATACCCAGTGAAAATAAACAGTTTTTTTTTCCTACCCCCCCCCCCCCCACCCAAAAAATGAGCACTGGCGGCCGCAACTGTCTGGGTGTTCTGCTAGATCATAAGCTTAAAAATAACATGCAATGCCAAGCTGTGGCTTCCAAAGTGAGCAAAATCCTTTCTTGTATTAAGAGAGCTATGGACTCCAGAGACAGAGGTACTGTATTAGGGGTCAATATTTGGGTTTTGGATTAGGGTTAGGGGTTAATATTAGGGTTAGGATGAGGGGTAATATTAGGGTTAGTGGTTAGGGGTCAATATATGGGTTGGGATAAAGGCTAGGGGTTAATATTAGGGTTAGGGTCTGGGATTAGGGGTTAATATTAGGTTTAGAATTAGGGGTTAATATTAAGGTTAGAGGTTGAGATTAGGGTTAGGGGTTAATATAGGGGTCGGGCTAAGGGTGAGTGGTTAATATTAGGGTTAGGGGTTAATATAGGGGTTGGGATTAGGGTTAGGGGTTAATATTAGAGTTAGGATTAGGAGTTATTTGCGTTAGGGTTAGGGGTCAATATTAAGGTTGGTGGTTAGGGGTCAATATAGGGGTTGGGATTAGGGTTAGGGTTTAATATTAGGGTTAGGGGTTAGGATTAGAGGTTAATTTTAGGGTTGGGTTTAAGATTAGGAGTTAATATTAGGGTTAGGGGGTAATCAAAAAAAGCTCCTGAACTTTTTTGAGCTACAGGTGTTTGGCTTCAGATGACTTGGAGTTGAGATGTGAACCAACCAACTCCATAGAGAATAATTGTTTTGTTTTGCTTCAGCATTTTTGGAGCTTCAAGGTACAAAATGGTGAGGTGTGAATGGGGCCTCTTCATTCGGTCAGACACTACTTCCATTGGTGTTTGTTTTTTTTCAGGTAACCTGCTAGGTACACACTTGAGGATAGCCTTGTCTGTTTTGAGTAACTTAACCTGAGCCCATGAGCTCTCTTAATGTTTTGGTCCTTTCAATACTTTGTATGAACTCACGTCAAAGTCCCAGCCCCACTCGGATGCTTTTTTCTTCATTGGACCCAATACCCAATGGTCGGATTCCCTGGAAATGTTGTATGTAAATATTGTGTGTGTGTGTGTGATACAGAATATCCTTTCACAGTTGATCAGCTTCTATTTTTTGCTTTCTATTTAATCCCACGTCTTTGGCAGCCCCATCTATAAAGTATTTTTCTCAGAGCTGTTGTATTTAATCCCCAGAACATGACTTCTCATCAACTTGCTCCCGTTCTCCTGAAGGTTTTATAATCACTAACTAGCCGGTGTGCCCTCCCTTTCTGCCCACAGTGATCCTTTACAACAACATCAGGGTCTGCCCTTTGCTACAGTTACGTTTTCCAGTCTGGAAATTTTAGTCACCTTGAATGACTTGGGAAAGTCTCCAAGATCAGAGGTTATTAATGAAAAAAGAAAAAAAAAGCTGATTTCATTCTTCTAACACCAAGAAATTAACCTCTACAGTCAACATCGTAAGTAAAAGCCGCATGGCCAATCACGAGATCATAATCTTTTAGGATCAATCTTTT
The DNA here is from genome assembly GCA_029574335.1 of Rana kukunoris. NCBI lineage: Eukaryota > Metazoa > Chordata > Amphibia > Anura > Ranidae > Rana > Rana kukunoris. Next base: position 15,835,349 of record CM056051.1, read on the forward strand.
TTTTTTTTTTTCGATTTGAGAAATAAATGGATTTCTTTTTTGAACACTTATAGGATTATGACTAAGGCTGGGTTCACACTACGATTTTCCCGTCCCTCAGCCGCATACGATTTCAGTTTTGATAACGTACGGGCCCGTACGGAAAACGCATACATAGACAATGCATTGCAAATCGTATGCACTCAGATGCATCCGGGTGCGTACGATTTGCTGGCAAAACTTTTTTTAACAGTACACAAAACCGTGTTCGACCACGGTTTTGAGTCAGTTTTTGAAACCGTATGGCAAACGCATACGTATACGTTTTTTTTTTAACATTAAAGTCAATGGAAAACGGTTCCATACGTATAAACTGTATGCGTTTTTCGTCTGCGCATGAGCATTTCCAAAAAAGAAAATCTTTTTTTATTAAATGACACTAATTCCAAAAACGTATGCGTTTTTTTAATCAAAACCGGATGGAACCGTACGCACTTTTTGAAACCGTATACGTTTTATAAACGCATATACGTTTACGTACTGTTCAATCCGTTTCAGCCGCATACGTTTTTTCATATAAATCGTATGCGGCTGACGGATGGGAAAATCGTAGTGTGAACCCAGCCTAACATTGGGATTTTTATTGTAGCGTTGTTAAATACTAAATATAACAAGGGCAAAGTAAAACCTTAGAAGTCTACAAGTCTTGAAATGGTAGTAACTTCTAATCCGCTAAATGAATAATATTTTCACTCTAAATGCATCTAAAGCATACATATTATAACATCTCTGTTTGTTCACAGTGGTGGGTTAAAAATAGGTGGTTAACCAGTTCTCACCCTATAAAAAAATGGCCGGGCGGGACTTTCATCGATCCGGGTGGACGTCATATGACAGTTGTCACAAATCACATGACAGTTGTACACATTGGATGGCTTCCTTTCATGCCATACGTTGTGTAAAATTGTTTTGCTAGCTGTAATTGGTCAATGTGATCACATGTTTCAGACAGGGCCAATCATAGTCCATCTGTACCATATGACTAGCTCTAGCCAATCACAGCTAATCACAACAAAACAAACTGAATAAATCAGTTTCATGAGGTAAAATGCTTGCTTATAACAATGTAATGCACTGATATAAGCAATCATAATGTGTAAAAAACAAACAAACAAAAAAAGAAAAGCTGATCACTTCTCCAGAGTACTACAGTGTTACTATGGTAACATTATATTGCTCTGGTCACAGTGTGTTAGAAAAAAAAACGTTAAAAAAATAAAAATAAAAATGTAACAAAAAATTAAAAAATTGAAAAACAATTATTAAATATTTTTTTCTACTGTCAACAGCCAGGGTTGCTAATTGCATATGATAACATTGTACTGGTCACAGTATGTGAAAAAAAATGTGAATTTTTATTTCTTCCTTTTCCAAAAAAAATTATGACAAAAAAATTACAACTTCAAAAACTTGCCAGACCTCTTACTAAATACCTTGGACTGTCTATTTCCAAAAAATGGGTCATTTGGGGGGTAACATTATATTGCTCTGGTCACAGTGTGTTAGAAAAAAAATCATTAAAAAAAAATTAAAAAAAATGTAACAAAAAATTTAAAAATTGAAAAACAATTATTAAATATTTTTTTCTACTGTCAACAGTCAGTGTCCCTGATCACCACCACACCAGCTAAATCAGGGATAAGCAATTCGCGGACCTCCAACTGTTGCAAAACTACAAGTCCCATCATGCCTCTGCCTCTGGGCTTGTGGTGTCAGGGTCTTGCTGTGCCTCATGGGACTTGTAGTTCTGCAACAGCTGGAGGGTTGCTAATTGCATATGATGACTGGTCACAGTATGTGAAAAAAAGTGAATTTTTATTTCTTCCTTTTCCAAAAAAAATTATGACAAAAAAAATTACAACTTCAAAAAACTTGCCAGGCCTCTTACTAAATACCTTGGACTGTCTACTTTCCAGAAAAAGGATCATTTGGGGGGTGTTTGTACTGTCCTGACATTTTTTTGGGCCTCGAGAAATGAGATTGTCCGTCAGTACATTGGGACTGATCAATTTTCAGATATACCATAGTTTGTGGACTCTATAACTTTCCTACAGACTAAATAATATACACTGATTTGGGTTATATTCACCAAAGAAATGGAGCAAAATTAATTTTGCCTTAAATTTATGAAGAAATATTATTTATTTGCAAGAAAACAGTTTTTATAAAAAAATATTATTTCTTCCTGTTCCAAAAAGTTATGACATAAAATTACAACTTCAAAAAACTTGCCAGGCCTCTTACTAAATACATTGGACTGTCTACTTTCCAAAAAAATGATAATTTAGAGGGTATTTGTACTGTCCTGACATTTTTTTGGGCCTGAAGAAATAATATTGGCCATCAGTACATTGGGACTGATCAATTTTTAGATATATACCATAGTTTGTGGACTCTATAACTTTCCTACAGACTAAATAATATACACTGATTTTGGGTTATTTTCATCCAAAGAGATGGAGTAAAATAAATGTTGCCCTAAATTTATGAAGAAAAATTATTTATTTGCAAGAAAACATATTTTTTCAAAATGTTCCGTCTTTTTCCGCTTATTTAGCAAAATACGTTTTAGTTGTGATTAAATACCACCAAAATAAATCTCTAGTTGTGTGAACAAAATTATAAAAATGTAGTTTGGGTACAGTGTTGCATGACTGCACAATTATCATTCAAAGTGAGACAGCCCTGAAAGCTGACAATTGGCCTGGGAAGAAAGTGGGTAAAAGAGCTTGGTATTGAAGTGGTTAAAGTGTGTTTTTTTGCCCATCAATTGCCCCACATGTAAGCGGGACCCAGGCTGTCTCGTGCTTGGTCGTAGCGAGCAGCCTGGCCACCTTGCAAGTAGTAACGACTTCCAGGGCACACATACTGTATTTCTCAGCCCAAATTGTACTCCCCCTTTGTGTGGATGGTGGCCGGACCCCTCCACCCTCCTGGCTGTGCCTGTTTAACCCCCTCACTCCCATGGATGTCCACACACTGGATAACCCCTCATTCCTTCCCGGGGCCCAACAGTCAGGTTTACACAGACAATGTCTACTTTGATACTCCCTAGACTTGGCTGTGAATCACATTCCTTGTACAAACATTCACAGAGGCCAAAGTTGACCAATAAACTTCTTTACTGTATAAAGTTGAGTGGCAACATAACAGATCCAGCTTCATTATTCCACAGCTGTTCTCAACAAAGTGTATAACTGCCTAACTAGGAGATGCTTGCTCCTTAGCTTTGGCTGGAGTGATTAGCCTGACTTTCCCTTTACTGCTTCCATACTTCATTCCCCCTGAAGGGGGGAACCAAGGAGGGGACCAAGTCCTTAATGCCTCTTCCATAGCTCGGATGTAGCAGAGCTTTAACTTATTTCCAATGAGTCCAGAAAAGGGCACTTCCAGAGAGCCCTGCTCTCCCCCTTACTTGCATTAGTAAATAGATAGGAAGAAGGGGGTGGCCTGTCCATTAACCACTTAAGGACCGCCTCCTGCACATATACGTCGGCAGAATGGCACGGCTGGGCACATGCACGTACAGGTACGTGCTGTGCTGGTACCCAGCCGTGGGTCACGGGCGCGCACCCGTGGCACGCTTCCGTGACCCGGTCTGAAGCTCCGGGACTGCAGGACTCGCAGACCCGATCGCCGCTGGAGTGCGCCGATCGGTCCCCGGAGCTGAAGAACGGGGAGAGCCGTGTGTAAAACACGGCGTCCCCGTTCTTCACTGTGGCGGCAGCATCGATCGTGTGATCCCTTTTATAGGGGGACACAATCGATGACGTCACACCTATAGCCACACCCCCTACAGTTGTAAACACACTTCAGGTCACACATATCCCCATCAGCGTCCCCTGTGATTAACTCCCAAACTGCAACTGTCATTTCCACAGTAAACAGTGCATTTTAAATGCATTTTTTGCTGTGAAAATGACAATGGTCCCAAAGTCAAAATTGTCTGAAGTGTCCGCCATAATGTCGCAGTCACGATAAAAATCGCTGATCGTCGGCATTAGTTAATAATTAAAATGCAATAAAACTATTCCCTATTTTGTGAACGCTATAAATTTTGCGCAAACCAACCGATAAACGCTTATTGCGATTTTTTTTACCAAAAATAGGTAGAAGAATACGTATCGGCCTAAACTGAGGAAAAAAAAAGTTTTTTTTAAATATTTTTGGGGATATTTATTATAGCAGAAAGTAAAAAATATTGAATTTTTTTCAAAATTGTCGCTCTATTTTTGTTTATAGCGCAAAAAATAAAAACCGCAGAGGTGATCAAATACCACCAAAAGTAAGCTCTATTTGTGGGGAAAAAAGGACGCCAATTTTGTTTGGGAGGCACGTCGCAAAAGGGGCAAGGTCCTTTAGCTGCATTTTAGTCCGGGTCGTAAGTGGTTAAGGGCGCAGGGGCGTCGCCCCCCATCAATGCGTCCGGCCCCTTGCAGGATGCCATACGCATGGATTCCAATGGTAGGGGTGTTTTTTGGAGCACCTAATTAGAGCCAATAGGCTTCAAATAAGGGCGGGCTTGGGGCGCAGAGAATGCAAACTAGGGTTGTCCCAATACCACTTTTTTAGGACCGAGTACAAGTACCGATACTTTTTTTCATGTACTCGCCGATACCGATTACGGATACTTTTTTTAAATGTGTCCCCAGAAATGCAGCCATGTCCCCCCAGAAATGCAGCCATGTCCCCCCAGAAATGCAGCCATGTCCCCCGAGAAATGCAGCCATGTCCCCCGAGAAATGCAGCCATGTCCCCCGAGATATGCAGCCATGTCTCCCCCATATATGCAGCCACGTCTCCCCCATATATGCAGCCACGTCTCCCCCATATATGCAGTCATGTCTCCCCCATATATGCAGTCACGTCTCCCCAATATATGCAGCCACGTCTCCCCCATAAATGCAGCCACGTCTCCCCCATATATACAGCCATGTCCCCACAGAGAAAGCCAAGCAATCCCCAGCACCCAGACCCCGAACCCCCCCCCCCCCCCGCCACCACCGCCGCTGCTGCCTAGTTAATCAGTGCGGGGAACATTACAGCTTTGATTTGAATAGCTGTGTGTTCCCCGCCGCGTATAGACACTCCCCCTTGTTCTTGCACTTTGATAGACAGATCACCCCAGTCCAATCCTGGGACAATGTCGCTGTCCTGCTATAAGTCGCAGATCGCTGCCATTGCAAGTATAAAAAAAAACAATTACTCGAGTATAAGCTGACTTTTTAGGCACATTTTTTTATGCTGAAAAAGCCTGCTCTGCTTATACTCGGGTATCTTGATGTGTCATGCTGCAGTCGGCGGCTGTCCATTGTAACAAAGCCCTGCCTCCTCCTTGTTCATGATAGACAGAACACTGATACAGTGCTGGAATCAGTTTTCAATCTATCACGGACGAGGAGGAGGCAGGGGTTTGTTACAATTAGGGTGCCCACATGTCCCGGATTGCCCGGGACTGTCCCGCAATTGACATGTTTGTCCTGGGTCCCGGGCACCTTCATTCTGGAACAATAAAGTGTTCAAGAATGAAATAGAGGACACAACCACCCCCTACTAACTAGTAACTACATTTCCAGAACTGGTTGCTTTTTTTTTATTTTTACCCAAAACATGTGGCAGAATACATATTGTCCTAATTTACAATTTTTGTTGGATTTTTCTTATAGCAAAAAGTAAAAATATTATTAATTTTTTCTCAAAATTGTCGGTCATTTTTTGTTTATAGCGCAAAAAATTATTAAAAACACAGAGATGATCAAATTCCACCAAAATAAAGCTCTATTTGTGGGAAAAAAGGACATACATTTTATTTGGGTACAGAGTCACGTGACCGCGCAATTGTCAGTTACAGTAACGAGGTGCCGTTACTTATCACGAAAAATGGCCTGGTGGTAAATTCTCCAGAGGTCGTGTGGTTAAAGTAACATTTTTCTTTTAGCTTTATTGAACTAATGATGATCATTTGTTTCATCCACACAAGAATCCTATGGCTTGGCAGAAATCTGTGAACTAAGTTTACACATCCCGCACGTCACATTCTTGCAGCTGTTGTGGCTGCATCTGTCATAGTGGGGTTACCCCTCCGGTATCTCACTATCACATAACATCAACAGAGCGAGTGAAAGGAATGCCAATTCTCTGATAGAAATACATGCCTACAAGAAGTATAAGATGCCTAAAATAGCATAATGCTTAATATGGCGGTTAAGGTTTCTGTTTTTAGAATTAAAATTGTAAGAGGTTCTACAGAGTGAGTGAATGAGTAACTTATATAGAGCTACAAATGCAAACTAAATCGCCTCAAGGCGCCTCAAGGAGCTTATTCCATTGAGTGGAAGAGATGGGTCTTAAGTTTTTTCCTGAAGACCCGTCGGGCCGATGGTTTTCTTCCATGCGGATGTTCGTTGGTAGAGCGTTCTATAGCCGTGGTCTTTGGACTGCAAGTCTTCGTTCTCCCTTCGATTTGTAGTGGGACTTGGGGATGTGGAGGAGGTTTTGGTTAGACGATCGGAGAGTGCGATTGGGGGTGTAGTGTTTTATTTTCTCGCACAAGTATTGAGGAGCAGTGGCGGTGCGTCCATAGAGGGCGCCGGAGTGCCGCCCCCTCTCGCTCCCGCACCGCCACTGATACAATACATAGATTCATGCATTGCATGAATTTATGTATTGCCGCTGCAGCCGACTATTCAGATGCCCGGCCCCCTGGCTAGCGCCAGCCATCTGAATGACGGCAGCTGGTTGGCTGTGGAAGTGCGACAATTAAAGGACACAGTGGCGACAATATAAGGGCACAGTGGCAACAATTGGCACAGTGGCGACAATTGATGGGTACAGTGGCTGGTTTGATGGCATGGCACAGCGGCTGCGTTTAATGGCATGGCACAGTAGTGACAATTGATGGCATAGTGGCTGCGTTTGATGGCATGGCACAGTGTCGACAATTGATGGGCACAGTGGCTGCGTTTGATGTCATGGCACAGTGGCTGAGTTTGATGGCATGGCACAGTAGTGACAATTGATGGCATAGTGGCTGTGTTTGATAGCATGGCACAGTGTCTACAATTGATGGGCACAGTGGCTGCGTTTGATGGCATGGCACAGTGGCTGTGTTTGATGGCATGGCACAGTGGTGACAATTGATGGCATAGTGGCTGCGTTTGATGGCATGGCACAGTGGCGACAATTGATGGACACAGTGGCTGCATTTGATGGCATGGCACAGTGGCTGAGTTTGATGGCATGACACAGTGGTGACAATTGATGGCACAGTGGCTGCGTTTGATGGCATGGCACAGTGGCTGCGTTTGATGGCATGGCACAGTGGCTGCGTTTGATGGCATGGCACAATGGTGACAATTGATGGCACAGTGGCTGCGTTTGATGGCATGGCACAGTGGCTGCATTTGATGGCATGGCACAGTGGCTGAGTTTTATGGCATGACACAGTGGTGACAATTGATGGCACAGTGGCTGCATTTGATGGCATGTCACAGTGGTGACAATTGATGGCACAGTGGCTGCATTTGATGGGCCCAGTGGCTGCATTTGATGGGCCCAGTGGCTGCATTTGATGGGCACAGTGAGGCTGCAATTGTTTTTTTTGTTTTTTTTTGCGCCCCCCCAAAAATTTTGAGCACCAGCCGCCACTTTTGAGGAGCCTTTCTATGTGTGCATTTGTGGTTGAGGCAGAGGGTCTAGAATTTGACCCGATACTTTACTGTTAGCCAATGAAGGACCCTCAGGGACGGGGTGATGGATTCCCAGTTTTTTTCCCCGTTCCAAGCCTGGCTGTCGTGTTCTGGACGACTTGCAGGCGCGAAATCTGGTATTTTGGTAGTCCTAAGTAGAAGGAGTTTGCGTAGTCGAGTCCAGAATTGATGATTGTTCCAACCACTACCACTGTATCCTCTTGCGGGATGAAGGAGATGAGTCTACGCAGTAGGCGGAGCAGGTAATGGGATCCGCTGACTACTGATCCTATTTGCGCATCCATCGACATCTCTAAGTCAAAGGTGACTCCGAGGCTTTTGACCTTGGTACTTGGGGTGATGATCTGTCCCAGTGTTGCCAACCTACCAGAAATTTACGGGCACGACACCCGATATTTACTGGCACAGCCACGTTTTTACTGGCATTTTACAAAAGTTACTTAATTACATATTTAGGTGCAAATTTCAGTATTTAGGCTACAAAAAAAGTACGCAAGGCAAATATCAATGTGATTTAAGGGCGATAGTAAGGCAAAAAAACATATTTTTGTTATTTTCGATATAATAAGGGCAAATTATTTAGTCACATCACCCCTTGCCTTCACCCCCCTCTTTGGTGCCACAATCCCCCCCTGCCTCCAATCACCCCCTGCCTCCATCGTCCCCTGCCTCCATCCCCCTACCTCCATCCCCCTCTGCAGTGCCACCGCAGCCACCATCACCCCCTGCCTCCAATCTCCATGCGCAGTTCCAAGCCGAACCGATCTCGGCTATTTTTACTGGCACGTAAAAATACGGACGGTTGGCAACACTGGCCTCCAATCACCCCCTGCCTCCACCCCCCTCTGCGGTGCCACCAACAACCCATGTCTCCAATCACCCCCTGCCACTAACACCCCCTGCCTCCAATCTCCCCCTGCCTCTACCCCCCTCTGCCGTGCCACCGCAGCCACCATCACCCATCACCCCCCTGTCTCCAATCTCCATGCGCAGTTCCAAGCCGAACCGAACTCGGCTATTTTTACTGGCACATTCCCGCAACCACGGATATTTACGAACAGGGGGAAAAAGTGCCCGTTTTTACGAACTGTCCGTAAAAATACGGACGGTTGGCAACACTGATCCGTCCAAGGATGGTGGGTGGAGTCTATGAGGTCCTAGCTTTAGTCTTTCAGTTTGTGGTGAGGAGAAGAAGTTCTGTTTTGGATCCGTTGAGTTTGAGGGAGCTCTCAGTCATCCACTCGTCGATCAATGCCAGGCATTTTTCTAATCCTTGATATCTGTCTTTTTTTTTTTTGGTGATCTGAAAGCAAAGTTGAGTGTCATTCGCATTGGAGTGGTAGCATAAATCCTGTTCGCTGATGATAGATCCAGGGCTTTTTTTCAGGGGGAACTTGGGGGAACTCAGTTCCACCACCTCTGGCTCAGACCCTTTGGTGTCTGCTCACCACAATCACTTGTAAACACAGAAGTCTGGTTTCTGTGTTTACAAGTAACAGCTTTGTAACTCCCTGAACTCTGCACACTGTATGTAATGCAATTCTGGTATAAGGCCCCTTTAAGACCCTTCTACTGTTTGTGAAATCTGAACGGGGTCGTGGTTGAGTTACTGCATCTATTTTCTGAGAAAAAAAGCTCTGGATAGAGCAATACCATCCAATTCAAAATAAAAGAGATTGCATAGAAAAAAAAAAAAGTGTGTAAAATGGAGAAATAAAAAGCAGTATAGAAAAAGGATATAATATATCTTCAGCTCCTATATGTAATAGTATTTCCTTTTCTCCATAACTCAGATTTCTTGCGCTCCCAGCTAAGCTGTCTCTGGAAACAGTTACGTGATGCTCCGGTCATGTTGCTCATTTGTTCTTACAGCGGTGTGACTGACGGTTGTTACATCTATCAGCAGCAATTGTTGAGAGGCAGCTGAGGACATGAATCACAAATCTGTAAAAGTGATAGTGGTGTTTCTAACAGCTGCAGCATGAAGACAGTTGTAACAAGAACACTTGAACCTGGTTTCAGGTCACAGGGAAATAGGGACATTTTTTATTATTATTTTTTATTTAAATGTCGCAGTGCAATTTTTTTATTTATTTTTTCTGTGCATGTTAACCACTTAAGCCCCGGACCATTTGGCTGACCAAAGACCAGAGCACTTTTTGCGTCGCTTTAACTGACGATTGTGCGGTCGTGCAGCGTGGCTCCCAAACAAAATTTACGTCATTTTTTTCCCCACAAACAGAGATTTCTTTTGGTGATATTTGATCACCTCTGTGTTTTTTTTGCGTAATAAACAATAATAGAGTGACAATTTTGAAAAAAATAAATCTATATTTTTTACTTTTTGCTATAATAAATATCCCCCCAAAAATATATATATTAAAAAAAAAATGTTTTACTCAGTTTAGGCCGATACGTATTCTTCTACATATTTTTGGTAAAAAATAAATCGCAATAAATGTTTATTGATTGGTTTGCACAAAAGTTATAGCGACTACAAAATAGGGGATAGTTTTATGCTATTTTATTAAAATATTTTTTTTTACTATTAACCACTTAAGGACCCCCGCACGCACATATACGGCCACAGAATGGCTCGTACAGGCACAAGGGCGTAAATTTACGTCCCCGCCTAAGTGCGGTTCGGGGGTCCCATCGGGACCCCCTCCGCGGCGTGCGGGGGTCCCCCTGGCTCCGGGAGCGATCCGGGATCAGCGGGCGGATGTCGGCTCTTACCCGCCCCCCCGCGATCGCTCCCAGCCAATGGGAGCGCGCTCCCATCCTGTCAGTTCCTCCTCCTGTGTTTACACAGGAAGGAGGAAATGATGTAATCTCTCATCGCAGCGCTGTTTCCCAGCGCTGCTGATGAGAGAAGACATCACAAGTAAGTGTGCACCAACACAACACTGACACACACTCACATAGGCATATTAACCCCTTGTGATCGCCCCCCCCCACCCCCCCTGTCACAGTGTCACTGAATGCAATGATCTAATCACTGCATTTAGTGTCAGTGTGACAGGCATTGTAAAAAACAGTTAGTGTTAGGTCCAGGATAGCCCCCCCACCCCCCCAATAAAGTTTTAACCCCCTGATCACCGCCCTAGTTAACCCTTTCACTCCCTATTGCCAGCGTCACTAAGCGATCATTTTTCTGATCGCTGTATTAGTGTCGCTGTTCCCGCTAGGTAGCTATTTTTTTTTATTGCGATTTTTTTTTTTTACTAAAGACATGTGGCTAAATAAATTTTGGCCTAAATGTTTGACTAAAATTTAGTTTATTTGATTTTTTTTTAACAAAAAGTAAAAAATGTTGTTTTTTTTTAAAAAAAATGTCGCTCTATTTTTGTATATAGCGGTCAAAAAATTTTTTGTAAAAATCGCAGAGGTGATCAAATACCACCAAAATTTTGAAAGCTCTATTTGTGGGAAGAAAAGGACGCAAATTTTGTTTGGGAGCCACGAATCGCACGATAGTAAGACCGCGCAAAGGAGGGGGTTGTCTGTTAAAGCGACGCAGTGCCGAATCGCAAAAACACCTCGGGTCATTTACCAGCGTATTGGTCCGGGTCTTAAGTGGTTAAAAGCCGCGATCAGTGATTTTTATTGTGACTGTGACATTGTGGCACTTTTGGCACTATTTTGGGACTATTCAAATTTATACAGTGATCAGTGCTATAAAAATGCACTGATGACTGTGTAAATGTGACTGGCAGTGAAGGGGTTAACCCCTAAGGGGCTAGGAAGGGGTTAAAGCGGAGGTTCACCGAAAAAATCAACTATGTTCTATCTTAATTAATGCACTATCTACATCATTAAAAGCCACAAGATTTTTTTTTTAAATATATATATACTAGGGATGAGCTTCGAGTTCGAGTCGAACTCATGTTGGACTCGAACATTGCCTGTTCGCCGAACAGCAAACTATTTGGGGTGTTCGCGGCAAGTTCGTGTGAACTTTAGAACCCTGTTAAAGTCTATGGGACTCGAACGTTTGAAATCTAAAGTGCTAATTTTAAAGGTTAATATGCAAGTTATTATAATAAAAAGTGTTTGGGGACCTGGATCCTGCCCCAGGGGACATGTATCAATGCAAAAAAAAGTTTTAAAAACTGCAGTTTTTTTGGCAGCAGTGATTTTAATAATTCCTTTAAGTGAAATAATAAAAGTGAAATCTTCCTTTAAATTTCGTACCTTGGGTGGGGGGTGTATAGTATGCCTGTAAAGTAGCGCTTGTTTCCCATGCTTAGAACTGTCCCTGCACAAAGTGTCATTTCTGAAGGGAAAAAAGTAATTTAAAGTCACTCGTGACTATAATGAATTGTTGGCTCCCGGCAATACAGAGAAAATTCATTCATAAAAAAAAAAATGTGTGGGGGTCCACGGCATTTTTTTTTTAAATTTGGGGTGGAGTTCCCCTTAAAATCCATACCAGACCTGAAGGGTCTGGAATGGATATTTGGGGGGAACCCCACATCAATTTTTTTTATATTTGACGCAGGGTTCCCCTTAATATCCATACGTCACTTAAGGTGAGTGATTTTAAATTACTTTTTTCCTTCAGAAATTACATTTTGTGCAGGGACAGTTCTAAGCACAGGAAACAAGCGCTACTTTACAGTCATACTATACACCCCCCTAGGTATGAAATTTTATTGTTTCACTTTAAGCATTATTAAAATCACTGCTCCTATAAAAACGTCTATTTTTTAAAACTTTTTTTGCATTGATACATGTCCCCTGGGGCAGGACCCGGGTCCCCAAACACTTTTTAGGACAATAACTTGCATATTAGCCTTTAAAATTAGTACTTTAGATTTCAAACGTTCGAGTCCCATAGACTTTAACAGGGTTCTAAAGTTCACACAAACTTTTGGTCTGTTCGCAGGTTCTGGTGCGAACCGAACCTAGGGGTGTTCGGCTCATCCCTAATATATACCATATTATTTCCATTCCCAGTTAGACTTCCGGGATTCCGGTCTTGCGGGAGTAGGCCTTTCACCCGGGCGCCGCAATGCAATGTGGGACTTCGCTGCAATGTATTCTGGGAGCACAATGTCGTGCTTCCCAAGATACATTGTGGAACACGGTGCAGTGAAATCTTGAGAGATTTCACCTACGAAGTGACACGTGACGCCGCTTCCAGGAAATTATTGCTTGTGGGCTTCACAATGTCCACACGCAAAATGGAAACTCACAGGAACGGATTTTATAACTCTTTTTTCCCACGAAAACGAACAGCGGATAATTGCAGGGACCAAAGAAGTGAGTGTACCGTAGTGTTGTTAATCCAAATAGAATGCTGAAAAAAAAAATGACTTGCAGCGAAACCCCTGCTTTAAGTGTGTCCTAGGGAGTAATTCTACCTGTTAGGGGGCATAGCTACAATTTACATGTAACTGATTGCTGCTCCCAATGAGAGGGAACAAACGATCAGTGACATGTCACTAGGAAGAACGGGGAGCCGTCGTAAGTACAAATGTGCGCCGTCGTATCTCTGTGCCGATCCCCCAAGCTAGATACATCAAAAATATAGGCTTCCTCTGCCCGACGTAACTTGCCTACGCTGGCGTATTGTGGGCGCATAGTTACGCTGGATGCATTCGGCGTTCCCATTTTAAATATGCAAATGAGTAAGATACGCTGATTTACAAACGTACTTGCGCCCGGCGCATGTTTTAAGCGATTTGAGTAAGAGTTACATCCGGCGTAAAGTTATTTCTCATATAGGAGGCGCAACCCATGCAAAGGTATGGACCAGGGAACGAACGCTGTAGATTTTTACTCCAATTACGTAGGCTGTGCATAGGTTACGTTCACGACGTAGGCAGTGTTTCGACGTATCTTAGGCAGTTATTTTGACGTGACTGTGCGCATGCGCACTGGGATGCGTCTAAGATACGACGCATGCACCGTTCGTTTTTAGTACTTGTTTGAAGCTCAGCCCATCAGACCCAGCATTTGGTCACATTTCATTTAAATGTTACACGCCCACTTCCAGCCAACTTCCACCTACTTTGACTTACGTCGGCTTATGCCGACGACTGTACGCTACGCCGGTGCAACCGTGGGAGCATTTGCTTTGTGAATACCATGCTTGCCTCTCAACGTTGCACCGGCGTAGCGTAAAGAAGATACGTTACGCCCGCATAAAGATGCGCCGAGGTATGTGAATCTACCCCGTTGTGTTTACACTGACATCTCCCCGTTCTTCAGCACCGTGACACGATCGCGGGACACCGGCGGACATCTAGTCTGCGGGTCCAGCGGGCGCGGTCACGGAAGCTTGCGGCAGGGTCGCGCACTACCACACGGCGGCAAATTTCAAGGGACGTACCTGTACGCCCATTTGCCTGTCCGTGCCATTCTGTCAACGTATTAGTTAGTTAGTCAGCAAGTGGTTAAAATAAAAATTATTATTATTCAGGATCTATATAGCACAAATTATAGTTGTAACAAAAACATTTGAACCTGGTTTCAGAGTCACAGGAAAATAGGGAATTTTTTATAATTTTTTTATATATATAAATGACGCAGACTTTGGGCCAGATTCAGGTAGATTGGCGCATCTTTCCGGCGGCGTAGCGTATCTCATTTGCACTACGCCGCCGTAACTTAGAGCGGCGGGTCCCATATTCAGAAAGAACTTGCGCCCAACTTGAACTTGTAACCGTGCGTAATTCAAAGTAGGCTGGTAGTGGGCGTGTTGTATGTTAATTACTCGTGACCCCACGTAAATGACGCGCCGAACTAAAGGCGCATGCGCCGGCCGTGGACGTATCCCAGTGCGCATGCTCCAAAATCACGTTGGAAATACTCATTGATATTGATGTGAACGTAACTTACGCCCAGCCCCATTCCCGAACGACTTACGTAAACAACGTACAATACGACATTGTTTCGACGTCCATATTTAACATGGGTTGCGCCTCATATAGCAGGGGTAACTTTACGCCGGTCGAACGCCTATGTAAAGTACGTATATCAATACGCCGGGCGCAACTACGTTCGTGAATCGGCGTATCTAGCTCATTTGAATATTGTACGCCTAAATCTACGAAAGCGCCACCTAGCGGCGTAAATATGCAACTAAGATACGACGGCGTAAGAGACTTACGTCGGTCGTATCCCAGCAAAATTCTGGCGTATCTTGCTTTCTGAATACAGAAAAAAGATACGCCGGCACATCCTAGAACTTACGCGGCGTATCAACAGATACGCCGATGTAAGTTCTTTCTGAATCCGGCCCCCTGTATCCAGTGCAATTTTAAAAAATTTCCTGTGCATGTTAAAATTATAATTATTATTAATTAGGATTTATATAGCACCAATTATAGTTGTATGGAATTAGAAAAAAATCCTGGACTGCCGCACTCTGTTAAACAACGTCTTTATTGGATAAAATCAGAACAAAACATAATTCAAAGTGGTGCAGTCAAGATTATTATTATTATTATACAGGATTTATATAGCGCCAACAGTTTACGCAGCGCTTTACATCAGGGAAGACAGTACATTCACAATACAAATCAATACAGGAGGGATCAGAGGGCCCTGCTCGTAAGAGCTTACAATCTAGAAGGGAGGGTCAAGTGGAACAAAGGGTAGTTAGCAGTGGGGGATGAAAAGATGAAAAAGGACATAAAATGGCTTACATGTTTCACATCGTAAGATGCTCACTCATAGCCATGCACCTGTGCAGAACCAGCACCTGTCGGTTTCAGTAGGGCGGAATCAATCCGAGGGTTCAGTAGCTTTTAGAGTGGGATCATTCCTTCAATTATAGTTATAACAAGAACATTTGAACCTGGTTTCAGGTCACAGGGAAATAGGGAATTTTTTATTATTTTTGTATATGTAAATTTTGCAGACTTCATATCCAGTGCAATTTAAAAAAAAAATGTGCATGTTAAAATAGGGAATTGTTTTATTATTTTTATATATATAGAGAGAGAGTTGCAAAAAAAGTATGTGAACCCTTTTGGAATGATAGGGATTTCTGCACAAATTGGCAATAACATGTGATCTGATCTTCATCTAAGTCACAAAAATAGACAATCACAGTCTGATTAAAATAATAACACACAAAGAATTAAATGTTACCATGTCTTTATTGAACACACCATGTAAACATTCACAGTGCAGGTGGAAAAAAGTATGTGAACCCTTGGATTTAATAACTGGTTGAATCTCATTTGGCAGCAATAACTTCAACCAAACGTTTCAGTTCAGCAATATTCTTGGGATGTCTGGTGTGAATCGTTTTTTTAAGGTCATGCCACAGCATCTCAATTGGGTTGAGGTCAGGACTCTGACGGGAACCACTCCAGAAGGCGTATTTTCTTCTGTTTAAGCCATTCTGTTGTTGATTTACTTCTATGCTTTGGGTCGTTGTCCTGTTGCAACACCCATCTTCTGTTGAGCTTCAGCTGGTGGACAGATGGCCTTAAGTTCTCCTGCTAAAATGTTTTGATAAACTTAGAATTCATTTTTACTTCGATGATAGCAATCCATCCAGGCCCTGACACAGCAAAGTAGCCCCAAACCATGATGCTCCCACCACCATACTTCACAGTATGGGATGAGGTTTTGATGTTGATGTGCTGTGCCTCTTTTTCTCCACACATACTGTTGTTCTTCCAAACAATTCAACTTTGGTTTGATCTGTCCACAGAATTTTTGCCAGTACTGCTGTGGAACATCCAGGTGCTCTTGTGCAAACTGTAAACGTACAGCAGTGTCTTCCTCTGTGGTATCCTTCCAATGAAATCCATTCTTGTTTAGTGTTTTACGTATGGGAGATTCTCTAACAGGGATGTTGGCATATGCCAGAGACTTTCGTAAGTCTTTAGCTGACACTCTAGGATTCTTCTTCGCCTCATTGAGCAGTCTGCGTTGTGCTCTTGCAGTCATCTTTACAGGACGGCCACTCTTAGGGAGCTTTCTTCATCTATAGACAATTTGTCTTACCGTGGACTGATGAACAGCAAGGCTTTTGGAGATACTTTTATAGCCCTTTCCAGCTTTATGAAAGTCAACAATTCTTATTTGTAGGTCCTCTGAGAGCTCTTTTGTGTGAGGCATCATTCACATCAGGCAATGCTTCTTGTGAAAAGCAAACCCAGAACTGGTGTGTGATTTTTATAGGGCAGGGAAGCTGTAACCAACACCTCCAATCTCATCTCAAACAAACAAACATGTTACACTTACCTCCACTGTGCATTTCATTTTGCACAGAGTCGCCCGATCCTCCTGTTCTGGGGTCCCACGGTGGCTGTCTCGGCTCCTTCCCGCTAAAGCTAACCCCCTCTGGGAAGCTCTTTCCCAAGGGGTTAACTTGCGGGCGCACTCCCGTGTCATAGAGTTGCCGTCCGTAGCCGCCGAGTGTATTACTCGGCCCCCGCCCCCCGGCGGCCGCATCATTGGATGTGATTGACAGCAGCAGGAGCCAATAGCTGTGCTGCTATCAATCTTTCCAATCAACTGCCAGACTCAGTGGAGAAAAGGATGCCATGGGACGCGCACAGCAGGTGAACGGGCTCAGGTAAGTAAAACGGGGGACCCATGACAGCGAGGTGTTTTTTCACCTTACTGCATAGGATGGCACTCATGACTCTACATAGACATTGTACGTACCTTAAAGATAAAACCCTTACAAGCTCTGCCCCTTTTATATCCAAATAATTGTTATTGAAAATGTTTTAACAAGAGTTACAAAGCAGTAAATTAAAGGGATTGTAAAGGTTCGTGTTTTTTCACCTTAAAGGGGTGGTTCACCCAAAAACCTTTTTTTAACATTAGATTGAGGCTCCTTATGTCAAGGGGAATTGGGTGTGTTTTTTACAATCGAAGCAGTACTTACCGTTTTAGAGATGCATCTTCTCCGTCGCTTCCGGGTATGATCTTCTGGTCTGGGCGTTCCTATTAGATTGACAGGCTTCCGACGGTCGCATACATTGCAGCACGAGTAGCCGAAAGAAGCCGAACACCGGTGCGGCTACTTTCGGAAAATCGTGACGCGTCGGAAGCCTGTCGGAAGCCTGTCAATCAAATAGGAACGCCCCGTCCCGAAGACCATACCCGGAAGCGACGGAGAAGATGCATCTCTAAAATGGTAAGTACTGCTTCGATTGTAAAAAAAAAACACCCGATTCCCCTTGACATAAGGAGCCTCAATCTAATGTTAAAAAAAAAGGTTTTTGGGTGAACCACCCCTTTAAGGTGAAAAAACACGAACCTTTACAATCCCTTTAATTTACTGCTTTGTAACTCTTGTTAAAACATTTTCAATAACAATTATTTGGATATAAAAGGGGCAGAGCGTGTAAGGGTTTTATCTTTGAGGTACGTACAATGTCTATGTAGAGTCATGAGTGCCAAAAACGTGCAATCTGGACCTCGATGAGAGAATGTGCACATTTTAGGTATAGTTATTTTTTTTCAACCTTACAGCATTGAAACAATCAATAACCAACCAATCAATAACAATTTAAAAAAAAATCCAACCTGTATGGAACAGGCCAATAGATGGTTTGAATCTCTATGGGCAGGCTGAATGTACCAACTTGGGTACAATCAGCCTGATTGATTTTGCTTGCGATTATTGCAAACGGTTGCTAACCTCGCTAATAATAATCACTGTCCTCTCCTGGTGGGGGCAGCTTCTCTATTCGAATTTGGACAGTCTACAGTGTCTTGCAAAAGTATTCCCCCTTGGCATTTTTCGTGTTTTGTTGCCTCACAACCTGGAATTAACATGGATTGTTTAAGGGTTTGCATCATTTAATTTACAGAACACGCCCACAACTTTGAAGATGTTTTTTTTTTTTATTGTGAAGCAAACAACAAATAGGACAAAATAACAGAAAAAGTCAATGGGCCAGATTCAGGTAGATCAGAGCATCTTTGCTCTGGAGTAACGCTTCTCATTTACGTTACTCTGCCGAAATTTTAGGAGCAAGTGCTGTTATTCATGAAGCACTTGCTCCTAAAGTTGCAGCGCATCGCAAATGAGCCGGCGGAATTCAAATTGGGCGTGTACGGGGCGTGTATTATTTAAACTATGCGCGATCCCGCGGCGAACGTACTGCGCATGCGTCGAGTGTCAATGCATCCCAGTGCGCATGCTCCAAATTCTGTCAGTGAACGTGAATGACGTCACATCCCCATTCATGAACGTTTTACGCAAGCGACGCGATTATTTTTTTTTTCGACGCGATGACGACACCTATACTTAACATAGGATACTCCACTAGGGGGCTGCTTTATCTTTACGTCGCGTATCGCTTCCGGAAACGTCGTAAAGTCACTGCGTCGCGCCCGAAAAAAATCGTGAATTTCCGACTCCCGCTGATTAACATATTTTTTCAGCGTTAATCAGCGGGAACGCCCCCGGCGCCATTTTTAAGTTGAAGTAACGATGCGATGGCGAAATTCAATTGCGCCGATCGCATCGGAACTCCAACCCGGCGTTTCTTGTTTTCTGATTACAGAAAACAAAAACGCCGGCTTAAAGTGACAGTTAGGCTGGCGGATCAATGGATACTCCAGCCTAACTCTACCTGAATCTGGCCCAATGTGCATAACTATTCACCCCCCTAAAGTCAATACTTTGTAGAGCCACTTTTTGCGGCTATTACAGCTCCAAGACGCTATGGATAAGTCTCTATGATCTTGCCACATCTTATAACTGGGATTTTTGCCCATTTCTCCTCCTTGCAAAACTACTCCAGCTCCTTAAAGTTGGATGGTTTGCACTTGTGAACAGCAATCTTTAAGTCTGACCACAGATTTTCTATTGGATTGAGGTCTGGGCTTTGACTAGACCATTCCAACACATTTACATGTTTCCCATTAAACCACTCAAGTGTTGCTTTAGCAGTGTGTTTGGGGTCATTGTCCCGCTGGAAGGCGAACCTCCGTCCTCGCCTCAAATCACACACACAGTGGTACAGGTTTTGCTCAAGAATATCCCTGTATTTAGCACCATCCATCTTTCCCTCAACTCTGACCAGTTTCCCAATCCCAACTGCTGAAAATCTTCCCCACAGCATGATGCTGCCACCACCATGTTTCACAGTGGGGATGTTTTTCTTTGGGTGATGTGATGTGTTGGGTTTGCGCCAGACATAAGCCCCGTACACACGGCCGAGGTTCTCGGCAGAAACCAGCGAGAACCTCGCTGGGAGCCGCATTCTGCCGAGAACCTCGGCCGTGTGTACGCTCTCGGCGAGCCCCGCCCGTCGGGAAACCCGTCGAGCAAATAGAGAACAGGTTCTCTATTTGCTCGACGGCCCGTCGGGATAATTGGCTGGTTGCCTTTCCCAATGGGCGGGTCGCCGATTCTGACGGCCGGCAGAGAACCTAGATGGGCGGAACGATGTGTTCCGCCCGTCGAGGTTCTCTGCCGTGTGTTCGGGGCCCAAGGGTTTTCTTTGATGACCAAAAAGTAAAATTTTAGTCTCATCAGACCAGAGCACCTTTCTCCATACATTTTGGGAGTCTCCCACATGCCTTTTTTGCTGAAAGTAATGACTTTCTTCTGGCCACTCTGCCATAAAGCCCAACTCTATGGAGCGTACAGCTTATTGTCGTCCTATGTAAAGATACTCCAGTCTCTGCTGTGGAACTCTGCAGCTCCTCCAGGGTTACCTTAGGTCTCTGTGCTCCTCTCTGATTAATGCCCTCCTTGCCCGGTCCGTGAGATTTGGTGTGCAGCCGTCTCTTGGCAGGTTTGCCATTGTGCCATGTTCTTTCCATTTGGTTATGATAGATTTGATGGCGCTCCTAGGGATCATCAAAGATTTGGATATTTTTTTATAACGAACCCTGACTTGTACTTCTCACCAACATTGTCCCTTCTTTGTTTAGAGAGTTCCTTGGTCTTCATGGCAGGAGGTGAACACTTTTGTAAGGCACTGTATGGCCAGTTTTAAACACCATATCTGGTCTTAAAACAGTGGGCTAGATTCAGGTAGAGCGGCGTATCTTTGTGCAGGCATAGCACATCGTCTTTACGCTACGCCGTCGCAAGTTAGAGAGGCAAGTGCTGTATTCACAAAGCACTTGCTCCCTAAGTTACGGCGGAGTAGCGTAATTGGGCCAGCGTAAGCCTGCGTAATTCAAAGTAGCAAGGCAGTAGGCGTGTTGTATTATAATGAACCATGACCCCATGCAAATGAGGTGCCGAACGAATGGCGCATGCGCCGTCCGTGGATGTATCCCAGTGCGCATGCTCAGAATCACGTCGGATAGAATGCCTAAGAGACGTCGAACGTAACCTACGCACAGCCCCATTCACGTACGACTTACGTAAACGACGTAAAAACTACGGCTTTTCTGACGTCCATACCTTTGCATGGGATGCGCCACCTATATGGTGGAATAACTTTATGCCGGACGTAACCCTTACGCAAACTGCGTAACTGGCGCTTCTACGTTTGTAAATCGGCGTATCTTACTCATTTGCATATTTTTTATGGGAACGCTGAATGCGTCCAGCGTAACTATGTGCCCACGATACGCAGTCGTAGGGAAGTTACGTCGGACGACTAAAGCCATGTTTTTCGGCGTATCTTGCTTTGAGAATTGGCGCAAAGATGCAACGGCACATATTTGTACTTACGTCGGCGTATCTCGAGATACGCCGGCATAAAGCTTTATGAATCCGGCCCATTGTCTCCAGAACAACACAATTTTGAAAGTCAAATTACATTTTGATTTGACTCTGGATAAGTTAGTTGGATTCCAATATCAGATGAAATGATTTTCCTCTTCAATATTTCAAAACAGGGGTGATCGATGAGCAGCAGAGTGTTCTGAATAAAATAAATGAGGCTGTTTCGTTTCTCATAAAAAATATATATACTTTACATATATATATGCATATATACACACACATACATACATATATACATATTGGGCCAGATTCAGGTAGATGGGCGCTTCTTTACTGTGGAGTAACGTTTCTCATTTACGTTACTCCGCCAAAACTTTAGGAGCAAGTACTGTTAGTCACAAAGCACTTGCTCCTAAAGTTGCGGCGGCGTATCAAAAATGAGCCGGCGGAATTCAAATTGGGCGGGTAGGGGGTCGTGTATTATTTAAACTAGGCGCGATCCCGTGGCGAACGTACTGCTCATGCGTCGACTGTCAGTGCGCATGCTCCAAATTCTGTCAGTGAACGTCAATGACGTCAATCCCCATTCACGGACGTTTTACGCAAACGACGTGAAAATGTTAAAATTAGACGCGATGACGACGGCCATACTTAACATAGGATACTCCACTAGGGGGCTGTTTTTTCTTTACGCCGCGTATCTCTTATAGATAACGCCGGAAAGTCACTGCGTCGGGCCCGAATACGATCGTGAATTGCCGATTCTCGCTGATTAGCATATTCTCGGCGTTAATCAGCGGGAACGCCCCGAGCGCCATTTTTAAAATGGCAGTTCCGATGCGACAGCAAAATACAATTACGCCGCTCGTATAGGAACTCCAACCCGGCGTTTCTTGTTTTCTGCTTACAGAAAACAGAAACGCCGGCTCAAAGTGAGAGTTAGGCTGGAGTATCACTGATACTACAGCCTAACTCTACCTGAATCTGGCCCATGATATATATATAGACAGCTATATATATTATATTTATTTATTAAACCTAAAGCAGAACTTCATCCAAAGGGTGAAATTCTGCTTGTTTGCACCCCCCCCCCCCATTTTCCACTGCACATTTGGCACTTTTTGTAGGGGAGTGGGTACCCACTTCCAGGCAGATCGCTGTGGCCATCTAAAATAGAAGTTCGGCCCCCCCTCCTTTCCCCACAGTGTTTTGGGACACATCACAAATCCCAGAAGACTACGGCACTTGCATAGGTGCAGTAGGAAACCGACTGTGAAGCAGCAAGGCCGGTTTCCTTATTTACAATGTTGGTGGGTGCACCCGAAGCCAATTGAAGAATCAGTTCAGGTGAGGACAGCATTGGAAGTAAATGTCTTTATATTAAAAGTCAGCAGCTACAGGATATGTGGCTATTGACTTTAAATTTTTCCATATTACGCCTATTCATCAAAGCAAAGAATATTTATTTATTGAGTTAATAGTTAACTTTCTAGGTTTGCATTTTAAAAGTATTTTTTTAAGTTATAGCCCAGGCCAGGTGAAAACAATAAAAAAATCTTGCTGCAATACTCACCTCTTTCAGTAATGTCATCATCTCTTTGCCATCCAAGACCATTCCTCTTCTGGGTCAAAAAATGTCCATTGTCATTCAATCTTAATCTTTCTGTGAGTGCAGAGTGTCATGGACTTTTCCAGTGTGACACCTTGCATTTGCAATTATGCAGATAACTTGAGGGGAGGACTGCAGAGGTAAGTATGCAAAGGTTACCCGCAGGGATGTATTTCCAAGGGAGGGGGCGAGCACGCTGACTAACCCCCAGACAGAATGGCTCGGATGATGGGGTCAAGCTTACTGAGGAGGAACAGGAAGTGAGAAATTCAGACAAAGAAAAAAATCATTTAGAAGGGAAATCGAAGGAAAAGGTAAGTGAGTGAACCAACAATGCACTAGCTTAAAGAGGAGTTCCACCCTAAAAAATAACTTTTGTTTAATCCCCTCCCCTCCCCCTTACATGCCACATTTGGCATGTAATTTTTTTTGGGGGGGAGTGGGGGCTTCAGTAGGAGTGGGACAGACCGGTTTCATCGGACATGTTCGATCATGTGTACGGCCTATCGGACTGTTTTCCATCGGACCAAAGTTTTTAAACATGCTTTAAATCCTGTCCGATGGAAACCTGTCCGTCAGACAGATTCGATGGTTAGCACACAAAAGCATCGGACCAAAATCCCGCGCATCCTCAGAATCAAGTCGACGCATGCTTGGCATTGAACCATTTTTTCATCACGGTTGTGTTCTACCATATTGATGGGATTTTGGTCTGTCCAATGACCAGACCACTTCAGCCTGGTCCGATGAAAACTTCGGACAAGTTTGTGATTTGGCGGCCTTACTGATAAGTGCGTCGCTTTAGTGCGCTTCACTGCCTCCTCACAATTTATAAATGCCCATAAGCGGTCGTGCCCATCAATGACTTTATCAGTGGCTCCCAAACAAAATATTTGATCATCTCTGCCCATCAGGTTTCAGCACACATTGAAGAAGAAAAAATTTTTTTGCGAAATGAAAAAAACTTTTTTTTTTTTTCATTGTTTTCATTTGTTTAAAAATATAGAAAAAAAGATCAAAAACCAAAAGAAAGCTAGAGCGACAATTTTGAAAAAAATGCTGGCCTGGGCAATATTTTTTACTTTTTGCTATAATAAATATCCCCCAAAAATATATTTCTTTTGGTGGTATTTGAATCTCTGCGTGTTTTTATTTTTTGCAAAAACTAGAGCGACAATTTTTTTTCCTATAATAAATATCAAAAATATATAAAAAAAACATTTTTTTTCCTCAGTTTAGGCCGATACGTATTCTTCTACCTATTTTTCGTTAAAAAAAATCACAATAAGCGTTTATTGATTGGTTTGCGCAAAAGTTATAGCGTTTACAAAATAGGGGGTCCTTTTAATGGCATTTTTATTAATATTTTTTTTTTACTAGTAATGGCGGCGATCAGCATTTTTTTTCAGTACTGCGACATTATGGCGGGCACTTCGCACACTTTTGACACATTTTTGGGGCCATTGTCATTTTTATAGCGATCAATGCTATAAAAATGCATTGTATTACTATAAAAATGCCATTGGCAGTGAAGGGGTTAACACTATGGGGCAGGGAAGGGGTTAAGTGTGTTCCTGGGTGTGTTCTAACTGTATGGGGGGGGTGGACTCACTAGGGGAAATCACTGATCTTCTGTTCATACATTTTATGAACAGAAGATCAGCGTTTCCCCCGCTGACAGGAACCAACGAGCGCAGGACTCGGGGGCGAGCGCCCCCTAGTGGTCGAAAATGTAGCTGTCGTAGAGCTACGGGCTCTCGCCCAGGAGAGCCGACCTGCCGCCGTAGAATGACGGCGGCTGGTCGGCAAGTGGTTAAGTACATTCTGTAAGATTATGTAATAAGCGCCAGCTCCTTTAGTGAGGGTTTCATATAGGTTGGAAATATTTCAGAATGCGTGGTCCATGAACTCATATTCCATGCAGGTTTGCCAAACCTGTGGTACCTATTCCTGAAAGGATTTTCCACTTAATTTTTGTGGTATTGCACCAGTAGTTTGCCTCTCAGCAGAAGAATAAAATAGTGTGGCGAATTCTATCTAATGCTAATCTTAACTACAGCAACATTAGTCTAACAGATTCCAGATAGTTGGAACTTTTGACATCTTATTTTATCCACAAACTGAAACGTTTTCAAGCATTTTTTTTCTAGAGGAAACTAAAATGTAATATTCTATTGTAATGTATTTTATGCTTTTGGTACCTGCTTGCTGCTGAAAATTGTATATCTAACATTTAAAGCAAACCTGTTACCGGGTTAGATACACGCCAAAAGTACATAAATTAACATGAGCTAATTAACTAATCATTTACCCAGACTAGGTGACTCATAGATATGACCTTTCAGGGTAGACATCACGTCTCCTCGCTCACCTGCTATACAATAGACATGTGCACAACAAAAAATGTCGTATTTTTTTGTTCCGTTTCCTCTCGTTCCGTAGATTCGTAAAGATTTGTAATTTCGTAAGATTCAAGTTTTCCTATTCGTACCCGTTCGTATTTCGTAAGACGCAAGTTTTCCTTTTCGGATCCGTTCGTATTTTCGTAACAGTTTTATTTTCGTTTATACTGAATGATTCGTAATTCTGTCTAATTTATGTTCGTTGTTTCGAAATTCGTAATTTTAGTAAGATAATAATTTTCGTTTAATGGGTTCGTAATTTTGTACTTTCGTAAATACATCGCAACACGCGGCTAATCCATATTAAGATATGCTTTCTCTTAAGCCCCGTACACACGGTCTGACTTTTTGCCAACAATGTAACTCAGCACAAAAGAGATAATCTGATTGGCTAAGATATTAAGTAAGATACATCACTCACTAACTACACTGCCCATTCGAAAGAACGTTACAACTTACAAGTACACAAATTTACGAACAGACAAAGAAACGGATTTACAAAGCACACAAATGAAAATACGAACATACGAATGAAAATACTAACAGACAAAGGATTTAAAATGCGGAATGCAAATCGTTCGTTATAGATGTAATTTTCGTTCTTTTGCTTTTTCGGTGTTTCGTATTTTAGTAAGATTGTCCAATCGTACGTTCGTATTTTCGTTTGTTCGTTATTTTGCTTATTCGTAATTCCGTAATTTTCGTATTTTGGGTCTTTTAGCTGTTCGGATGTTCGAATTGATACGAATGTACGAATACTAACAAATTTGTATGAAAATCCATTTGTTACGAACGGGAACGCACATATCTACTATACAATACACATTATCATAAGTGTAAACACAGGACATCTTCACACAATAGCAGGGTCAAATAGCACAGAGAACAGACAGATGGCTGGAGGTGAGGACATTAGCATCTCCTTACACTGTATGTCCCAACAGTATGAATCAGTCACTCTAATATGGCATATACAGTGTCCCCAGGCATACAGCTCACAAAGAGCACCATCCCCCCAAATGCCAGGGCCCATGATCGCAAGGCAAAAGGCTAGCATTCAGTCCCCTCCAAAAGCCTCTGTCCCAGGTGAGTCTGTCACAGTTTATCTGAAGGATTCATAGCAGCCAGCAGGGGACATGCTATTCCACACCAAGAAGTGTGGACAATGATCGGTACCAGGAGCTCTACTACTTTCTGTAAACC
This sequence comes from Rana kukunoris, assembly GCA_029574335.1. Lineage (NCBI taxonomy): Eukaryota > Metazoa > Chordata > Amphibia > Anura > Ranidae > Rana > Rana kukunoris. The sequence goes on from CM056051.1 coordinate 15,861,929, forward strand.
AGACAATGGACAGGTAAAGCTGTTTTTTTTTTACAGTGTACTTCTTTTGCTATTTTTCTCAACCCCTGATGGGGGTTGCTTTAAAGTGGATGTAAACCCCAAAAATAAAAAAAATTTGATGTCACAATGTAGAGTATAATATTTCCTATCATCTGTGCCCAGTCTTGCCACATAGAGTTAATCCAGATCTGAGAAATCCTCTTTTATGTTCAGTGAAAATGAACAGCCTTCCAGATAAAACCCTTGCCTAGATAAAAAGTCAGTTTTCTCTCTTCTTGCTTTGAGTGAGAGGTTATTTACATATCTAGCTAGGACATGTTTATCATATGTTATGTTTTGTTTATCATAACGTGAGGTGATATAACATCATAACACATCCTGGTAATATACAATGAACTTTGGATCACCTCTTGTTATGATAAACATGTCCAAGCTAGATTTGTAAATAACCTGTCACTGAAAGCAATAACAGAGAAACAGACTTTATAATTGGCAAGTTTTTATCTGGAATTCTGTTAATTTGCACTGAACTTTAAAAGAGGATTACTAAGCGCTGGATTAACTCTGTGTGGCAAGACTGGGCACAGATGATAGGAAATCTTATACTCTACATTGTGACATCAAAAAAAAATAATTGGGTTTACATCCACTTTAACTACTTGCCGACCGCCCACTGCAGTTATACGGCAGGACGGTGGCACTGCTGGGCGAGAGCACGTAGCTCTACGTCCTACCGAGGGGGCATTTTTATAGCATTGATCGCTATAAAAATGCCAATGGTCCCAAAAATGTGTCAAAAGTGTCCGATGTGTCCGCCATAATATCGCAGTACCGAAAAAAAATGCTGATCGCCGCCATTACTAGTAAAAAAAAATATTAATAAAAATGCCATAAAACTGCCCCCTTTTTTGTAAACGCTATAAATTTTGCGCAAAGCAATCAATAAACGCTAATTGCGATTTTTTTTTTTACGAAAAATATGTCGAAGAATACGTATCGGCCTAAACTGAGGAAAAAAAATGTTTTTTTATATATTTTTTGGGGATATTTATTATAGCAAAATGTAAAAAATATTGCATTTTTTTCAAAATAGTCGCTCTATTTTTGTTTATAGCGCAAAAAATAAAAACCGCAGAGATGATCAAATACCACCAAAAGAAAGCTCTATTTGTGGGAAAAAAAGGACGCCAATTTTGTTTGGGAGCCACATGGCACGACCGCGCAATTGTCAGTTAAAGCGACGCAGTGCCGAATCACAAAAAGTGCTCTGGTCCTTGACCAGCAATATGGTCCGGGGGTTAAGTGGTTAATGTAGCACCCTCTAGTGTGCAGCTAGTGTAGGTACATTTATTTTGTGGCTAATGGTAGTTGTGCAAGTCTGTAATTAGGTAGAGTTACTGTACAGTAGGTCAGGCTGTAGGGCTCTACAGTACTGGTTCTAGTAGCTTGGAGAAGCTTCTGGAAGTTAGTGGTCAGAGGCCAGGAGGTCCTAATCTGCATCCTTAAGGGAATCTGGTCGTTCCCTAGGCAGAAGACCCTGACAAGGTGGCTGGGCCAAAGTGGATGTAAACCCACTCTCATCCTTTCTAAACTACTGCCAAAATGCTGATCTATAAGGCTAAACATACCTCCTGCACATATCCTTACCTGTCAAATATCTCCCCTTTGTCTGTTATAAGAACTAAAAAACTGCAGATTCTGTGGGTGGATCTGTTGTCTGGAGCTCAGTGGGTGGAGTCGTGATGTCACTAACTGACTTCTGGTATGATCACTAACATCCAGTCAAAATCCAGAAAAGTAACCACATGATTTCAGGAAAGGAGTGGGGGTGGGAATTGAAAAATACTGCCTGTCTCCAGGCTAGTGAATGAGTATAAATAACCTGTCACTCACAGCAAGGGGGCGGAACGGACTAAGGTTTTTTTCTGTAAGTCCGTTTTATTTCACTGAAAAATAAAAGAGAATTTCATAGGGCTGGATTAACTCTGTGTGGCAAGACTGGGCACAGATGATGGGAAATCGTATACTCTACGTTGTGACTTTAAAAAAAAAAAAAAAAATTTTTATATCCACTTTAAGTATTGTGGAGCCTGGCCAGCAGGGGAGTCAGGTATTCATACCCCTTGAAATATTCCACATGTTGCCATGTCACAACCAGAAACTTAAATGTATTTGATTGGGATTTTATGTGATAGACTAACACAGAGTGGCACATAATTGTGAAGTGAAAGGAAAATGATAAATGATTTTCAAAATTGTTTAAAGATAAAAATCTGAAAAAGTCTGTGGGGCATTTGTATTCATCTCCCTTTACTCTAATACCCCTAACTAAAATCTAGTGGAACCAATGGTCTTCAGAAGTCACCAAATTAGTCCACCTGTAATTTAATCTCAGTATAAATTCGGCCGTTATGTGAAGCCCACAGAGGTTTGTTAGAGAACCTTAGTGAACAAACAGCACCATGAAGGCTGAGGCACACACCAGGCAGGTCAGGGATAAAGTTCTGAAGACGTTTAAAGTAGGGTTAGGTTATAAAAAAATATCCCAAGCTTTGAACATCTCACAGACCACTGTTCAATCCATCATCCGAATGGAAAGCATATGGCACAACTGCTAAACCTACCAGTCCAAGACATGGCCGTCCACCTAAACTGACAGGCTGGGCAAGGAGAGCGTTCATCAGAGAAGCAGACAAGAGGCCCATGGTAACTCTAGAGGAGCTGCAGAGATCCACAGCTCAGGTGGGAGAATCTGTCCACAGGACAACTATTAGTCGTGCTCTCCACAAATCTGGTCTTTATGGAAGCGTGACAAGAAGAAAGTCATTGTTGAAATAAATCCATAAGAAGTCCCATTTGCAGTTTGTGAGAAGCCATGTGGGGGACACAGCAAACATGTGGAAGAAGGTGCTCTGGTCAGATGAGACCCTGAACACACCATACCCACTGTGAAACATGGTGGTGGCAGCTTTTGTTCAGCAGGGACAGGGAAGCTGGTCAGAGTTGATGGGAAGATGGATGGAGCCAAATACAGGGCAATCTTAGAAGAAAACCTGTTAGGCCGCGTACACACGATCAGTCCATCCGATGAGAACGGTCCGAACGCGGTGACGTAAAACACAACGACGTGCTGAAAAAAATGAAGTTCAATGCTTCCAAGCATGCGTCGACTTCATTCTGAGCATGCGCGGCTTTTTAACCGATGCTTTTACATACTAACGATCGGTTTTGACCTATCGGTTAGGCGTCCATCGGTTAAATTTTAAAGCAAGTTCTCTTTTTTTTGACCGAAGGATAACTGACCGATGGGGCCCACACACGATCGGTTTGGACCGATGAAAACGGACCTTCAGTCCGTTTTCATTGGTTTTGACCGATCTTGTGTACGCGGCCTTAGAGTCTGCAAAAGACTTGAGACTGGGGCGGAGGTTCACCTTCCAGCTGGACAACGACCCTAAACATACAGCCAGAGCTACAATGGAATGGTTTCGATCAGTGGTTCTCAACCTTTTAGTGCCATGACCCCTTGATACAATTTCCCAAGTTGTGGTGACCCCTAACAGTAAAATTATTTTCGTAGCGTGGGTTGTCGGCACCCAATGCAAGACAAGTAATTTACGCCCCTAACCCATGGTAATTTAGTGCTTCCTGAGCCCCTTCACTCATACAGTATTAAAACCTCATATGGTACATTTTAGGGCTTACCACTCTATCGCTTAGTTCTCCTTTCTTTCCCTTTTTATCTTTTGGTATCCAAATTTCTTGTCCCGTCCCCCCCCATCTCTCTCTAGCCATCTTTTTTTCTCTTATTCTTTCTCTCCCTTTTTCTTTTGTCCTCCCGTCTTTTCCTCTCACTTCCATGTATTCTCTATTTTTATTCCTTCTCTTATTCCTTGGGTGGCAATGCTTGAGGGTTCTTCTGATCACCCTTAGGTGCTCTTGATCATGGTCATCTGCTCATCCGAGAACTGTAGTGGGGATCTTTAATGGCAACTAGAATCACAGGTAGTGTTACCCACTGTCTCCAAATTTGTGGTGTCTCATAGCAGTGACACCTATGCAGAAATCAGGAGATAGGATCTCCTCCAACCCCTCCAATCTTACAATCCTCACCAATAAGTGGACCTCTAGTCTCTGCCCCGCAGCCATGCCATGAACTGAATGGGCGGCTGCAAAGAGGTTAAGTGGGCAGCCGTGGGCTCCAGAACAGCCCAGGTGGGCAGATGCAAAAAGGCTGGGAGAGGGGTGCGGGCCTTAGGAACAGCCCAGGATTTGGTGACCCCTGACAAATCATTCATTTGACCCCCGAGGGGGTCCCGACCCCCAGGTTGAGAACCACTGGTTTAGATCAAAGCATATTCATGTGTTGGAATGACCCAGTCACAGTCCAGACCTAAATCCAATTGTGAATCTGTGGCAAGACATGAAAATTGCTGTTCACAGACGCTCTCCATCCAATCTGACAGAGCTTGAGATATTTTACAAAGAAGAATGGGCAAAAATGTCCCTCTCTAGATGTACAAAGCTGGTAGAGACGTCCCCAGAGAAAGGGGGTTCTACAAAGTATTGACTCTGGGGGGCGCTATACAAATGTACACCACACTTTCACACATATTTATTTGTAAAAAAAAATTGAAAACAATTTATTATTTTCCTTCCACCTCACAATTATGAGCCACTTTGTGTTTGTCTATCACATAAAATCCCAATAAAATACATTTACATTTTTGGTTGTAACATGACAAAATGTGGAACATTTTAAGGGGTATGAATACTTTTTGAAGGCACTGTATAATGATTATACTATTCAATAGCTTGTTGAAACTGTTGGTCAACTCTGAATTTAGAGCTCAGCCTGCTTTCATGATAAACTTTAACTGAATTAACAGGAATCCAGGATTTTTCTAAAAAATTAGATTAAGCATTTTAATTTTTACTTAAAAACTGAATAGTACATCTCTAAGTGTGCCGGCATCCAAAGTCCTAGCTAGAGAGTAGTTGACCTTAATTAAAGCGGAGCTCCAGCCGCGGGAATTTTTTTTTTTAAAGTCAGCAGCTACTAACAGTGTAGCTGCTGACTTTAAATAAGGACACCAATTACCTGTCCTAGGCGCCCGCTCCATAGCAAGGGGGGGCAATGACGGCCCCCCCCCTGAAAATGCCGGTCCCACGTTGATCGCTCCGTGGTCCCGCGCCGCCATTCACACTATGGGAAACAGGCAGTGAAGCCGTACGGCTTCACTGCCCATTTCCTAGTGCGCCTGCGTGAGTCTCACGCTGGCTTGTGAATGGGCGCGCTGCTCTCTGAGAACACACACAGTTCCCAGGAAGCAGCGCGCCCCATTCACAAGGAGAAGAACAAGAAGAAAACACACCGCGGTTCAGGAAGAGGCAGATTACGGACTTCCGCATAGCAACAGCTATTTCGGGTGAGTATTTTATTTTATTTTTTTCAGGTTTTTATTTTTATTTTTTTTCTAACAACATTGTAAAATGTTGTTATCCTGGGTGGAGCTCCGCTTTAACCAATCTAAAGCAATATTAAACCCAATCCATGTACAATGGTTAAAAAAAACAAAACGCTGCTTCTAGAGGAGTTTAGCATTTTGCAAGTAGAAGCAGCCAATGTCATCCTATGTGCCCATGGACACCAGGACATTTAGTAGCGTATTTTACCCACTTCTATACCGGGAACTTTCACCTCCCTTCCTGCCCAGGCCAATTTTCAGCTTTCGGCACTGTCAAACTGTAAATGACAATTGCGTGGTCATGCAACGCTGTAAACAAATTACAATTGTTATAATTTTTTTGAGACAGATAGAGCTTTCTTTAGGTGCTATTTTATCACCACTGTGTTTTTTTTATTATTTGCTAAGCAAAGGAAAAAATACAAAAGTTTTCTTCGTTTTTGCAAATAAGTAATTTTTCTTCTTCAGTGATGTGCACTGATGAGTGAGTGAGTGAGTGAGAAACTTGTATAGCGCAACACATGCAAACGGAATCACCTCAGGGCGCTCGGTATCCATTTCCTACAATATTTTTTTTGCCTTCAGAATAGATCGGTTTTGAGGTTTTTTTTTGAAGGCCTCGTGATTCACTTCCGTTCGGATGCTGGTTGGGTAGAGCGTTCCACAGACTAGGTCCTTGGACTGCAAATCTTCGTTCTCCTTTGGACTTGTATCGGGCCTTGGGTATCTGGAGTAGGTTTTGGTTAGTAGATCGAAGAACGCGATTGGGGTTGTGACATTTTTTATTTTTCACATACCGTGTTTCCCCGAAAATAAGCCCGGGTCTTATATTAATTATGCCAACAAAAGACACAGTAGGGCTTATTTTCGGGGTAGGTCTTACCATGTAATGTGCCGTCTTCTCTCCCCCTCTCTCTGCCTGCCAGGAATCCCCAGTGTGAACTGAGTTAAAATGCTTGTAAAATCCTATAACCCACTCTATTACAGTATTATATAATGTACAATGTGTGTTTCTGTGATATAAATGTGCCAAATACCTTTGTTTTAAAGCCATTCTGCGCTTCAGTGACCCGCCTGAGCTCTCTCCCCCACAATTAAATTACAGAAACACACATATTGTACATTATATACTACTATATTAGAGAAGATTTGAGGATTTTACAAGCATTTTTAAATAGGGCTTATTTTCGGAGTATGGCTTATATTGCAGCCCTCCTGGAAAATAATGTAGGTCTTATTTTCAGGGTAGGTCTTATTTTTGGGGAAACAGGGTAGATATTGGGGGGCACTTCCTAGAACACATTTGTGCGTCAGGCATAGTGCTTTAAACATAATTCTGATGAGGCTGCACTGATAAGGCGGCACTGATGGGCACTACTGTCATGCTGCACTAATGGGCACTGACGTGGCTGCACTAATGGGCACTGATAAGGTGTCACAGATACAGTAGGTTGCACTGAAAGGCATTGATAGGCGGCACTGATAGACACTGCTATGCTGCACTGATGGGAACTGATGGGGCTGCACTGATCATCAGTGTTAAGCCCCGTACACACACGGTCAGACTTTTTGACAACAAACTTCAAAATGAGCAGGTTTTCAAAAAAATACGACCGTGTGTGCGATCCATCGGACAAACTTTTTCGGTTTTCATCGGACAAAAGTTTGCTCTGCAAATGGACAGAATTTTCGGCAAAAAAAGTCCTACGGTGCAAAGTTCTATGATGTGTACAGAAGTCCATCGGACTTTTGCTTAAGGTACAAGCTCGCATGCTCAAAACCAATATTAAAATCAACCAACAATAGCAGAAGTTGACCAAAGGGTGGCGGTACAGAGCAGAAAAGAGCTGAAAAACCACGTGATTTTCGGAAAAAGTTCGCTGAAAAAGTCTTGCCGTGTGTATCCAACCCCTTCAAACAAAAATCCACGGAAAAGTTTGTTTGAAGTTCTACCGTGTGTATAATGTTGCATACACATGACCATGTTCTAAAAAAAATTTTTTTTAATGTCATTAAAAACGACCATGTGTGGGCTTCATAGCATTTTTCAGGTTCTAAAAAATGGGCAATTGTTTTTTCGAACATTCTCTATTTTTTCACAACGTTTTTAACATTGTCGTTTTTAAGGTTGTAAAAAATGGTCGTGTGTGTGCTTTAACTACTTGTAAGCTTTAACTACGCGAATCGGCCACTAGGGGCACGCCCCCCGCTCTCCCCTAATCCCGACGCACGTGCCCGGCAGGTGCGATTAGCGACGGGCAGGGCAGGACTTAGGGTGGTGGGGGCCCCTGGGCTTGAGTGTTGAAGGGGCCCCCTGGAGCGAGGGGGGGGAACATAGTTGTTGAGCGGGGGGGGTGCGCATTAAAGTTGTTGAGCGGGGGGGGGGGCGAATTGAAGTTGTTGAGCGGGGGGAGCATTAAAGTTGTTGAACGGGGGGACATTGAAGTTCTTGAGCGGGGGGGTTCGCATTGAAGTTCTTGAGCGGGGGGGGCGAATTGAAGATGTTGAGCGGGGGGGGCGAATTGAAGATGTTGAGCGGGGGGGCATTAAAGTTGTTGAGCGGGGGGGCATTAAAGTTGTTGAGCGGGGGGGCATTAAAGTTGTTGAGCGGGGGGGCATTAAAGTTGTTCAGCGGGGGGCATTAAAGTTGTTCAGCGGGGGGGGGGGGTGACTCTCATCTGTGCACGGAATGTGTCGGCTCTCTTCCCTTCAGCAGACATCCCCACACCACTCCGGTTCCTCCTGGTGGAGGTTTTGCAGTTGTTCAGCGGAGGGGAGAGTGCCTCTCACCTGTCATTAGCCCGGCTGTCGGCTTTCTTCCCTTCAGCAGCCACAGTCCTCCACACACCGCTCCGGTTCCTCCTGCTTCCATGCTGCCTCCTATTGCAGTGCCGGAAAATTAACCCTTTCGCGGAACTGCGGGAAGAAGCGGAAAGTCTCGCAGAATCCGTGCATGTTGGGAGGTATGCGCAGGGCCATCAGGAATTTTGGGGCCCCTTGCACAGCTTAAGGCATGGGCCCCCTGGAGCAGAGAACCGGGGGAGGGGTGCTGCCGTCTGAAATTGAGAAGCGGGGGGGCTGCCGCAAATTGAGAAGCAGAAGGGGGGGGGGGCCTTTACAAAGAAAAGAAGAAATATATATATATATATATAAAAAAGGGGGTAGCCATCAGGGGCCCTGGGGATCTCTGGACCCTTTAATAAAAAGAAAAAAGAAACCTCTGGGCCCTTTAATAAAAAAAATAAACATTTATAAAAAATATAAAGAAAATGTAAATTTTTTAATAAAAAAAAGGGGGGGTTGCCATCCGGGGGCCCTGGAGACCTCTGGGCCCTTTAATAATAATAATTAATTAAATATATATATATATATATATATATATATATATATATATATATATATATATATATATATATATATATATATATAAAAAGTGGAGGTTGCTGTCCGGGGCCCTGGGGGCCTCCAGACACCTAAAAAAAATAATAAAAAAAATAAACATTTATAAAAAATACATAAAAAAGGGAGGTTGCCATCCAGGAGCCCTGGGGACCTCTGGGCCTTTTAATAAAAAAATATAAACAAAAATAAAAAAAATGAACATTTATAAAAAATAATAAAAAAAGGGGGGGGTTGCCCATGGGGCCCTGGGGACCTCTGAGCCCTTTAAAAAAAAAAATATATATATATATATATATATATATATATATATATATATATATATATATATATATATATATATATAAAAATGTAAATTATAATAATAATAATAATAATAATAATATAAAAAAATTATAAAAAATAAATAAAAAAAGTAGGGTTTTTTTTTTTTTTTAGAGGGGCCCCCTATTGGACGGGGCCCATGGGCTTTAGCCCAGTCAAGCCCAATGGTAAGTCCGGCCCTGGCGACGGGCACGCACGATCGCTCGTTACAGAGCGAGAACCGGGAGCTGTGTGTGTAAACACACAGCTCCCGGTCCTGTCAGGGGGGGAAATGACCTATTGTCTGTTCATACAATGTATAAACAGCAATTTGTAATTTCCCCATGTCAGTCCTACCCCCCCCCCTTTAGTTAAAATACACCCAGGGAATATAATTAACCCCTTCCCCACCCCCTAGTGTTAACCTCTTCACTGCCAGTGGCATTTTTATTGTAATCTAATGCATTTTTATAGCACTGATCACTATAAAAATGCCAATGGTCCCAAAAATGTGTCAAAAGTGTCCGCCATAACGTCGCAGTACCGAATTATAATCGCTGATCGCTGCCATTACTAGTAAAAAAAAAAAATTAATAAAAATACCATAAAACTATCCCCCATTTTGTAAACGCTATAACTTTTCAAAATTGACGCTCTATTTTTGTTTATAGTGCAAAAACTAAAAACCGCAGAGGTGATCAAATAAAACCAAAAGAAAGCTCTATTTGTGGGGAAAAAAAGGACGCCAATTTTTTTTGGGAGCCACATCGCACAACCGCGCAATTGTCTGTTAAAGCGACGCAGTGCCAAATCGCAAAAAGTGGCCTGGTCATTGACCAGCAATATGGTCCGGGGCTGAAGTGGTTAACGACATGAAAAATCTGAGCATGCTCAGAAGCAAGTTATGAGCCGGGAGCGCTCGTTCTGGTAAAACTAGCGTTTGTAATGGAGATAGCACATTCATCACGCTGTAACAGACAGAAAAGCGCAAATCGTCTTTTACTAACACAAAATCAGCTAAAGCAGCCCAAAGGGTGGCGCCATCTGAATGGAACTTCCCCTTTATAGTGCCGTCGTATGCGTTGTACATCACCGCGCTTTGCTATAGCATTTTCTTTTCACGATCGTGTGTAGGCAAGGCCGTTTTAACGATCAGGTTGAAAAAAACATTGTTTTTTCTAGACCCTTAAAATGAACCTAAAAAACTGTCGTGTGTACGCGGCATAAGGCTTAAATGTCCCCTGTAACTGGAAGACACTGACAGCGCTGAGGAAAGGAAACCGAAAAATTACGATAACCGTCATTTGTTTACATGTGATCAGCTGTGATTGGACACAGCTGATCACATGGTAAAGAGCCTACATCATCGGCTCTTTACCCTAATCAGTGTTGCGCTGTGTCCTAAATATGTGACATATGACGTCCAGTCAGGATGGTAAAGCCCCTGTCCAGCCGTCAATCTGCTATAGGCCATGCAGGAAGATGTTAAGCTCAGCATTTGGAGGCAGAAAAAAGATTCTTCTATCTTGTGTTTTTGAAAGCAGTTTTCTGGCAGAAAAATATGCTAAACGCTCCTTATCATATTGCAGCTTACCAATTCTTATGCCCCGTACACGCAGTTGGAATTTACAACAAGAAAAGTCCGATGTGAGCTTTTGGTCGGAAATTCCTACCGCGTGTAGGCTCCATCGGATCGTCTGTAGCAATTCCGACGCATGCTCGGGAAACAATTCAACCCATAGCTCTGATCACTGTAATAATGTCACTGGTTCCCAAAAAAAGTGTAAAAAATGTCAGTTAGGTTCCCTGTCTGTACACCGCAATGTCGCAGTCCTGCTAAAAATCACTGATCGCTACCGATACTAGTAAAGAAAAATAATTTAAAAAAAACGCCATAAATCTATCCCCTATTTTGTAGACGCTATGGCCCAGATTCAGAGAGCAATTACGCCTGTCTAACTGGTGTTAGACAGGAGTAATTTCAAATTTTGCGCGCCGTATCACTAGTTTGAATCCTCAAACCATGATACGGGGGCTTCGGGCTTCGATCCGAGAGGCTTACGTCTTCGTAAGCCTTCGGATCTACGCTGCGATATTTTTGCGGCCGCTGGGAGGAGTTTGCGTCGTTTTGATGCGTCGGGATATGCAAATGAGTTTTTACGGCGATCCACGAAGATACGAGCGGTCTTCGCAATCACTTACGTCTATTTTTTTTTACGCACTGTTAGACCAGCTTTTTGCTGGTCTAACGGTGCGTAGCCCATGTTAAGTATGGCCGTCGTTCCCGCGTCAGTTCGATCGCCGCGGGAACGCGCCTATTTTAAATGCTTCACGCCCCCTACTCGCGTAGATGGAATGCGACGGGAGAAATACACTACGCCGCCGTCGTTTACAGGACAAAATCTACCTGGATTCCACGTAGAGCCAGGTAAAAAACGGCGGCGTAGTGTATTTCTGATACTCTACGATAATCTAATTCTCTCTGAATCTGGCCCTATAACTTTTGCGCAAACCAATCAATATACGTTTATTAGGATTTTTTACCAATAATATGTAGAAGAATACGTATAGTATATATGTTTTTTCAAAATTGTCGCTCTTTTTTTGTTCATAGCGCAAAAAATAAATAAAAAAAACACAGAGGTGATCAAATACCACCAAAAGAAATCTCTATTTGTGGGGAAAAAAGGACGTCAATTTTGTTTGGGAGCCACGTCGCATGACAATTGTCAGTTAACCGCTTGTCAACCATTGCATGCCGATATAGGTTGGCACAATGGTAGCGGTGGACAAATGGGCTTACAGGTCCCTTTTAATTTTGCCACTATCGGGCGCGCAAGGCATGCGTGCCCTGTACTCCGTGACTGTTCCCGCGGGAGCGGCAAACTTAATGTTCGCCAGCGGTGTATGATCGTAAAACGGAGAGGCAGAGCGAGGAGATTCCTGTGTAAACAAGGCATTTCCCTGTTCTGCCTAGTGACATGACAGGGATCTACTAATTCCTGTCATTGGGAGCAGTAATCGCTGTCATGTCAGTGGTAGCCCATCCCCCACACCGTTAGAATCTCTTCCTAGGACACACTTAACCTATTGATCGCCCCTAGTGTTTAACCCCTTCCCTGCCCGTGTCATTTACACAGTAATCAGTGCATTTTTATAGCACTGATCGCTGTATAAATGACAATGGTCCAAAATAGTGTCAAAAGTGTCCGATGTGCCTGCCATAATGTCACAGTCACGATAATGTTTTTTAAATAAAATGTATAATAAAAATGCAATAAATCTATTCCCTGTTTTGTAGACGCTATAACTTTTGCGCAAACCAATCAATATACACTTATTGCGATTTTATTACCAAAAATATGTAGAAGTATAGGTATCGCTCTAAACTGAGGATTTTTTTTTTATATATATATATATATATATTTTTCGGGGATATTTATTTTAGCAAAAACTAAAAAATATTGCTTTTTTTCAAAATTGTCGCTCCTTTATTGTATATAGCGCAAAAAATAAAGATCCCAGAGGTGATCAAATACCACCAAAAGAAAGCTCTATTTCTCCCCCTGCCTCCAATCTCCCTCTGCCTCCATCGTCCCCCTCTGCGGTGCCACCATCACCCCCTGCCTCCATCGGATCCCCCTCTGCCACCATCACCTGATGTCACTGTCGACTGGGCTGTCTGTCACACTGTCCGTCCCCGACTCCCCTGTGAACTTTGTATTGCCTGGATGCAGCAGGCTCCTCCATTCCGCCGCCGCCGCGTGCTGCTCAGCCTCCGAGTCCTGACTCCTGCTCCAGTGCTGTGCTCCTTCGACCCCCTGGTTAGTTACAGATATAAAATTCTGTCGCCGGCCGAATACAGCATTAGCTCGGCTCGGCAAGCTCTAGAACTGCGCATGCGCAGTTCCAAGCAGAACCGATCTCGGCAACTTTTTACTGGCACAATCCCGCAACTAATAATACAAATACAAATAATAGAATCAAAGTCAAAATCAACTATGGACATTTACGGATGGGGGGAAAAAAGTGCCCGCTTTTACGGACTGTACGTAAAAATACGGATGGTTGGCAACACTGGGCTGAAGTGGTTAAAGTAACGCAGTGCTGTATCACAAAAAATGGCCTGGCCATTAGGAAGGGGGGGGGGGAATCCTTCCGGGGGTGAAGTGGTTAAAGGAGAATTATACAAAAAATATATAATTATTTGTTAAGCCCACAAGTGATATTTTTGTACCACTATTATTCTTTTTAATTAAAAAAATGCAGCAGTTTAGAAATTAGATGAAAGGTTTAGCACAGGGAAAAACTTTTTGAAAGATAAAAAGTGCATTTAATAAACAAGTACTGTATATAGATCAGACCAAAATGAGGGACTAATGAGGAGGAAAGAGGGACAGAGGGACTTTGTTCCACATCAGGTACAGTCCCTCGAAATCAGGGACAGTTGGAAGCTATGCGTTGTTACGTGTTACGTGCAGGGCCGCCATCAGGGGAGCCCGGAGGTCCCCAGGGGCCCTGATGGCAACCCCCCCTTTTTTTTATAGTTCTTTTTGGAAGGCTTCCGGAGGTCCCCAGGTGCCAAGGAGGTCCCCAGGGCCCTGGATGGCAAACCCCCCCTTTTTTATAAAAAAAAATAAAAAATAATAATATATATTTATTTTATTTTTTATTAAAGGGCCCAGAGTTTTCTTTGTTTATATATATATATTGTCCCCCTCTGGCACTGCAGAGGGGGACAATGGAGGCGGGGGTTAATGGACGCAGGGGGAGATAGGAGGCAGGGGGAGACTGGAGGCATGGGGAGATTGGAGGCATGGGGAGAATATATATATATATATATATATATATATATATATATATATATATATATATATATTAATAAAGGGCCCAGAGGTCCCCAGGGGCCCGGAGGTCCCCAGGGCCACGGATGGCAACCCCCCCTTTTTTTTATTAAAAAAAATTAAAAAAATGTTTATATTTTTTTTTCTTTTTTTTTCTTCTTCTTTCTTTTTATTTATTTTCTTTTTTTATATATATATTTTTTTTATTAAAGGGCCCAGAGGTCCCCAGGGCCCCAGGTCGCAACCCCCTTTTTTTTATAAAAAAAAATGTTTATATATATATATATATATATATATATATATATATATATATATATTATCAAAGGGCCCAGAGGGCTACCCCCCCCCCTTTTTTTTATAATTCTCTGCTCCAGGGGTTACGTGAAGTGCGCCCTTTCCGTGCTAATTTTTCTGTAATAAAACGTCCAATAATCTGAGCATTTGGCTGGAATGTACAGCTGATCAGAATTCAAGGAAAAACACAGCTCTGGCATGAATGTATCCACTCTGTATCTTATTAGCAAGCCACGCGCAACAAACAACTGGCCAATTGTTACTGCTCCCAACTTCCGCCTCCTCCTGCTGGGCCACGGTTTTTCTTTAATTTGTTAGTGTTACTTATGTAAAGTCCATCGAATTCTACTAGTCCATCGATCACTACTCACCCCACTGGGAGGATGGTGGAGTTCAGCAGTAGCAATGGCTGACTTTGTTGGATGGACCTCCAAGACAAATAAATGATTTGTTACTCAGAAATTTGGATGAAAAGAGGAAGGAGTTTTTTGTTCAAGCAGAAAAATTAGTAGTTTGCTATTGAAAGTATAACTAAAGGCAAAACGTTTTTTTTTTTTTTCGATTTTAGTGAGGGATTAGAAGTAGGGTTGCACCGATACTAGTATAGGTAACAGTGCCGACATCGAGTATTGGTACTCGTGCAAACGCACCGATACCTGAAACCGATACTTTCAGGCTGTCAGTGGGGTCTCCCCTGTTGACAGCTAATGTATTAAAACAGGAGGTCCGCCCACCGCTGAAAAAATTTAAAGCCAGCAGCTGCACATACTGTAGCTGCTGACTTTTAATAAATCGGACACTTACCTGTCCTGGAGTCAAGCGATGTCGGCACCCGCAGCTGATGTTTCCATCAGCTGTCGGGTGCATGCCGAACTCCATTGCGAGCAGGCATGTACTGGCCATTGGGACTACCGAGAGTTTCCCGGTGGGACGAAGGCTCAGTGGGCCGGTCAAGTGCAGTCCTGGAGCCGCTCCTCTCTGACAGTGAGTGATCACGATTTCACTCCTGTCAGGAGGAGCAGCTGCCGTCACTTGCTGAAGTGAGTATTAGCCTTACTGCTCCCTCCAGCCTGCAGGGGGAGATAGAAAGACGTCAGACTTTCCTTCCTCTCTACCCTATCACTCATCACATGACTGGAGAGAGGAACTATACTGCCTTCATTCTGGAGAGCTGTGATTGAGCAAATGTGGGAGGGGGAGGAGAGGGGGGACACTCTGATGCAAGGGGGACTCTCTGATGCAAGGGGGGGGACACACTGATGCAAGGGGAAACACACTGATGGGGGACACATTGTTGCAATGTGGGACACTCTGATGCAAGGGGGGACACTCGGGTGCAAGGGGGGACCCTCTGATGCAAGGGAGCTCTCTGATGCAAGTGGGGACACTCTGATGCAAGGGGGGACACTCTGATGCAAGGGGGGACACTGATGAGGACACTGATGCAAGGGGGACTCTGATAGGGGACACTCTGATATAAGGGGGACTATGATGCAAGGGGGACCCTCTGATGCAAGGAGGGCTCTTTGATGCAAGGGGGGACACTGATGCAAGGGGGACTCTGATGGTGGACACTCTGATACAAGGGGGACTCTGATGCAAGGGGACCCTCTGATGTTGTACACTCAAAATTAAATTGGGTTGGTCTGGATGAAGTCTAGGGCCAGACTGTCCCAGTCCAGCCCTGATTGCGAGGAAAGGAACCAGGCAGTGAAGCCTTACAAGTTCATGCCGGGAACCCTTCTGCACATGCGTGAGGCTCTGCTCCTCTTTCCTACTGGCCGGGGAAAGAGGAAGGAGCCCGGGCGGTGATGTCAATACCCGCGGCTGAGGCTCCCGGAAGTGGGAACAGGATACCTGTGAAAGATAGGTATCCTGTCCAACCTCCCCCGAAAGTTGTAAAATGTGGCACCAGAAGGGGAGGAGTACAACGAGCGGAAGTTCTACTTTTGGATGGAACTCCGCTTTAAAGAAGTTCAGTAATTGGAGCTGTCAAAAAAAAAATCAGCAGACAGCATAAACAGACACACACAAACGCACTTCCATTGCAAAAGTACATCCCTTTGTTTCCCTTCCCATATAGCAAAGTGCTTTTGTTCCGTTGTTAGTTGCGTTGTGATTTGTATTTGTCAGATTTGTGTACTGTGTGATCTAGTGTTTGTTAGAAGATATTTGAAAGTGATTTTTGCTAAGTGTTTGTGAGACTTTTTGTTTGATAGTTTTCTGTTTGTTTGTTTTCTTGCTTGATTGGTCGTGTTTGTTTTTGTGAGTGATTTTTGTTGACTGGGAGTGATTTTTGGTCAGAGTATGACTGAGAGGAAGAGGAAATTAAATTTTTCTTTGAGGGAGAAACAAATTCTTGCCCGGGCCATTTCCGACTATGGGCGTTTCCTCCATGGCCCGGACAGTGCCAACACCACCCCAGCCAGTAGGAGAGAGATTTTGGACATGATCACTGACTAGGTGAATGCATCGGGGGGGGGGGGAGGAGACACGGAACCGGTCTGGGATTGAAAAAAAAAAAATGACCTCCGGCGTCTGGTCAAAAAGAAGCTGGCCAAAATGCTTGCCCATGCCAGGGCCACAGGAGGGGGCCCACCATGCCCTGTTAGGCTGACAGCGGAGGAGTGTGCGGTGGCCCAGACCTTTCATCGGCAAGAAGTGGAGGGCCTGCCCGGCTATGACTCAAGTCATAAAGGCGTGATGCCAGGTAAGGTTTTTTTTTCTATCAGGTGTGTAGCATGTGTGGGGGAGGGGGTGAAAGGGAATATGTGGCAAGTGTGTGGATCCTCCAACCTGTGAATGTTTTGTGTCATCCACAGATGTGCAGGAGGGTGCTGGGCCATCTGGCCTGACCGCACCATCCCCAGGACAGCAGCCTAATGAGGCCCCCCCGACAAGGCCGGAGTCCGCGGAGGAGGTTGAAGAGGAGGAGGAGGAGGTTAAAGAGGAGGAGGTTGAGGAGGAGGAGGAGTCCATGTCAGGCACTGGACTATTGTTTTTGGATGACTCTTCCCCTCTGGCTTACAGCAGCCAGCCCTCCCTAAGGGGGAGCCCCCCCCCTCCTCCCCCAACATGGCTCCCCTCCCAAGGGGCTCCCCTTCTCCCCGGCCACAAGCATCAGCTGGAGGCAGGAAGGCGACCCAGAAGACCAGGGGGGTGGCCGATCTCCTGCCCGCCACTCTGAGAAGGGACCAGTTCCTCCAGACCCGCCATCTGGGACAGGTCAGCCAGACATTGGTGCGGATGGAGGAGAGCCTGTCCTCCATCAAGGATACGCTTGGGAACCTGGACTGCCACTCCCGGGCTTTCAGAAACTGCCTTAACGACCTGCAGACTACATCAGCAGGCGTTGGGCAGGATGTGAGGGCCCTTACCCAGGCTATCCAGGCCAACACGGCAACACTAGGTGCTGCCCTGGACAGAATAGCCGTGGCCTTGGAGGGCAGGCCGCCAGGTGGGCAGAGACCAGGGGCTGCTCCTCCTTCCCCGGTTTACCCCCCCTCCCCATGAGTCTCCCCTGAGGAGCCGGCGCCGTGGCCGGGGGCGCCCCAGGCGTGGCTCACGTCAAGGGCACTAATTTGATTTTGCTGGTAATTTTTTTTTTTTGGGTTGTTAATGCTGTTTGAATGTGGGGGTGACATTCCTGCCGGAAAAGGGGTGTCACCCTCATTTTTGGTGGAGAAGGGTTCCCCAGGACCAGGGAGAAGTGATTCCCAGGTCCGTGTGAATGGTGTATGAATGTACAGTGACATAATTGGAGCCTTGGCGTGGCGTTGCTGCTCACAAGTCCTGCATGGTGGACTGGTGCCAATCCAATTTGATGAGGATGTGATGTGTGTGTGCTAGGGACCACAGTGGTGTGCATGCATGCATTCTCATTGTGCCATGATTAATGTGTGTGTTTAACGTGCAAAGATGCCCAATGTGAGCTGTCTCCTGGCTGCTCTTCCCTCAGAAGACGGGGTATCCTCGGTTAGGGGGGGATTGTCTGGTTCAGGGGTCAGGTCATCACGTAGGTCAATCTGCAGGCCCTTTCTTACTGCGAAGTTGTGCAGCAGGCAACAGGCACCGATGATATGGCACACAAAGTTTGGGGAATACAACAGGGTACCCCCAGACTTATCCAGGCATCGGAAACGTGACTTCAGGAGGCCAAAGGTGCGCTCCACCACAGCACGTGTTTGGGTGTGGGCTTCATTGTATCTTTCCTCTCCTGGGGTTTGGGGGTTCCGGATAGGAGTCATGAGATGGGGTCCCACATAACCCCTTCAGCGCCCCCCTTGTGTTTAACTCCCAAACTGCAACTGTCATTTTCACAATAAACAATGCAATTTAAATGCAATATTTTGCAAAAACAATAAAAACCCACTGCTGATCAAATGCCACCAAAAGAAATCTCTATTTGTGTAAAAAATAAATAAAAAATGATAAAAAATGTCATTTGGGTACAGCGTTGCATGACCGCACAATTATCAGCTAACATAGAGCAGGGCTTAATAGCAAAAAATGTTCTGGTCATGAAGGGGGTAAAACCTTATGGAGCTAAATTGATAAATGCATCTCACGTAGGGTGATGGCATCTCTGGGAGTTTTTCAAGCCTGGCCAACACTAGACATGTGCACAGAAAAAAAATCGTTTTTTTTTGTTCTGTTTCGTATCGTTCCGTTTTTTCGTTTTCGTTCGTTTTTCGTAAGACGCCCGTTTTCCTGTTTGTTCCCGTTCGTTTTTCGTATGACGCGATTTTTTCGTATTCCGATCGTTTCGTATTTTCATTACTGTTTTATTTTCGTACATGCGGGATGGTTCGTTATTCTGTTTAATTCATGTTCGTTACTTGTTAGACATTAATTTTCTTTTGCTATTTTCAGTCGTATGTTCATATGACATCTATAACAAAAGATTTGCATTCTGTATTTTAAATTCCTTTTTTCTGTTCGTATTTTGGATTCAAAATACAGCATGCAAATCTTTTGTTATAGATGTCATATGAACA
Source organism: Rana kukunoris (assembly GCA_029574335.1). Classification (NCBI taxonomy): domain Eukaryota; kingdom Metazoa; phylum Chordata; class Amphibia; order Anura; family Ranidae; genus Rana; species Rana kukunoris. Next base: position 15,881,234 of record CM056051.1, read on the forward strand.
ATGAACATAGGACTGAAAACAAACAGAAAAAGGATTCAAACAAAATACAGAATGTAAATCTTTTGTTATAGATGTCATTTTTGTTCTTTTGCCGTTTTCGTTTTGTCGTTTTTTTTCGTCGGATCATTCGTTCGTATTTGCGGTTGTTCGTTATGCGGCTCATTCGTAATCTCGTAGTTTTCGTATTTTGGTGCTTTAATTTTTTTGTATGTACACATTATCCTGCGGGTACGAAAATGAACATTTTCGTACGAAAATAACATTCGTACGAACGGGAATGCACATATCTAGCCAACACCTATAGCAAGGGCATGTGTGTGCGCAGCCTATTGTATTAGAAACAAAATACAAAGACATACTTGGGGGGCACACCTAAAAAAAAGCTATACATCTAAGATTGTATTAGGGTGCAGGGCTGGTACACTAAGGCAAAACTTAATTGGCTCCACCCCTGACTCCTCCCCCATTGCTCATCCCATGTGACAGGAGGCATCGCTATACAGGAAGCATTGGCTCTGCTTCCTCTAGCGCTGGCTCCAGTTCTGCGATGCGCCTCTAATTACACCACTGCTCGGACGGAGCAGCTGCCTGGGACTAAGTTTATTACATGCTGCAACTTGCAGAGCATGCAGACGCGGAGGGAAACCAGCGGCCGGGCACCCCTAGGCAGCAGTGCGCCCTAGGCAGCTGCCTAGTTTGCCTAGTGGTAGCGCCAGCCCTGTTAGGGTGTGCACCCCCCAAAGCTCAAACACACACTACCAATCGTTCACTGTTTATTCAGAAAGTGAAGGGGTCAGTAAATTACCTATTTACTGGCCCCCCTTCCCCCATTCATCTTAAAACATCCTACAGCATCAGCCGCTGGGAGAGAAGGGAAGCTAGCAGCGGTGCGGCGGGAGGGAGGCTAGGGCAGTAGGGGGAATCTATGCTGTACAGCAGGGGTGTCAAACTCAATTTCGTCGAGGGCCGCATCAGCAGTGTGGTTGCCCTCAAAGAGCCAATTGTATATGGGTCACACTACATACAAAGTGCAGAGTTCAGGATTACGTCAGGATTATGCTATGTACAGAGTGCAGGGATTCAGGGGTGCGCTATGTACGCAGCGCAGGGATGCGCTATGTACACAGCACATGGATTCAGAGGTGCGCTACGTACACAGTGCAGGGATTCAGGGGTGCGCTACGTACACAGTGCAGGGATTCAGGGGTGCCCTATGTACACAGTGCAGGGATTCAGGGGTGCGCTACGTACTGTGTGCAGGGATTCAGGGGTGCACTATGTACAGAGGGCAGGGATTCAGGGGTGTGCTACGTACACAGTGCAGGGATCCAGGGGTGCCCTATGTACACAGTGCAGGGATTCAGGGGTGCGCTACGTACAGAGGGCAGGGATTCAGGGGTGCACTATGTACAGAGGGCAGGGATTCAGGGATTGATATATATCGGGTTGCAGGTTTTTGCTGCATATTCTGACAGTGCGCCAAAGATGAAGGCAGAGCAGACTCAGCCTCTCCCATTTGTGTAGGGGGGAACTGTGCACTGTGACAGTGTAATAACCACAGTGAGCCAACACAGATGCAGCCAGACACCCCTACATTTACATACAGCTTCTCCTGTCCCATGGAAGTTTATGGACAGGAGAAAACCGGGCTTATACTGCGCTGCTGTGAGAACAAGAGGTGGAGGCTGGCGGGCCACATGACAAGGCCTGGCAGGCCGGATTCGGCCCGCGGGCCTTGTGTTTGCCACCCCTGCTGTACAGGGTGATTTGGGTGTGCCTGGGCACACCTGGCACACCCTGTGCACACACTCATGGCAAGGGCATTATTTAACATTAGTCAAAGCTGCACAGTTGGCTTAAAGGTGAACTAACCCTTTAAGAAACGGTAAAAAAAATAAAAAAATACATTCTTTAATATTTGCAAATTTACAGTAGAAAAATTGGAGCTGGAGTCTGATTTGGAGGTATCGGGTCTAAATGATTTTCCGGCTAGTTGGAGAACGATCCTCTGTAGGGGATTGTTTGATACAATTTATCAATACAATCTTTTAGCGTGCAGAACAAATTGCAGTGTAAAAGATGTATGCTAATGTTCAAAGTCCAAACATCTGGAAATAGTGACGGGTCAACATAAAATTAAATGAGTCACATTAAAAAGATCCCAAAATATGTTCCTAATAATCTATTTTCTGGCAATCGTTTTGATAAAAAATATTTAAGGATTTGTTGAACATTTATTAAAATGTTGCAAATGTTTCAATGTTTTATGTATGGCCAACCAAATGGTTCATGATTCTGTAATACATATGCAGTGCCGCCCCCGAAGCAGCCGCAGGATTAGTTGGGTCCTCTGATGACTGTTTTAACCCCCCCCCCACCCGACCAATCTGACACACCCAGTTAAATTCACAATCACTAAACTTTACTAAAAGTTTGCCCACACTGCCTTCAAGGAGAAGACAAAACATCGATAGTAAAAATAATTCTATTATATTGGATTCAAGTAAATAGGTAAAAACAACATACAATGAAAGGCAAAATAAACAAGTCCACAAAGTGGATTGCGTAAGCTGATAAAATGGAGAAGACAAAAAAAGGGGGGACAATTACTCAAAAAGATGGCAATTGATGGTCGGATTTTAGAGGCAAGACGGGAATATAAAAAAATATATATTTTATTACAAAATAAGAAATTCTTTACAAAAAACAATTATAAAACCATCTAAGATATGTAGTATAAATGGACAATATCCTCTGCACATCGTCTACGCGTTTCGCCGTTGGGCTTCCTCATGACGAGCAGAAGAGGTGTATAGCACAGGCTATTACCCGGGGGCACACCACGTTTTTCAGGCATCCAGGTGTTTGCTGCTCTATAGACTCTATTGTCTATCTGGCTGGCTTCTTATACAAATAGTTTTTGGATGTCATTTCCATACACCTGGCCAAGACTTCATATATTACTTGTGGTTACTACTTCCCATATTGGTCAGCCCCGGAATTCAGGCTTTGCCTAGATTTTTCAGGTTTTGATCTGGCTTACGCCTTTCTATGTGCCTGTGGTGTCCCCTCCCATGGTTGATATCTTAGGCTCAGTGGATCTTTGTTTTGGATCCTGGAGACACTCTGATTACATTTGGATCTCTCTACACTACCCCTTTATAATTTTTTCTTGGAATACTTTGAGATATTTGGGATAGTTATATTCATTGTGACGCTACAATAAAATATATCCTTATATTGTTAAATCTCTTTTGCTCGTCCTGAGGAAGCCCAACGGCGAAACGCATAGAAGATGTACAGAGGATATTGTCCATCGATACTACATATCTTAGATGGTTTTATAATTGTCTTTTGTTAAGAATTTCTTATTCTGTAATAAAATATATTTTTTTTATATATTCCTGTCTTGCCTCTAAAATCCGACCATCAATTGCCATCTTTTTGAGTAATTGTCCCCCCTTTTTTTTGCTTCTAACTTTACAAATGTGGCAAATGCGAGTGCCCCCCCTTCCCTCTTTTTTTTTGATCTAGCGCACAAAATGTATACCGTAAATGCTAAATACTCAGGTCGGCTTAAACCAGGGCTCTCAAACTGGCAGCCCTCAAGTTTGCCCTTTGCCCGTGGGATTCATGCTTGTAACTATCAGCCTTGCAATGCCTTATGGGATATGAAACAAAGTTTCACAAAAGCTGGAGGGCCGCCAGTTTGAGACCCCTGACTGAAACAGTAAGGCCGCGTACACACGATCAGACCAGTCCGATGAAACTGGTATGCAGACCAGTTTCATCGGACCAGTTCGATGGTGTGTACGGACCGTTGACCGTTGGACCAAAGTTTTAAAACCTGCTTTAAAATCTGTCCGATGGTGTCACGTACCTGGTGGACGAGCCCGACGTGCAAGGAGTGGCTGCCCTTACTCCTCTGATCCCGGGACCCCTGGTAGAGTGGACAGGGGGTGCGGGAGTGCAGAGTCGCACGAGCGCCGGTTGCAGCGCAGGTGCTGGGCCGGAAGGCTTCAGAAGGCTTCAGTGCTGCGTAGGGTAGCAAGTGTGGACTGTAGCTGCTGGCGGCAGGTGAAGACGACTGGAGACACAGGAATCACCAGAGCGGGGAGGTGTACCGTAGTCCAGTGGAGGTAAGTCCCAGCAGGAGAGTCCGAGGCCGGCTAGCGGATCAGGTGCAGGTGTAGTAGGCAAGGCAGAGTAGGAGTCAGACCGGGTCGACAACAGGCTGGCAGCAGCGGCTAAGGGGGTCAGGCAGGCGGATCGTCAGGCAGGCAATAGGTCAGGGCAGGCGGAAGGCAAGCGGAGTCAGGAACAGGCCGGGTTGTCAGGAACAGATTCAAGTAGGTTAGATACAGATAGTCTCAGGAACTGCTGTAGACCGGACAGCAAGAGGCAAACGCTAACAGCGAGTTTAAATGTCCTTTTTTGGCGCCAGAATGACGTTCGCGCGATGCGCGCGTACCGTTGCCGCGAATGCGCGCGCCCGCTCCCGTCGCGATGCCGTGATCGCGCGCGCGCCATTGCCGCGAATGCGCGTGTCCCAATCGCGCTGACGCGCCGCTAGCGCCATCTGGTGGCCGAAGCTGTTCATGACAGATGGACACCTGTCCGTTGGACAGGTTCGATGGTATGTACGCAAAAGCATCGGACCAAAAACCCGCGCATGCTCAGAATCAAGTCGACACATGCTTGGAAGCATTGAACTTCGTTTTTTGTCAGCACATCGTTGGTTTCGACGTCACCGCGTTCTGGTCTGATCGGATTTTTGGTCCGATGGTGTGTACGCACATCACACCATCAGACCACTTCAGCCTGGTCTGATGAAAACTGTCCGTCGGACCAGTTTCATCAGACCGGTCTGATCGTGTGTACGTGGCCTTACAGTCACCCAAGATGCAGCAAGGGGCTTTTAGAAATGGATACTTTTAAACCCCCCCGTAGCTATGCTGCCCACTATTGCACTGGGGTGGTTATACTAGCTCCAAGTCTGCCTGCAGGGCTTTACTAAGCCAGACTGGCCAAAGATTGATCACATAAAGTTAAATTTAGGCAAATCTAATTGGAGGGGATTGGAATGACAGACATGAATACTCTATTTCTTGTCTATGAACTCTTTCTTCTTGAATAAAAAAAGATTATATATTTAAAAAAAAAATCTAATTGGAGGGGCAGTCTCTGAATGGTTCTATTGTTGGGGCCCTTTAACGGTGGTGCGCCTGTAGTAGTAGGTGGAAAACAAGGCCTGCATTGCAGCAAGGTGCAGGTATACTTTGTAAAGGAGAATTGCACAGGAGGGCAAAAGAAAGATGGTCGGCGATCCAATATAGAATCAGTACAGAGGAGTAGGATTATCTTGAGGTGAGGGCCGGGTAAACGTCTATAGTAAGCTACTTGTAGTAGATATTATATATACAGTACAGACCAAAAGTTTGGACACACCTTCTCATTCAAAGAGTTTTCTTTATTTTCATGACTATGAAAATTGTAGATTCACACTGAAGGCATCAAAACTATGAATTAACACATGTGGAATTATATACATAACAAAAAAGTGTGAAGCAACTGAAAATATGTCATATTCTAGGTTCTTTAAAGTAGCCACCTTTTGCTTTGATTACTGCTTTGCACACTCTTGGCTGGAGGTGTGTTTGGGGTCATTGTCCTGTTGAAAAATAAATGATGGTCCAACTAAACGCAAACCGGATGGAATAGCATGCCGCTGCAAGATGCTGTGGTAGCCATGCTGGTTCAGTATAAATCCCCAACAGTGTCACCAGCAAAGCACCCCCACACCATCTCACCTCCTCCTCCATGCTTCACAGTGGGAACCAGGCATGTAGAGTCCATCCGTTCACCTTTTCTGCGTCGCACAAAGACACGGTGGTTGGAACCAAAGATCTCAAGTTTGGACTCATCAGACCAAAGTACAGATTTCCACTGGTCTAATGTCCATTCCTTGTGTTCTTTAGCCCAAACAAGTCTCTTCTGCTTGTTGCCTTTCTTTAGCAGTGGTTTCCTAGCAGATATTCTACCATGAAGGCCGGATTCACACAGTCTCCTCTTATCAGTTGTTCTAGAGATGTGTCTGCTGCAAAAGGTGGCTACTTTGAAGAACCTAGAATATGACATATATTTACAGTTGTTTCACACTTTTTTCTTATGTATATAATTCCACATGTGTTAATTCATAGTTTTGATGCCTTCAGTGTGACCAGGGCCGTCTTTAATATGGTTTGGGCCCTGGGCAAACATTTTTTTTGGGCCCCCCCTTTAGCTTATTTTGGGCCTGGCTGGTTCACATGTATGTGTTTTGGCGGCCCTCATTTGTGCAGGCACAGCATTGATTTGAATGGGCTGCCATGCCTTTGTTTCCTGCAGAAAAAAGGTGCATTCAGCATTTTAAAAATCAGTTGCCTTGAAATCCATTCTGCTTTTGCACCATGCTACTTACCTGCAGTTCTTGCACCATGCTACTTACCTGCAGTTCTTGCACACACAAACGCACTGTGTTTTTAAAAGCGTGACCTAAACATCTAAAAATGCAGCGAGTTTGACAGTGCGGGAACTGCAGATAAGTCACAGCAGACAGCAGAATGGACAGACAGTGCTGTATTTCATTGCTTGATGGGCATAGGTGTGCCGTGTGCGCAGCCTATTACATGAGGCATCAAATGAATGGGCTGCTGTGCCTGCACAAATGGGGAAGCCAGGGGTTCTGTATATTTTAAAACACTGGGATGGGAAGCAGTACTGTCACCTGGCTGCATGCCGCTGATGATTTTCAGCCTGATTTGTGGGCAGCACAGGGGCTTAACGGGTGGCAGGGCCGCCATCAGGAATTATCGGGCCCCTTACACAGCTTCAGGCATGGGCCCCCTGGAGCAGAGAACGGGGGGGGGGGTGCTGCCCCCTTAAATTGAGACGCAAAAATATATATAAAAAAAGGGGTGTAGCCATCCGGGGCCCTGGGACCTCTGGGCCCTTTAATAAAAAGAAAAAAAGAAAAAAAATATATATAAAAAATATATATTTTTAAAAAAAAGGGGGTTGCCATCTGGGGACCTCTGGGCCCTTTAATAATTTTTATTTTTTTTATAAAAATAAACTACAAAAAAAGGGGGGTTGCCATCCGGGACCTCTGGACCCTTTAATAAAAAAATAAAATAAAAAAAATATATTAAAAATAAACACTTATAAAAAAAAAAGTGGGGTTGCCATCCAGGGCCCTGGGAACCTCTGGGCCCTTTAATAAAAAAAATATAAACAAAAATAAACATTTATAAAAAAAAATAAAAAAGGGTGTTTGCCACATGGGGCCCTGTGGACCTCTGAGCCCTTAATATATATATATATAAATAAAAATAAATAAAAAGAAAAAAAAAAGAAATAAAATATAAAAAATAATTTAAAAAAAGGGGGGTTGCCATCCAGGGCCCTGGGGACCTCTGGGTCCTTTAATAATAATAACATTTATATTATATAATATATATATATTAAAAGAAATATATAAAAACGTTTTTTTTATATAAAAAAGGGGGGTCGTCATCCGGGGCCCTGGGGAACTACGGGCCCCTGGGGACCTCCAGATCTCTAAAAAAAATTGGCCCTTTAATAAAAAATAAAATAAAAATATATAAAATAAATATATATTTTTATTTAAAAATAAATGAAAAAAGGGGGGTTGCCATCTTGGGTCCTGGGGGCCTCCGGGTCCCTGGGGACCCCTAAAAAAAATTGGCCCTTTAATAAAAAATAAAAATATATTTAAAAAATTGGCCCTTTAATAAAAAATAAAATAAAAATATATAAAATAAATATATTTTTTTATTTAAAAAAAAAATAAAAAAAAGGGGGGGTTGCCATCTTGGGCCCTTTAATAAAAAATATAAGTTTGTGTAAGTAGAGTTAGTGTTTAGTGCATATTAGTTTAGTAATCCAGGAAATGATCTCCGTTTTCGCGTGTTGACGAGAATTTCGCAATCAATTTCGCATTCGCATTAGCGAAATTTCGCAAAATTTTTTTTTTGATAAAATATCACGAATGTTCGATATTAACGAATATTTCGCGAATATTCTTCTATATATTCGTGAAATATCGCTAAATCGAATATGGCGTATTCCGCTCATCACTGGGGGAGTGGAGGAACTCAGCTATGGGGGAGTGGAGGAACTCAGCTATGGGGGGTTGGAGGAACTCAGCTATGGGGGGTTGGAGGAACTGGAGGACCTCATCTATGGGGAGGTAGAGGACCTCAGCTATGCGGGGTGGAGGACCACAGCTATGGGGGGTAGAGAACCTCAGCTATGGAGAGTGAAGGACATCAGCTTTGGGGGATGAAGGATCAGCTATGGGGAATGGAGGGCCTCAGCTATGGGGAATGGAGGATCTCTGTACCGAGGGGGATGGAGGACCTCGGCAATGGGGGAAGAAGAACCTAAACTTTGGGGATGGAGAACCTAAGTTCCGGGGGGGGGGGGAGGGGCTGGAAGATCTTAGCTATGTGAGATGAAGGTCCCCAGCTTTGGGGGATGGAGGACCTCAGCAATAGGGTATAAAGAACCTCAGCTTTGGGGGATTGAGGATCTCAGCTATGGGGGGCGGAGGATCTAGGTTCTGAGGGATGGTGGATCTCAGCTATGGGGGAATGAGGACCTCAGCTATGGAGGATGGAGGACCTCAGTACTGGGGGATGGAGGACCTCTGCTATGGGGGATGGAGGATCTCAGTTCCGAGGAGGGGGGGTCTCAGCTATGGGAGATGAAGGTCCACAGCTTTGGGAGATGAAAGACCTCAGCAATGGGGGATAAAGGATCTTAACTTTGGGGGATGACTGATCTCAGCTATGGGGGGATGGAGGACCTCAACTATTGAGGATAGAGGACTTCAGTTCTGGGGAAAGGAGGATCTCAGCTTTGGGAGATGAAGGTGCTCTGTTTTGGGGAATGAAGGTCTTTAGCTTTGGGGCATGGAAGATCTCAGCTATTGGTAATGGAGGACCTCAGCTGTGAGGGTCAAGGACATCAGCTTTGGGGGATGGAGCGGAGGATCAGCTATGGGGGACCTCAGTTCTGGAGCATGGAGGATCTCAGCTATTGGGGATGGTGGATATCAACTCTGGGGACGGAGGACCTCAGCTTTGGGGGATGAAGGACATCAGCTACGAAGGATGGAAGACAGGCACGGATAGGCCAATCGGGAGAACCGGGATAATTCCCGGTGGGCTGGTCGGGTTTGTGGGCCCCCCTGCACAAAAACATCCCCCCGACCCGTCCTCCCTCCTCCCGGCTCCCGCGGCCTCCTCCCGGCTCACATATAGCCTCTGAGGTGCCTGACGAGTGCAGAGTTTTCTGCTGCCTTGCGTTGCGTGCTGTGCCGGGATCAGGGAGCTTGGAAGACGGATCTCTGGCTCCAGCCACAACAAACATCTAGAGGGGTGCTGTGCATGATCATCGGCATCGGCAGGTGTCCTGTGATTGGCCGAGCAGACTGCATGTCATGGCAACCCTAATGTCATGTGCGGGAGCGGGACGGATCGGACGGCGGACATGAGGGTCTGTAAACGATTCTCCTGTGCTGGTCACAATCACATGTGGATGTAGGGCTGTCTGTGTCTGTGGATAATCGCGGCTGCCCTGCATGCTCCAGAGTCCTAAATCGCGCTGTGTGTCACTGTCTCCTGAGGTCAGCCTCTCTCTCTCCTGCCCCCTCTCTCTCCTGCCCCCTCCCTCTTTCTCTCCTGCCCCCCTCCCTCTCTCCTGTCCCCTCCTCCCTCTCTCCTGCCCCCCTCCCTCTCTCTCCTGCCCCTCCCTCCCTCTCCTGCCCCCTCCCTCTCTTTCTCTCCTGCCCCTCTCTCTCTCTCTCTCCCTCTCTCTCTCTCTCTCTCCTGCCCCTCTCTCTCTCCTGCCCCTCCCTCTCTCTCCTGCCCCTCCCTCTCTCCTGCCCCCTCCCTCTCTCCTGCCCCCTCCCTCTCTCTCTCCTGCCCCCCTCCCGCCCCCCTCTCTCTCTCCCCTGCCCCCTCTCTCTCTCTCCCCTGCCCCTCTCTCTCTCACCTGCCCCTCTCTCTCTCTCTCACCTGCCCCTCTATCTTTCTCTTGCCTCTCTCCTGCCCCCTCCCGCTCTCTTGCCTCTCTACTGCCCCCTCCCTCTCTCTTGCCTCTCTCCTGCCCCCTCCCTCTCTTGCCTCTCTCCTGCCCATCTCCCTCTCTCCTGCCCCCTCTTTTTCGCTCTCTCCTGCCCCCTCTCTCTCTTGCCTCTCTCCTGCCCCCTCTCTCTCTCTTGCCTCTCTCCTGCCCCCATCTCTCTCTTGCCTCTCTCCTGCCCCCTCTCTCTCGTGCCTCTCTCCTGCCCCCCTCTCTCGTGCCTCTCTCCTGCCCCCCTCTCTCTCTTGCTTCTCTCCTGCCCCCCCTCTCTCTTGCCTCTCTCCTGCCCCTCTCTCTTGCCTCTCTCCTGCCCCCTCTCTCTCTTGCCTCTATCCTGCCCCCCTCTCTCTCTCCTGCCCCCTCTGTTTCTCTCTCTCCTGCCTCTCTCTCCTGCCCCCATCTTTCTCTTGCCTCTCTCCTGACCCCCTCTCTCTCTTGCCTCTCTCCTGCCCCCTCTCTCTCTTGCCTCTCTCTCTCTCTTGCCTCTCTCCTGCCCCCCTCTTTCTCTCCTGCCCCCTCTGTTTCTCTCTCTCCTGCCCCCTCCCTCTCTCTCTTGCCTCTCTCCTGCCCCCTCTGTTTCTCTCTCTCTTCTGCCCCTCTCTCTCTTGCCTCTCTCCTGCCTTCTCTCACTGCGGAGCAGTGTGTGTGTGTGTGTGTGTGTGTGTGCAGGGCAATGCAGAGCAGTGTGTGTATGTGCAGGGCAATGCGGAGCAGTGTGTGTGTGTGTGCAGGGCAATGCGGAGTACTCTGTGTGTGTGTGTGCTGGGCAATGCGGAGCAGTGTGTGTGTGTGTGTGCTGGGCAATGCGGAGTACTCTCTGTGTGTGTGTGCTGGGCAATGCGGAGCTGTGTGTGTATGTGCAGGGCAATGCGGAGCAGTGTGTGTGTGTGTGTGCAGGGCAATGCGGAGTACTCTGTGTGTGTGTGTGCTGGGCAATGCGGAGCAGTGTGTGTGTGTGTGTGCTGGGCAATGCAGAGTACTCTCTGTGTGTGTGTGCTGGGCAATGCGGAGCTGTGTGTGTATGTGCAGGGCAATGCGGAGCAGTGTGTGTGTGGAGGGCAATGCGGAGTACTCTGTGTGTGTGTGTGCTGGGCAATGCGGAGCAGTCTGTGTGTGTGTGTGTACTAATTCGATTTCATTTCATCATTCTATAGTTGTGTTAAATTAAGAGAAAGATATATGGTCGTCTTCAAATGCCAAGCCCAGGGTGACGGTCCGTTTAACATCTCCATCTATTGAACTACCACCTCCAGGTACGTTATTACATTATTTTAATAGTCGTGAACTAAAGTGGGCTGGTCTAAGGCATGAAACTCCAGGGCTTAAAATGAGTCCCACTCCGGCCCTGATGGAAGACATCAGCTTTGGGGGATGGAAGACATCAGCTTTGGAGGATGGAGGATCTCAGCTATGAGGGATGAGAACCTCAGCTTTGGTCAGTGGAGGACCTCAGCTATGCAGAATGAAGGACCTCAGCTATGGGGGATGTAGGACCCAACAATTGATTACATAGATTACAGTTATTCACTGTGGAGATGATATATCAAAGGTGAATTTAGTAACTATAATAAATTCTGGTGAGGCCACAATTTTATGTTAGAAGAAAAACAATTAACCTTGGATTGAGGAAAGGGTTCTTTACTGTTAGAGCAGAAAAAATTTGGAACTCCCTCCCCCTAGAAAGTGGTACTAGCTGTCAAAAACTTCAAAAATGTTTTGTCTACTTCAGGAAGCCAAATGTACAGAAATATGGGAATTTTTAGTGAATAAAAATCACACACTTATACATGCATAGATTGAACTGGATAGACCTGTGTCTTTTATCAACCTTATAAATGATGTGACATATGGAAATGAAGCCAAAATAAAATCAATGGATATCGAATGTCCTTAGGAGGATACGGATGGTGCCTTTAAAGTTCATTAATGTAGCTCATTTTGTAAACAAGGGCGGATGAAGGGTGTTGATTCTTGATGGAGGTATCCGGCATGACGCATAATTATATGTGGGTGTAATTTGCATGCCGTCTCTTACTTTGTTTTATTTAGACCAAGCTTGTCTGTTACTATAGAATTATTGCACATGGCGTATGCGATTGTGTAGCTGAAAACTTCCAATGTCTTTCTTTTTTACACTATGGGGGTATTTGCACCATTTCATAAATCACCTAAACTGAGTGCATTTTAGTACTCCTCCTGAACACACCCACTTACACAAAGCTGAAAGCATCTGTAATAAAGAAAAAATGCCCACACTCACCAATGTAGTGGAAGATCCAAACTAGGCTGCCGTTATGACAAGCTTTCAAAAAAATATAAGAAAAAAATTGCACCACGCCAACAGTGCAATGCAGTTTTTGCTTATAAACCCAATAGCAAAAATGCAATATGTCCATCATGCCATACCAACATATTATGCAGCAGGTCAATGACTCCAAACATACAGCCAATGTCATAAGAGCTATCTTCAACGTAAAGAAGAACAAGGAGTCCTGGAAGAAGTGATGGTTTGGCCCCCACAGAACCATGATCTCAACATAGGAGTTGATTTACTAAAGGCAAATGGACTTTACAAAGCGTGGTTGCACTCTGCAAGTGCAGTTGTTCCAGAGCTTAGTAAATGAGTCAAAACTATACTTTGTAAAGAATACCCAAACATGTGCAAAGTAGACAGCGAGTTATGGAAGGATTTCACTATAAAAGACTTTTGGCGTCCTGAGAGATCTGGTGTCTCTATGAGGAGGGACAAGTAGACGAAGAATCAGACACAGATAAGATGATTTTGGTAACACATTAATATATCAATTGATATTATCCCAATATCGAATACATTTTTTTAAATTATATAACCCTTTCTCTCCCTTTTCTTTTTTCCCTTTCCCCCCCCCCCCCCCCCCCCTTTCCCTTCCCCTCCATGTCGACCATCATGTGGACTCCTTTCTCCATTACCTGTGACTCCTTGTAGGCTGCTTGGTAGCTTTTAGACATGTGCACAACAAAAATGTTTGTATTTTTTTGTTCCGTTTCGTCTCGTTCCGTAGATTCGTAAAGATTCGTAATTTCGTAAGACACAAGTTTTCCTATTCAGACCCGTTCCTATTTCGTAACAGTTTTATTTTCGTTTATACTGAATGATTCATAATTCTGTCTAATTTATTTTCGTTGATTCGAAATTCGTTAGATAATAATTTTCATTTAATGGATTCGTAATTTTGTACTTTCGTAAATACAGGTCGTTCTCAAAAAATTAGCATATTGTGATAAAGTTCATTATTTTCTGTAATGTACTGATAAACATTAGACTTTCATATATTTTAGATTCATTACACACAACTGAAGTAGGACTGCTGGGGGAGGTAATTTAAGAAAGAGGACGTGTTTGGCACACTCTCTCGAGACCGCCTCTCCAACCCAGGGGGACACCTGTGTTGAGGTGTCTCACTGGAAACCTAGGCCAGAGCCCGAGGCCTATCCATACCGGAGCGGATCATCATCCAGCAACAGAGGGAGCATCCCTGATAGAGAGATCGGACCGTGTCCCAGTACAACGGTGGTTTGTGAGAGAACCAGAGACTGTCATCCTGAAGGACCTGAAGTGTTCAGGGAGGACAAGGCCTAATCTTGTTGGGTGAGACGGGCACCTGCCCAAATCTACTGATTGTGTTGCAGGAGGGTGGATCGTTTTTACTCACCACTCTGTTTTAAATGTTCAGGCATCTTCCACAAGTTATTTGTTCCCTATTCTGGATTACAAATTGCCCCTTTGCGTGCCAACGCATGCCAATGCATAAGTGCATGGACTTTGGGATAATTTGTATTGAGGTTTGGTCTGATCAACCAAACCACATAAGTTAGGTGTATTATCCAAAGACTGCCTGTTTAGTTATAGTAAACTGTTTGATATCTGGTTTTATACCCTTTAGCTGGGTAATTAGATTAGACTGTAATTAGACTGTGTAGCACTGTTATTAGAGAGAGCTGGGTGAGGCTTGGCAAGGAGGTGCTTCAGTGTGAATACATTACTGCGGGAATCCCTCTGCTGTGTGCTTACACAGGTCTGCATAGCTATCATAATTTTATTTGTATTTATCCATTATCACTGATTCTGACTCTCGCATTGGCTCCACGAGAAGTCTACTACTGTTTTACCTTTTGCTTTTATCTTACCAAGTAAAGAGTCTCATTGGTTAAGTTGAATTTGTGTGCAGTCCATCTGTCATCCTACGGGATCGATACAACTCAAGGTAACCATTTGTTTAAATAATTTACTGTGGTGTGATAGGACATTGTGCCCTCCAACATCTATTGGGGTCCACAATTCCCACTAATACCAGTTGTGCCAAGGGAGGGTTTGAGCCAGTTTGAGGGGTTTATAGCCAGAGTATAGATACCCAAAACAAACCAGCAGCTCCTTCAGGGTTAGTGCTACACAGGTAACCATCATCAGCGAATACCATTTTTAATGCTAACAGTGCCCACCTAGATCTTTGGTGCATAGTATCATTTACATTGTCATTCAAAGCTGAAAATTGGCCTGGGCAGGAAGGGGGTATAAGTGCTCAGTAAGCAGATATATAAATATATCCCTGCCACCAGTTTTAGCAGCTTTACCAACATGTGCAGCAGGTTCAGGTGAGTGAGTGAAAAACTTATATAGTGCTGCACATGCGAACTGAATCGCCTCTGGGCGCTCATTGTTCCCTTTCTCCTTTAAACTCAAAAGAGATGAGTTTTGATCTTTCTCCTGAAGGTCAAGTGATTGTCCTCCAACCGAATGCTGGTCGGTAAAGCATTCCATAGTCTGGGGCCTTGGACCGCGAATCTTCGCTCTCCTTTGGACTTGTATCTGGCTTTGGGTATTTGGAGTAGATTTTGATTGGTGGATCGCAGAACGCGATTGCTGTTTAAACTTTTATTTTTTCGCATAGATATTGGGGGGCATTTCCCAGAATACACTTATGCGTCAGACAGAGTGCCTTGAAGGTGATTCTGTCTTTTACTGGCAACCAATGAAGGGATCTCAGTGAAGGTGAGATAGATTCCCATGTTTTTTTGCCAGTCACCAGTCTAGCAGCCGTGTTTTGAACAAATTGTAGCCGAGTGATTTGGTACTTTGGGAGTCCGAGATAGAGGGTGTTTGCATAGACCAGTCTGGAGTTAACAATTGTTCCCACCATGACTGCTATGTCTTCTTTGGGAATAAAAGGAATAAGTCTGCGTAGTAGGCGCAGCAAATGGTGCGATCCGCTGATTACTGACCATATTTGTGCATCCATTGTCATGTAGGTGTCGAAGATGACTCCGAGACTTTTGACTTTGGCGCTAGGGGCGATTATTTTGCCCAGAATGGGCGGAGGTGTCCAAGTTGTTGTCAGATGGTTGTTTCGATTGGCGTGAAACAGATGAAGTTCTGTTTTCGAACCGTTGAGTTTAAGATAACTCTTTGTCATCCAGTTTTCTATCAAAGAGAGGCATGTCTCTAGACCGAGATAATGATCCTTTTTGTTTCAGATGCGAAAATATAATTGTGTGTGTCATCTGCATATGAGTGATAAAGTAACTTCTGGTTACTGATGATTTCAAAGAGAGGGCGGAGATAGATGTTGAACAGCACCGGCGACAGAGGGGATTCTTGAGGGACTCCACATGACACCGTGCGTTTTTCAGAAGTGAAAGGTCCCAATTTTACTATTTGTGATCGGTTTTCCAAGAAGGAGGAGAACCAGGATAGATCACATTCCGCGACTCTGGCTACTTCAGCTAGCCGAGTCAGTAATAGTTTGTGATCTACAGTGTCGAAAGCTGCGCTTAGGTCCAGCAGGACTAGAAGACAAGATTCTCCTTCGTCTGCGGCCTCGAGAGCGTCATCCCATATTTTGAGCAGTGCGGTTTCTGTCCCGTGTCTGGGACGAAAACCCGATTGAAATGGATCGAGTAAATTATGGGTATCTAGGTGCTGTTGCAGCTGTTGTACCACTACTTTCTCCATTACCTTGGAGAGGACGTTCAGGCCTGTTATGGGACGACGGTGTTTTGAGTCTTTGGGATCGAGGGTGGGTTTCTTTAAGAAGGGTTTGATTATGCCCTGTTTAAACTGGGAGGGCACTATGCCTTCCTTGAATGACTGGTTTATAAACTGCGTGATAGGTGGTGCCAGGATGTCGGCACATTCCTTCAGCAGTTTGGTGGGGATGATGTCAATAGGAGCTGTGCTGTTACGCAGAGTACCAATGACATTTTTGGTAGCCTCGATGGTAATGGGTTTAAGAGTGAACTTTGTTAATTGCGGTGAGTTTATGTGTGTATTGGGGGAATGATTGAGGGGGGGGGGGGGGTTGTTGGGTGTGTTGTCTCGCTGAATGCTTTCACAGATTTTTTCAATTTTGTTAACAAAATAATCCGATAATTCATTACAAAATTCTTGGGAATCTGAATTGGGAGCTTCAAGACAGACTGGGTTCATGGTGTGGGTGACCAGCTTGAAGAGTTCGCGGGGGCGCTTTAGGGCATTGGCGATGGCATTTGAAAAATTATTTTTTTTTGGCTTTAAAAATTTCTTTGTGGTATTTTTTTGTTATTGCCTTGTAGATGGTATGGTTTTCCTCTGAATAGCTTATTTTCCAGACGGCTTCCGCTCTTCTGCGCTCTTGCTTTAGCAACGACAACTGGTCATTAAACCAGCGGGCGTTGTTTTTCCGGATGCAAGTTTTGCGTTTTGGTGCTACTAAGTCGGCAAGACTAAACAAAGACTAAACAAATCTGTGGGACACTATTCCTCCCACTGACACCAATGAAGGGGCGCTATTCCACGCACTAACACCAATGATGGGCCACTTTTACTCCAACTGACACCAATGATTGAGCACCATTCCTCCCACTGACACCAATGAAGGGGCACTATTCCTCCCACTGACACCAATGATGGGACACTATTCCTCCCACTGTCTTACAGCAATGATGGGGCACTATTCCTCCCATTGACTTACAGGTGTGACAGACCGTTTTGATCGGATTTGTCTCCTGGGATATGTTGGTTTGATTGTGTACACACGATCAAACCAAAATCCCCGCGGACAGACAGCGCAGTGACGTGGCGGTGACGTTGACGCCGCCACGTCACCACTCCAGGAAGTAAAATACTTCCACGCATGCGTCAAATCCATTCGGCGCATGCAGGAGATTTTTGTCCGCTGGTTAGGCGTACTAACCAGCGGACATGTCGGACGGACGGGTTTCCAGCAGACAAGTTTTAAAGCATGTTTTAAAACTTGTCTGCTGGAAAAACCTGTCTGCTCGCCCGTACACACGATCGGATTTGTCTGCTGAAACGGTCCGTCGGACCGGTTTCAGCAGATAAATTCGATTGTGTGTATGCGGCCTAGTAGAGCCGTGTTTATGGCGTCCAATGTTTCTGTGGCAGTTTTTTTGTAGTTGGATTGTTTTTATTTTTTCCCCTAATGTGGTTCTGAAAAGTTCTGAATGGAGCTTCTTCTGAGATCTAGTCCAGTGCGTTGTCACCGGTTTTAATCTTTTTGTTAAGGGGGCGTTTTTGGTAATTGAGAACTTAATTACATGGTGGTCAGTCCATGGTAATGGCTCATTTTTCAGAATGTTTATTTCCAGATTTTTTATTTCCAGATTTTACCAACATGTGCAGCAGGTTCAGGTAGTTCTTAATAGGGATACTTTTGTGAAGAAGCACTTTTATTGCAAATTAAAAGATAATTACCTGCAATTTGTAGGAAATAAAAAATTGAGCTAATTAAAGTAAAACCAACTGTCAGCTGGTGCACAAAGACAGGCAGAGGGCCTGAGACCGCAGAGTAAAAAAAATGCAACAACCACTATTTTATTCTCCAGGATCTCTGCTTTCAGAAAATATACATTTTTACAGTAAATTCCAGTAAACAATGCAGATTTTAAAAAAAAACGCAGTGGGAAGGCACGTGGTTAAGTATAGTAACCCATAAAAATCAATTACGTTTTTCCCTTGATTTTTCTGACTGCTCTAAGCTAATAATAAGTGTATTCTGGGTCACTCCGGCTTCCTGCACATCATTATTTCTCTTTGTTCTGCTCTGTAATATAAAGCGGTGAATGCGTGCTTCAAAGAACATTTTCATTCATACCAACACATCCATTGTAAGCATGTCCTTGGTCCCTCACATTTATCTACTTTACTGCAATCTGTCTTGTATGACATGGCATAGACACGGCCTGTGTTCCCCTCACAGGTGCCACCAAGGCTGAATGATACATCATTCTTCTTACCTGACGCTACACTTACTGACCGCCATTGTTTGCACCATGTGCTGAGGCTCACACAAGTACAAAGAAAAGTTGTGTACCTGAGAAACGAGATGCAGATAAATATTATCGTGAAACCCCGATATACAGAAATGTCTGGCATGAGAGGGTAAGTGCCCCCCCGCGGCACTCTTTACGAATGGTCAGCTGACACAAAAGTTGAGGAATATCAATAACAGGAATACCCTCTAGGACAGGGGTCACTTTCTAAACAAAGGGCCAGACATCATTGGTGTCAGTGGGAGGAATAGTGCCCCATCATTGGTGTCGGCGGGTGGAATAGTGCTCCATCATTGGTATCATTGGGGGGAATCGTGCCCCATCATTGGTGTTAGTGGGTGGAATAGTGCCCCTCATTGGTGTCAGTGGGAGGAATAGTGCCCCCTCATTGGTGTCAGTCAGTGGGAATAATAGTGCCCCATCATTGGTGTCAGTGGGAGGAATATTGCCCCAACTTGGTGTCAGTGGGAAGCAAAATAAAACAAAATGTTTTTCATATTTTGTCATAACATTTTGCAAACAGGTAATTTTTCTCCTTCGCTGATAGGCACTGATGAGGTGGCACTGATGGGCACTGATAGGCTGCACTGATCTGATAGCCACTGATGAGGAGGCACTGATAGGTGGCACTGGTGAGGCGGCACTGATCAAGCAGCACATAGAGGTGGTACTGATAGGCGGCACTGATGGGCACTGATAGGCAGCACTGATATGTGGCACTGATGAGATGACACTGGTGGGCACTGATCAGGAGGCACTGATGATGCTATACTGATGGGTGGCACTGATGGGCACTGATAGGTGGCACTGATGGACACTGAAGCAGCACTGCTAAGTGACACTGATGATGAGGCACTAATGGGCACTGATTGGCAGCACTGATGGGCACCGATAGATGGCACTGGTTTACACTGATTAGCAGCACTGGAGGGCACTGATTAGCAGCACTGGGGGGCACTGATTAGCAGCACTCATGGGCACTGAGGGGATCGATGTACCTCTAACAGAAGCCAGTTAACGGCTTTCTTCTTTTTTTCTTTTCTCTTTTCACTTCTAACAGCGTGAGGAGAAAAAAAAATGATTACCGGCATCTGTTTACTTCCATGATCTACTGTCATTGGCTAAAGCTGATAGCATGGTAAAGGGCCTGCTGTGATTGGCCCTATTACCCCGATCTGTGATCAGCTGAGTCCCAAGGGCGCATGGGCAGCACGAGAACGGGAGGACCCCCATGTATGCCCTCCTAGCAAAGGCAGTCCGCAAAGTAGCCGTCTTTCAGCTATAGCGCGGGCACCAAGTGGTTAATCCGGAGCAGGCCTATTTTTTATAAAGGGCAGGTAGGGTCATTAGGGCTTTTAGGGTGTCAGGGTTTTTTTCTGAATTCTCTCCATAACTGCTTTAAAGGGACACTAAAGTCAGGGCTTTTTAAAAAAAAAAATAACAAACATGTTATACTTACCTCCACTGTGCAGTTTGTTTTGCACAGAGTGGCCCGGAAAGCTGTCTTCTGGGGTCCCTCGGCGGCTGTCTGGGCTCCTCCTCGCAAAAGCTTTCCTTCTTCATGCGAGGGCGCTCGCATGGAGGAAAGCTTTTGCGAGCGCGCTCCCGTGATACAGCGGCGTTCATAGCCGTCGACTGTATCACTCGGCTCCGCCCCCCGGCGCGCCGCGTCATCCACTCTGATTGACAGCAGCGCTAGCCAATGGCTGCGCTGCTATCAATCCGCCCAGCCTAGCCAATCAACGGCCAGGCTGGGAAGAGGACGACGTGGACGCACCCAGGAGATTCAAACGGTCAGGTAAGTACAACGGGGGCTCGGGGGGGGGGGGGGGCGGTGCTGTGAGATGTTTTTTTACCTTAATGCATAGGATGCATTAGGGAAAAAAACTTGTACCTTTACAACCCCTTTAAGGAATCTCCATGCACATAACAATCACAAACCTGTAGAAGAATTAAAAAAATATGAGGATCAATAAAAAATGGAATTTAAAATATGAGGATCAACCAGTTTCATATATAACTGCACTGTAAGGCCGCGTACACACGATCGAATTTGTCCGCTGAAACTGGTCCGACGGACCATTTCAGCAGACAAATCCGATCGTGTGTATGGGCTAGCGGACATGTCTGACCGGCGGACAAATTTTAAAGCCTGCTTTAAAATTTGTCCGCCGGAGACATGTCCGTCGGATATGTCCGCTGGTTAGTACACTAACCAGCGGACATATCTGCCCGCACAAGCGTCCTTATTCTGACTATTGGTCTGTACTGTCTCATTGGCCAAATGCTGTGGCTACCCCTAATGTGACCTGCATTTTCAGGAGTGTCACACATTGGCCTTAAAGTGGTGAGAAATCTCAGACATGAAATATAAACAAAGCATAGTGTTTTCTTGTCCCAATCCAGAGCACTAAGTGTCATTTCTGTCCGCTGCTTTGTTCCTCTGCTATCTACATGAATCACATCTGGTGAGTTTTACTGACACCATGAGAAAAACGTTGACAGGTGAGGGACCTCTAGCACACAGCCTGTGATTGTCAGCCTCAGCTCTGTTCCTGTGGGCTGTGTGGAGGGGGGGTATCCCTTCCCTCCAATCAGCTCTTAGAGCTCTGCAGAGTTCAAGTTCAGCTCTCCGCCCCCTGTTTTCATGAACGCTCAGACATACTTTATAAATTCTGCGTTTTGAACGGATGTACAGAAGAGAAGGCAACAGATAAGTGGGTACAACTTAAGTAGGAGGATTTTTTTCATCTCTGACCTCGGTTATGAAAGCTCTACCCACGGACATTCGGATGGAGGAAAAAAACGTAAAGTGGTTGTAAACCCTCGGATATAAAAAAAATTCTAAAATTAGCACATAACACAAGCAGCTGATCGCTGTGTGTGAAAGTTTACTCACCGCCGTCATTAGCTGTAAATTCTTTTTTTTTGTTTTGATGATGTCACCGCGCTTGCTGCGCTTTTGTAGCCCCGCAAAACCGGCCATTTGAAGCTTGCCGAGTTTTCATCTACATTTCCGGCACTAAATGTGAGCGAGCTCCATGAGCGAGCTTCCCCTCTGTACTCAGAAGAGAAGTCTCGCGATGTTACAGTCCTCCTGTTTCTGATAACCCCCCCCCGTGTGACTGAACAACAGCAGCCTCAGACATAGGGACGAGTATATTGGTATATTGGCAATCCAGATCGAGGCTTGGTTACGGCGGTACAATGCATGCGCAAGATTTCTAACAGAGACCCAGTAAGGGCGGAAGTGACATTAGAAAGGGAAGCAATGAACCAGAGCTAGAATGGCGATTTCTATACCCGGAAACATTGAAAAAAAGAACGCTAGCCAACAGGTATTTGCGGGCCTCGGTTTTAAATGTAATAA
The DNA here is from genome assembly GCA_029574335.1 of Rana kukunoris. Classification (NCBI taxonomy): domain Eukaryota; kingdom Metazoa; phylum Chordata; class Amphibia; order Anura; family Ranidae; genus Rana; species Rana kukunoris. The sequence continues at coordinate 15,903,060 of CM056051.1, forward strand.
CCTTGGCTAATAGAATAACTAAAAAATAGAAAAAATAGCCCAGGGTTTACTTCCTCTTTAAGACCCATCTATTCTGAAGCATGGCTGGACGACAACATTGGCTGCAGCGCCTTGAGGCGATTTAGTTCGCATTTGTAGCGCTATATAAGTTTCTCACTCAACTCAATGGGCCAGATTCTCAAAAGAGATACGACGGTGTATCGCAGGAAACACCGTCGTATCTCGTTTTTTTTTACTGGGTATCTATGCCTGTGATTCCTAGAATCACTTACGCATAGATACAGTGAAGATCCGACAGGTGTAAAACACTTACACCGTCGGATCGTAGATGTAATTACTTTCCTGGCCGCTAGGTGGCCTTTACGTTGATTTCTCATTTGCCTATGCAAATGAGCCTAATACTTATTGTTTATTGTTTATTGCTTGTATAGCGTAGAATCACCCGAAGGTATCGAAACGCTTCCAGACCTTAACAATTCACAACGAGACCGGGTGTTACAGGCATAAATTAACATAGTAACAATATCCAATATGTACCACGATTAAAATTACTTAATATAACAACAATATAGAACCAAAAAACCAATACGATACAATATAAAACCATAAAGATCACATAAAACCAACGGAGAGACAACACACAATTCCCCATAAAACAAATTCAGCAGTACTAGCCTCCCAAATGCCCTAACCTCAATACTCCTATCATTCTGCCTCTGCCCACAGGCAGGTTTTAGATCCCTCCTAAATGTAAGTAAGTCCGGACTCTGTCTAAGACTTAGGGGAAGTAAATTCCATTCTCTCGGGCCGAGCACAGAAAAAGCCCGGCCCCCCCATTTTTTCAGCCGACTCTTTGGCTGTTCAAGGCGGAATTGGCAGCTCCATCTAAGGGAGCGGCCAGTAACATGTCTATTCAATTTGGCACAGAGATAGGCGGGTCCTAGCCCGTGAAACGCTTTAAAAACAAGTGTTAAAATTTTAAAACGCACCCTCTGACCAACTGGCAGCCAATGCAGGGCAGCCTGATGTCTCGAGGTGGGGCAGTGGCCTCTGAGGTTTAATGCAAGCCTTACCGCCTGGTTCTGGACCTTTTGAAGCCTCCCAATCTGGACTTGAGGCAGTCCAGCCAGGAGACCATTACAATATTCCAGATGCGGAAGGACCACCGAAATCCTTTCCAGATCCGATAGAAAAGGCAAAATGCGGTAAAGAAGCCGCATCTTAAAATGGCAGGTCTTGACAACCTGACCGACATAGGGGATTAACGTCACGTTTCTGTCAATCAGGACCCCTAGTGTCCCCTCCGTGTCAGCCGGCCGGGGGCACACCCCAGCCCCATCGGGCCACGATAACACCCAGTGTCCCCCAGTAATATTCCCCGATCTTAGAACCTCGGTTTTGGCCTGGTTTAGCTGCAGGTAATTAGCTGCCATCCAGCTTTTTATGATCTCCAAACCTGCAACCAACTTGGCCTCCGCCTCTGGCTCATTGGTAGAGATTCTGGAGAACAACTGGATGTCATCCGCATAGGACTGAAATCGAAGTTCCAGATTTGCGATCACCGCCAACAGAGGGCGAAGATAGATGTTAAAGAGAAGAGGGGACAGCGGGGACCCCTGTGGGACCCCACATGTCACCTTTATGGCTCCGAGTAGAAGTCCCCCAGTTTCACCCTATACTCCCTTTCCTCTAAGAATGATTTAAACCATTTCAGGGCCTGGTCACTCACTTTCGCCACCTCCTGAAGCCGCGTTAGCAAAATCTGGTGATTTACTGTGTCGAATGCGGCTGACAAATCCAAAAGAATGAGGATTGAGTGGGCCCCACGGTCCGCGTCGACCAGTAGATGGTCCATGACATCCAGCAACGCCGTCTCCGTCCCATGTTTGGGTCGGAAACCGGACTGCCACTTGTCGAACAGATTGCCCTCCTCCATGAAAAGCTGCAGCTGACCACAGACTACCTTCTCTGTTATCTTGGCTGGGAAGGATAGCCCTGTAATAGGCCTGGACTTCTCCGGGTCAGAGGGATCGGTACCACTTTTTTTTAAAATAGGGGTAACAATTGCCTGTTTAAAAAATCTGGGGACGGTACCATCCACTAGAGAGCAATTGATAAGATCAGTTAAAACTGGGGCTAAAATAACACAGGCTTCTTTAAACACCTGGCCCGGACATGGGTCGGAGGGAGGTGCTGAAGCCTTAGATTTAGCAATTAAATCCAGGACTTCTATGGCTGAAACTGTCCTAAAATCAAATTCTGAAACCAGAGTTTCGGGTATCCTTACCGCCGACAAGGGTGACCTCGTCACCTCCAGTTCGGCACTCACCTGGCCTTCAAGGCCCTTATATATTTTAAATTTATTCACAAAAAAGTCTGCAAACTCTTTCCCGAACGTTTTTACGCCGCCCCGTCGTCGTTTACGTCGTTTCCGTAAGCGTAAACCTACCCCTGCTTTATGAGGGGTAGGTTTACGAAGTTCCGTCGTTGCCATGTTAAGTATGGTGTTGGGTCAGCGTCGTCTTTGTCTTTTTCCGTCGGTTACGTTGTTTTACTAAGTCGTTCGCGAATAGGGATTTACATAAACGACGCACACGTCGGTTTCATTCCCTTTTTTCCGACGTGAGTTGGAGCATGCGCACTGGGCTATTTTTGCTGCCAGCGCAGTTCGATCGCCCCCTTGGAATTACGCGGCCTTACGCGGCCTTACGCCGGGCCATTTACACTACGCGGACGCAACTTACGGAGCAAGTGCTTTGGGAATATGGCACTTGCTCTGTTAAATTGTGGCGGCGTAGTGTAAATGGCTTACGCTACGCTGGCGGGCAATGTACAAGAATCTGGCCCAATGACTGCACATTGCTTCTGCTGGGAATGCATTATTTACCTGCAATGAAAAATAAGAATTACTATAAAAGGGTTACACTACCAAAATGTGACATTTGATCGGATCTATGTAAGTTAATAAAAAAAGTAATACTCACTTTTGCATCACATTCGGTATTGCCCTCGTATATTATATTCTCAGCGAGTTCCTACTCTATTACTCCCGCCTTGCATGTTAAAGCTTATGGCAAAATGCAACCAATTCAATAACACACCTGCAAATTTCAAAACAATCTCTACCAGGTTATTAGAATGAAAGGGTGACAACATTACTAATCAGGCGAGCCGCAGGGCAAATTTGTACCGACAAGTGATTTTGATTAGTGTTTACCAACTTTCCAACTGATTAATTGAAGCTTTTAGACTCCAGTAACCATCATAAAGTTCTGGCTCCTGTCCAGTTATTCATAAACACTTTTGTGTTTCCAATGACAGCAGGTTTCCTCACTTATAGAAAATCCCTCGGGTCAGATCAGAAATGTCGTTTTCAGGGCTCTTAAACGATTTTCAACAGCTAAACAATGATTTTCAGTGCTTGAAAAGTTATAACACAGACGTGCTCCGCGCCTGTAAATGTTCAGTGTTTGGATGGATTGAGCTTTTAAACTAGTATTTGAAATGTCACCGTGGCCTTTACAGTTCAGCCTCAATACTCATGAAAAGAAACGCACTTGAAAGGCAGATAAAATGGTCTACTGAATCCTCATGTCTGCTCCCAGGAGACAGGCTCTGTATCGGGGGTTCCTGCAAACTCCATGTACCTGGACTGTATACAGTGGAACCTCGGATTGCGAGTAACATGTTTAACAAGCATTTTCGCAATACAAGTGCTGTATTTTGAAAAATCTCTAACTCGGTTTGCGAGTGTTGGCTCACAAAATTAGCAGGATTCAGGCCAAAGCGGTGTGCAATAACGCGTTTGGCGAGGTGGGGGGGGGGGACGCCGGAGCCAAGCGGAGCCAAACGGCACCGATCGTAGCCAAAATACTCAGTTCCCAAGCCTTTACAAGGTTTGCCGAGGTCAGTCGAGCTGTCCTTGGGCCTTTCCGGCTGTCTCCGAGGCTCTCCGGCACCCCCCCACCGCTGGCCACATGCGGTATTGCATGCCATTGAAGTCAATGCGGAACAAATAATTTTTGTTTCCATTGACTTCAATGAGGAAACTCGATTTGATATGCGAGTACTTTGAATTACGAGGATTCTCCTGGAACGGATTATGCTCGTAATCCGAGGTTCCACTGTATTTGGATCACAATGTCTTCTATGCTTTATCTGAAGCTCACAAGAGCTTTATATGTCAGAAGGTGACATATAAAACAGATTGTAAGAAGGGGTTGACCTATTTCCCTTTAATTGAGCCCCTCAATTTTTGAAGTGACCTCTATAGTTCTGGTCCCTGTAGCCAAGCTTTCTACTATGCTTATGATTAAGCATAATCATTCTATTGTTACATTGGGTTTGGCTCTCTCTAGTGCATGCTGGACTCTATGGGCCAGATTCAGATACAAATGCCTATCTTTAGGCGGGCGTAGCGTATTTCAGATACACTACGCCGCTGTAACTTACAGCGTCAGGTTCCTTATTCAGAAACAACTTGCGCCGTAAGTTACGGCGGCGTAGCATAAATGGGCCGGCGTAAGAGCGCCTAATTCAAAATAGGCAGGTATGGGGCGTGATCCATGTAAATGAATCGTGACCCCGCGCAATTGACGCTTTTTTTGAACTGCCCATGCGCCGGCCGTGAACTCCAAATCATGCGCATTCTCCAAATCACGTCGCAAATAGTCAATGAAAACGACGTGAGTGTAACTTATGCCCAGCCCCATTCTGAATCGACTTACGAAAACGACGTACAATACAACGCTGTCCCGACGTCCATACTTAACATTGGCTGCACCTCATATAGCAGGGGTAACTTTACGACGGTCCGATGCCTTACGCAAACGACGCAAATAGATACGCCAGGCGCAACTACGCTCGTGAATCAGCGTATCTACCTAATTTACATATTCGATGCATAACTCGACTGAAGCGCCACCTAGCGGCCAGCGTAAATATGCAACTAAGATGACGTATCTTCTTTCTGAATCTGGCCCTATGTGTGTTTTTTTCTCCTGTGTGAAGACTCAGAGCAAGGCATCATGGAACATGTAGTCTGGGATGAGGAAGTGACTCTGTTAGCAGGATCAATCTGGACTACAAGTAACATGATGCTGTGCGCACAGAACAGCCTGCTGGGAGAGGAAATAAAAAGATTGGGTGCGGCCTGATTCACTCTCTCTGGACGCCATTCTGACCCTACCAGCAGGAGGTCTGTGTGACAGGGAGTGCTGAGAATCTGGGGCCACACAGCGGGGAGTTGGATAGCCAGCCCCAGAGGGATCTCTGAGGACAGCATCGCTATTCCAGTAAAACGGACCGGCGTGTGTTCCAGACCAGGTGGAGGTACCTGCAATCCAGTCTTCAGGGAGCTGCAGCATGGTGCAGTGCCCCCATTTCTACAGGACCGAGATACTGAGACAGAGAATTCTGTCTGGAACCCTCTATTCATCTAATTCTTTCATCTGGTGTTTGCAGTGGTGAGCGGGCACAGCCCTTATGATAGTTATCAACAGTACTGCTGAGTAATACTTATACAACCTGGCTGGGGATACTAGTAGTTCCACGGATGTGAATCTACCTCTACATAGGCCACACACAGCAGGCCCTTGGGGTCAATACACCCACTGTGCTTTATAATCATTATTGTAAGGAGCAATATAAACCAATTATTATTCACACAATATCAATGAAACAAATCATATGTTTAGTTCATTCCTATTACCCTTTTCACATTTTGGAATACAATTAACTGCAATACAAAGAACACAGGCTAGCTGAAGATAACTGGAGTTATAGGAACAATTCTTATTTACTCTATTTTGTGCACAACTTCCGTATGCTCAGTTGCATACATTGCATTGAACTACTACAGGGAGCCACCCTATAGGATAGTATTTGGGTTTATACTTGATATTTTACAGTTTGCTGGTCTGTGTGTTGAGGACGCAGAGAGGAGAGATCCGACACGTGAGATATAGGGCCAGATTCAGGTAGATGGGCAAATCTTTAATTTGGAATAACGTTTCTCATTTACGTTACTCCGCCGAAACTTTAGGAGCAAGTACTGTTATTCACAAAGCACTTGCTCCTAAAGTTGTGGCGGCGTAGCGAAAATGAGCCGGCGGAATTCAAATTGGGCGGGTAGGGGGCATGTATTATTATAACTAGGCGCGATCCCGCGGCGAACGTACTGCGCATGCGTCGACTGTCAGTGCGCATGCTCCAAATTCTTTTTTTTCGACGCGATGACGACGGCCATACTTAACATAGGATACTCCACCTAGGGGGCATGTTTTTATTTACGCTTACGGGAACGTCAGAAAGTCACTGCGTCGGGCCCGAATACGATCGTGAATTGCCGATTCTCGCTGATTAACATATTCTCGGCGTTAATCAGCGGGAACGCCCCCGGCGCCATTTTTAAAATTGCAGTTCGTATAGGAACTCTAACCCGGCGTTTCTTGTTTTCTGCTTACTGAAAACAGAAACGCCGGCTCAAAGTGAGAGTTAGGCTGGAGTATCACTAATACTCCAGAGTAACTCTACCTGAATCTGGCCCATAGTGTTGGGTATTTACTCCTCTGTCTACCTGTCCACATAGGTCTTATATTGGGTCTATGTTAAGTCTATATTTACTATCATAGCTGTGACACAATGGAACACAAGGTGTCAGAGGTAAGAGATTTGCTGAGTCAAGGTAACCAATGGGGTAAAGAGTCTATAAGCAGCCCTCACGGGGGGTACCGATACGTCACTTTTGGCAAATTTCATATAAGAGGAAGTGGCAGTTGGTGGGTTTCTTTTTGGAGGGGGGGCAGCCAAAAAACCCACCGGGCCACCAGTGAAGCAGCACTACCCCCTCGCGGCACTAACACACTCCCCCACCACGACCGTCTGTCCTTACCTTGGAATGCGGGCAGTGAGAACACTTCGGGCTCAGGAAAAGCTGCTCCTGTCTCCTCTCCTGGATCAGCTTCCGCGTCGACTCCTCTCTTCTCCTCCCGGCGCTAGGCATCCAATAGGATCACCAGATGTTTTGGCCAATCAGGAATAAGGGTTCATACATGCTTCCCGTTTGACCGTTTGATTTGCAGCTCCTGTAGCTTTAGTTTAGACCTTTGGCATGGGACCTTTCATAGAGTAGTCCCAATACAGAGAGATGTTGGAACTTCCAAAGCTAGGTGAACCTTTTTCTCAAGCCATGCGTAGGGCTGCATTTCGGTCCTTGTCGTTCAAGAGCTTCATAATGATGGTGCATGGTGGGGCTCCAGGCAGCGAGACCCTTAAGCAGGGCCGGCCTTAGGTATTCAGGTGCCCTGTGCGAGCTAATCCTGTGGCGCCCACAGACGCCCCCCCCCCCCAATATGGAGGTGTCACACAAACACACACACACACACCTTGCAGGGATCAGTCGTGGTCCCGGCTCCATAGCCCGACACATAAGAGAAGTCCCAGCAGAGAGTGGAGCTCCATGGAATGATTGTATGTATAAGACTTGTGACTTCACCCCCACTCCACCAACCATCGTTCCTTGTGTGCGGCTCCCCACTTCCTAATCTCCTGGCCGGGTTCTCCCTGCCCATATCTGGTAAATACAAAGGCCGCTTTCCAGAAACTTTCCAGGAATCCACTCACGTGACTGAGGGCTACTTCACTGCCCCTCTGCTGCCACCTCTGTCCGCTTCTAAGAAGTGCAGGCAACAGCGAGCCATTTATCTTCTGCGGCTCGGCGGTAAGGATCGTTACCCGTACTGTGCGGAGGAGTCACACTTTTCCACCTACGCGGCTCACATTCTGCGAACTGTGATGGCCGCATGGCTCCCCTGTTACCCATGGCGTCCTGTGCGGCCGCACTGCTCGCACACCCCAAAGGCCGGCCCTGCCCTTAAAGGGGTTGTAAAGGTAAAAGTTTTTTTACCTTAATGCATCCTATGCATTAAGGTAAAAAAACATCTGGCAGCACTGCCCCCCCCCCCCCGAGCCCCCGTTTTACTTACCTGACCGTTCTAAATTCCCGGGCGTGTCCACGTCATCCTCTTTGGTTCCCAGCCTGGCCGCTGATTGGCTAGGCTGGGCGGATTGAAAGCAGCGCAGCCATTGGCTGGCGCTGCTGTCAATCACAGCGGATGACATGGCGCGCCGGGGGCGGGGCCGAGGTCATACAGTCGGCGGCTATGGCCGCCCCTGTATCACGGGAGCGCGCTCGCAAAAGCTTTCCACCGTGCGAGCGCCCTCGCATTAAGGTGGAATGCTTTTGTGAGCAGGACATGAGACAGACGCCGAGGGACCCCAGAAGACAGCTTTCCGGGACACTCTGTGCAAAACGAGCTGCACAGTGGAGGTAAGTATAACATGTTTGTTATATTGTTGGCCACTGGCCACAGGGAGTCCTTCAGAATGTTTACTCCAGCTTCAGCCACTAAGCCCTGAAGAGTTTAAAAATCTTTCTGCAGCAAGGACATATCTAGCATCACTGCTTCGATAATAATATGCCAGACCAATGAAAATGTCAGGGTCCTAAATTGCAAGATTCAAGGTGTAAACCTAATAGGTTTGGGAGAAGGTAAAGGGTAATGGGAAGGGACAGCCCTTCTGATAGTAAGAAGGACCACTTAAATGGGACATAAGTCAGGTGACCTGAGCCCCCATGTCTCATGGGTCCTAGGTGCACGGTTGAATCCTCTGAGCCTTATTCTGGAACCATGAGGAGAATGCAAGGTCTTGAGATGTAAGTAGCTCCTGGCTAAACTAAGGAGAGAATACTGCATTGGACCAAGGCCATGGGGTAATCTATTGCGCATGCGCTATTGCTTATCACTAGGAGACTGGCTGTCACTGGTATTTGCAGCCAGCCCCCTTATGACAAGCAACACACCATTGGACATCATTGGACATATCAGGGGGTCAGCTGCAAGAACTCAGAAAAGACAGCCAGCCTCCTAATGACATCACAGCTAAAGATAGCAGCAGCCGTGTGTTGGATTGCTACAAGACACAGCTGAATTGCGGGATGAGTAAGTATGTATTTGTAGATTAGCCAAGCAAAAAAAGTTTTGGGGAAACAGGGGGAATGAAGTTCCCCCTTAAGTCCTGAACCTAAAGAGGCCTACAGTCTAATGCGCCTTTATAGCCATATGCAGGGCTGCTGATAAGGCAGTACAGTCAGCCATTCTGTACTGGGCCCAGGCCTCATCAGTTCAAAATGGGGGCCCGGGCAACAGTACTGCCCGGGCCCCCAGGCAGGGCAATAACAGGCAATAACCGGCAGGCTATTTCAGGATGGTAAGCGTAGGGGGCTCACCCTCCTGAATGAACACACCACCCTGAATGAACACAGTAAGTGATCAGTACCGATCGCTCTCTGTGGGGGTGCATATATCGCCTCTGTGCCGCTATTCACTTAAATAAGGGTATAATTTCTGCCATGGCTACAAAGCATATCACACCCATTTGATATTTTCGGAGAAGGGGGGCCCTGTCAGGTAGGTTTTATGGGGCCCTGTGATTTCTATTAGCAGCCCTGGCTGTATGGCTTATACACACGAGATATGACTTGTGTGAAAGCCAATTAACCTATCAGGATTGTGTGAGAAAAATTAAATATGTGGGTGAACATAGGCGTGCGCACAGGGTGTGCCAGGTGTGCCCAGGCACACCCTAATCACTCCCTGCAGTGCAGATTCCCCCTGCTGCCCAGTGTCCCCTCCCACAGCATGGCTGGCTTCCCTCTTCTGCCATTGGCTACTGCAGTGGGCACACATCGATTATATATTTCAGGATGAGTGTGGGAAGGGGTAATGTCATTTACTAGCCCCTTCCCTTTCTGAATGAACACAGTGAGAGATCGGTACCGTGTTTTTGAGCTTTCAGGTGCACACCCTAATGCAACAGGCTGCGCACACCTATGTGGGTGAACCATATACATGGGGAAGTGGGGGGGTTATAGGGAGAGTAAACAATCTCCATGCAGATGGTGCCAATATTGCATAAATCTGATAAAATATTGTTTGATCTACAACTAGCTGGAAGGAATAATACATTTCTACAGATTTTTTCTGACTTCCCTCTCCTATCACTGCAAAAATGTGTCTGCAATGATTATGGGTATCTCATATGATATACGTATACTGGGCCCGTGAATATGCATGGTAAAAAAAATCTTCCAGGGTCCGCTGTTCTTCATAAATACTCTCCATGTATGGCCAGCTTTACAGCGTGTCGGTACATTACACGTTATTTTCAACTACACAATATAAACACAATATTACCATGTGTTATTGCCACGCCATCAATTCCCATACATTTCTGAAATGTCATGCTGATTTACATACGCTGCAATGTTTTCCCATCTTGACAGTCATTGCCATGCATAGTAAATTCACGTCTTAAAAGTGTTCATATTCGGAGGAATAAGATTGGAAAGATCAGAAAGCTTTCATACCTTTCCCTACATATAGGTGCAGCACTTCCCCTGCAGGAGCCGCTTTGTAGATTGGGTTCTCTATTCTTCTGGTTTGACTCTGACGCACCTAGGGTGCAGGGCTGTTTTAATGAGAGGGCACACCTGAGCACCCCAGATATCCCCCAGCACTCTGACCCCTCTACACCCCAGATATCCCCCCAGCACTTTGACCTCTCTAAACCCCAAACATCCCCCCCAGCACTCTGACCCCTCTACACCCTGGATATCCCCCCAGCACTCTGACCCCTCTACACCCCAGATATCCCCCAGCACTCTGATCCCTCTACGCCCCAGATATCCCCCCAGCACTCTTACCCCTCTACACCCCAGATATCCCCCAGCACTCTGATCCCTCTACACCCCAGATATCCCCCAGCACTCTGACCTCTTTACACCCCAGATATCCTCCGAGCACTATGACCCCTCTACACCCCAGATAGCCCCCCAGCACTCTGACCCCTCTACACCCTAGATATCCCCCCAGTACTCTGCCCCCTCTACACCCCAGATATCCCCCCAGCACTTTGACCTCTCTAAACCCCAAACATCCCCCCAGCACTCTGACCCCTCTACACCCCAGATATCCCCCAGCACTCTGACCCCTCTACACCCCAGATATCCCCCAGCACTCTGATCCCTCTACGCCCCAGATATCCCCCAGCACTCTTACCCCTCTACACCCCAGATATCCCCCAGCACTCTGATCCCTCTACACCCCAGATATCCCCCAGCACTCTGACCACTTTACACCCCAGATATCCTCCGAGCACTATGACCCCTCTACACCCCAGATATCCCCCCAGCACTCTGACCCCTCTACACCCCAGATATCCCCCCAGCACTCTGCCCCCTCTACACCCCAGATATCCCCCCAGCACTTTGACCTCTCTAAACCCCAAACATCCCCCCCAGCACTCTGACCCCTCTACACCCTGGATATCCCCCCAGCACTCTGACCCCTCTACACCCCAGATATCCCCCAGCACTCTGATCCCTTTACGCCCCAGATATCCCCCCAGCCCTCTGACCCCTCTACACCCCAGATATCCCCCAGCACTCTGATCCCTCTACACCCCAGATATCCCCCCAGCACTCTGACCTCTTTACACCCCAGATATCCTCAGAGCACTATGACCCCTCTACACCCCAGATAACCCCCAGCACTCTGACCCCTCTACACCCTAGATATCCCCCCAGCACTCTGACCTCTTTACACCCCAGATATCCCCCCAGCACTCTGACCCCTCTACACCCCAGATATCCCCCAGCACTCTGACCTCTTTACACCCCAGATATCCCCCAGCACTATGACCCCTCTACACCCCAGATATCCCCCCAGCACTCTGACCCCTCTACACCTTAGATATCCCCTGCCTCCTACCTACTTGATTTCTGTTTACATGCACTGTCTCCATTGTAGGGGCCCCAGAGCATTACTTTGCCCAGGGGCCCATGATGCTATTAAGACGGCCCTGCTAAGGTGACCACGTGTCCCGGATTGCCCGGGACAGTACCGCATTTTGCAGGTCTGTCCCGGACACATTTATTCCAGGACAATAGTGATGCCCCCAAAAAAGGCCGCCACATCACTGCTTTACTCACTGACAGTACTTGTCCTGGCCGGGAATGCCTGGAGGAGCACAATCCCACCCCCTGTGTGTGATTGAAGAAATCATAAATCCTGTCTCTTGTGTCCAATCACTGTGCTGTGATTCGTTACAGCACAAGCTGATTTTTGGGGAGGGAGGGAGTCCGTAGGGTGATCACATTTTCAAACTACCATTCAGGGACATCCTCCCTTCCCAAAAATCAGCTTGTGCTGTAACGAATTACAGCACAGTGATTGGACTAGTTAGGATTAATGATTTCTCCAATCACAAGCAGGATTGTGCTCCTCCAGGCATTCCCGGCCAGGACAAGTACTATCAGCAAGTAAAGCAGTGATGTGGCGGCCTTTTTTGATAGCGCAAAAAATAAAAACCACAGAGGTGATCAAATACCACCAAAAGAAAACTCTAATTCAATTTTGTTTGGGTGTCTCGTCGCACGACCGCGAAATTGTCAGTTAAAGCGACACAATGCTGCATCGCAAAAGGTGTTCTGGTCAGGAAGGGGGTAAATTCTTCCGGGGCTGAAGTGGTTAAAATTAAACCTCTTTTCTTCTAGTTTTAGTGAATGGCCACGTGTCTTGTTAAACTCCCTTCTGCAAAAAAGTTTTATCCCTATTGTTGGGTCACCAGTATGGTATTTGAACATTGAAATCATATCCCTTCTCACGTGTCTCTTCTCCAGAGAAGATAAGTTCAGAGCTCATAACCTTTCCTTATAACTAATATCCTCCAGACACTTTATTATCTTTTTTTTTTGTTGTTGAAAAATTATTTTTATTAAAGATTTTTAAACAAGGCATACAAACATTGAAAAAGAGAGTGCCATGGCAAAACACCCGGCCCTTCCACGACCAACATGGTCAACCACATAGGCAGTCTACCTAACATAAGCATCTGACTGCCCCTACCAAACATAGCAACCCCATCCCCCAACCCACCACCCTCCCCCCAACAACCCAGAACTCAGTTCACCACCACCCTCGGACAACAGCTTCATGAAAAGACATAGGTATACGAGTCCTCCAACCATAATAGGCATGTGCGGCTACAAAATATTGGCATAATAGAAAAAACAATTAACATTCAACCCCAGTGGACCGACCAATCGGCGGCCATTTATGCCGCCGTAGCGTATCTCTTTGACGCAGCGCAGAGAGGCAAGCATAGAATTCACAAAGCAAATCAGGGGATAGACCAATGGGTATCAGTGCCCCCACCCCCCAACACAATAGGACTATACCAATGGGCCCCTCAAGTTAGATCCAATGGAACACAAATAATTTTATATTACACAGCCGGCCTTCCTAACCCACAGTAGCGTCCGAATTATACCATGGAAAGGTACGTTGCCTTATAGAATGGTATCATGGAGTTCACAAGCCCCTTCCAGAATGCTACACTTGGGGTAGCAGGTGACTTCCATTTAAGTAGAATGGCCTTCCTCCCATAAAATAACAAAGTATTCAACAGGGTCCTAAGGGCCCTGGAGGGGACTACCCCCTCCACCAGACCCAAAAGACACACCTGTACTGTCAAAGGAATGGGCACCTGTAAGATTGTTTCTATGCAGGAAGTCACCTCCTCCCAAAACCCCCTTATCTGCTGGCATTCCCAAAATATATGTTTTGCAACAGCCGGCGAAAAGGAGCATCTCCAACATTCCGAGGTGACAGATGGGTACAGAACAGAAAGCCTCGCAGGGGTGAAATAGATCCCGTTAAAAATGTAAAGTGTATCAGTCTATCCCTAGCGGATACCAAGTACTGAAAAGGATGGTCCCACATGTCATCCCAATCCTCACTATCTAAACCATGAACCTCCCTCTCCCATCGCTCTCTACACTTAGTGCCACCGGGCTCTTTTTGAACAATTCCTTGAATGTGACAGACAGGGTTTTTTTAGGGAGATGATCCACCATGAGTAAATCCTCCAAAGCCGACGGTATGGACTCAACCGCCCTTTCCCAGAACTGAGCCTGGAAAGCGTGCCTGAGCTGTATAAACCTGAAAAAGTACGAGTTGAGAAGATCATGTCTGGCCTTAAGCTGGTCAAGAGTGAGTAATATCCCATCCCTGGTTATGTTCCTAAGAAGCTTAATGCCTTTAACCACCCAGACCATCGGGTCTGGGAAGGAATAAAAGTGTGGCAACTTGGGGTTCCCCCACAGCAGAGTCTGTGGCGAGAAACCAAAGTAGCTGGAGCAAGCCAGCCCCACCGCCTCCTCCCAAGCCCTAACAGTCGCCCGCATGGACAGCGTCAGGGGCAAGCCAGACCCCGTCCCAGACCCCACGGCCAAATGGAGGGTCTCATACGACCCCAAGTGGGCCGCCTCCACCACCGTGGCAGAATCCCCAGCATCAGAGGTAAGCCATCTGTGTACAAACACCATCTGCCCGGCAAGGTAGTACTTCCTCCAATCGGGCAAAGCCAAACCCCCATGACCCCAAGGCTCCTGCAGCACCTTAAGGCCGCGTACACACGATCGAACATGTCCGCTGAAACTGGTCCGCGGACCAGTTTCAGCGGACATGTTCGATCGTGTGTACGGCCTATTGGACCGTTTTCCAGCGGACAAAAGTTTCTAAACATGCTCAGAAACCTGTCCGCTGGAAACCTGTCCTTCGGACAGGTTCGATGGTTAGTACAGGAAATCAGCGGACAAAAATCCCGCGCATGCTCAGAATCAAGTCGACGCATGCTTGGAAGCCTTGAACTTCGTTTTTTTCATCACGTCGTTGTGTTTTACGTCACCGCGTTTTGGTCCGAGGGGATTTTTGTCCGATGGTGTGTACGCACATCAGACCAACAGACCACTTCAGCCTGGTCCGATGAAAATGGTCCGTCGGACAGGTTTCCTCGGACATGTCTCATCGTGTGTACGCGGCCTAAGTCCTATGCGCGGTAATTTGGGGGCCCACAGAAAATAACTAGTTATACCATCCAACTGTTTAAAAAGAGATTTAGGAATTCTCACTGGAGCATGCCGCAAGAAGTACAAAATGACTGGAAGAATTTTCATCTTTAGCAAATTGATTCTTCCTATGAGGGACACACTTTATTAGCTTTGTTGCCCTTCTTTGTACTGCCTCCATTTCCAGTACATCCTTCCTGAGAACTGGACAGCATACTCCAGGTGCGGACGGACCAGAGTCTTGTAGAGCGGGAGAATTACCATTTTATCTCTGGAGTTGATCCCCTTTTTTAATGCCAATATTCTGTTTGCTTCGTTAGCAGCAGCTTGTCATTGCTGAGCCTATCATCTACTAGGTCCCTTTCCATCCTGTAAATAGCAGTGTAACGGAATGGGCCGTGACAGACTGAGATATTCCTATGTCTAGGGTCACCTTATGTCCACTAGGGCCATAGGGTGACAAAGAATCATAATTCATGCATTACAGAAGATGGGACATTAATAATAATTCATGTTTGCAGGATGTCTTCAAATATCAAAAGCTGTTGGCTATTCAATCTGGGCACACATGCTTTTGAAAGGTGTTTATTCAGGTCTACAAGACCAGAGTGAGTCATACCTTTGTATAATATGCTATTGAAATATCTTAAGGTGTTGGCTATTCACTGTAAAGACATTCCGTTGAAGGTGTTGATTGCACCCACTCTCACAAGACTCTGCCATTGTGTGATAAAGCTGTCTAGATAACTTATTCAACTAGATGTCTGTGTATTATTCAAGGTTAATTGAACACTATTGAAGATGCGGTGCCGACAAGTCTACATGGTTAGCTTACCTGAATGCCTTTTAGAGTGTGATTGAAGCCCCCCATGGTGTGAAGGGGGGTGGAGACTACATTGTCCTGTGACTAACTGCATTATGCTTGAGACTGTATAAGAAGCTGAGAAAATACCAATAAATTGTCATATCTTTGGAAGCAAGTGCAGAGCTTGAGTCTCGTCTTGTTTATGGGAATTGATATGGATCGTGTATGCAATATTGTCGGAGTGTGTCGGATAAGCTTGTCGTGGTTGGATGGAAGGTTGTAAGCGGTGGTGACCGTTACATTTGGTGGCACAGCAGTGGGATGATTCCATCACCAGAAGGACGGCTACAAGGACACATGACAATGGAGACGGTGTATGAACGGATGAAGCTCTCTTCCCTCATGGACTTA
Source organism: Rana kukunoris (assembly GCA_029574335.1). Lineage (NCBI taxonomy): Eukaryota > Metazoa > Chordata > Amphibia > Anura > Ranidae > Rana > Rana kukunoris. The sequence continues at coordinate 15,919,247 of CM056051.1, forward strand.
CTGGAGAGCCTGGGCAGACCGGCCAGCAACCGTAGGAAAAGGGACATTATCGCAGAACTGGTCGAAATGGATAGAGCTAAAAGGCCCGGACAGGACACCCGAGGAAGAAAGTTTTGATCGGGCTGTTAACCTAAGACTGGCACATTATGGTCCTAACCCTCCACCGGAGATCAGGGACAGAGTTATTGCGGCTCTGAATGCCACCTTGCTACAGCGAAGAAGTGCTGCAGCAGCTGAAGTCACAGCAGCACCAGCTAAAGGGAGAGGAGAGGTGCAGATACCAGTCTCCATGAAAGAGGAATTCCAAAGAAGGTTACAAGAGATGCAGATACAGCATAGAGGACCAGTATCAGAGGAGGTCTTGTTGGGATGGTCGGATGTGATTCGGTGCCAACTCTGGAAGGAAGCGTTAGCTCGGGAGCAGCAAAACCAAGGAAAGGTCCTGCCCTCCATCTATGCAAGGTACTGGCCGCAGTATGACGTACGAATGCTGTTGTTGGGGAGACAACCGAAGCAGGAGTGGACAGCTGAGTTAAGCAGGCTGATCCGGGCAGAGATGCAGCTGGATGAAAGCTACAGAGCCCTCCAGTGGTATGTAGCCCAAGAGTGCCCATGGCCAGCAGATGACAGCCCCACAGAAGGCTATGACTATAATGGCCTGGGATTATTATATTGGAGGATGTCCAGTGATCCCGACTTTGGGGATGATCGGGAGTGGCGCTTGAAGGACATAATGGAGCACAGAGAGGACAAATTGAATATCTCGGGAGGCCACTGGTCACAGGAAGATTTGGAATTTCTGGCCATTCGGGAATGGGAGCTGGAGGTCGCCTACAGACAGCTGCTAGACTCGGCTCAGCAGCAGGGTGGGGCTCCCATTGCCTGGGACTATGAGGAAAGGTCAGATAACTGTGAAATCCTGGCTGATGAATCGGCAGTGGAAAATATGGAGATTTTCATCCCTAAAGCCGAAGCGGATGGTGTGGAGTTCCAGAGAGCCGGGGCGGTTGGCCCCTCTCTCCAGCAACAAGCTGAGGTGGTAAAGCTTTTACCCCCAGCTGATTTACTGGCAACAGAGAAGGGTGCCCCAAGCCTCTGCTCCCAACTAGCAGAAGAGGGGGACCCTGTGGTAGTGGATGGGACTGTGGTCTCCACTCACAGCAACCCAGCGGAAGAGCTGGCAACAGAACAGAGGTTCACGGACCTCTGCTCTCCACTAATGGAAGAGGGGGACCCTGTGGTAGTGGATGGGACTGTGGTCTCCACTCACAGCAACCCAGCGGAAGAGCTGGCAACAGAGCAGAGTGTCATAGGCCTCTGCTCCTCACTAACAGAAGAGGGGGTTCCTGGGGTAGTGGATGGGACTTCAGTCTCCACTGGCACAACCCCAGAAAATGGTACAGGACTGGGACAGGAGGATGTTGGCTTTGCTTTGCAAGCACCGGAGGGTTTTCACCAAGCACCAGTGGATGGGACTTCAGTCTCCACTGGTATACCCCAGGAAGGGGGGGCAGTTGGCCCAGACCCCCAACAGCATGATGGACTGAGCCCAGCCACCCTGCCTTCTCCCCAGCGGCAGGCGTGTTCTCTGAGAGAGGCAGAGGTTGGCAGGGTGAGTAATGCTCAGTTTGGAGCCATTTATTTGGGGTACAGTATGGATACCAGCATTGGAGGACTGGAACTACTGACGGACTTCGGAGTCAACCCGTTTGGGGTTACCACCTGTGTCCGTCTCCCACCGAAAGGGGAGAGATGTAACGGCATGGGCCGTGACAGACTGAGATATTCCTATGTCTAGGGTCACCTTATGTCCACTAGGGCCATAGGGTGACAAAGAATCATAATTCATTCATTACAGAAGATGGGACATTAATAATAATTCATGTTTGCAGGATGTCTTCAAATATCAAAAGCTGTTGGCTATTCAATCTTGGCACACATGCTTTTGAAAGGTGTTAATTCAGGTCTACAAGACTATAGTGAGTCATACCTTTGTATAATATGCTATTGAAATATCTTAAGGTGTTGGCTATTCACTGTAAAGACATTCCGTTGAAGGTGTTGATTGCACCCACTCTTACAAGACTCTGCCATTGTGTGATAAAGCTGTCTAGATAACTTATTCAACTAGATGTCTGTGTTTTATTCAAGGTTAATTGAACACTATTGAAGATGCGGTGCCGACAAGTCTACATGGTTAGCTTACCTGAATGCCTTTTAGAGTGTGATTGAAGCCCCCCATGGTGTGAAGGGGGGTGGAGACTACATTGTCCTGTGACTAACTGCATTATGCTTGAGACTGTATAAGAAGCTGAGAAAATACCAATAAATTGTCATATCTTTGGAAGCAAGTGCAGAGCTTGAGTCTCGTCTTGTTTATGGGAATTGATATGGATCGTGTATGCAATATTGTCGGAGTGTGTCGGATAAGCTTGTCGTGGTTGGATGGAAGGTTGTAAGCGGTGGTGACCGTTACAAGCAGTATGCACATAAATTAATAAGTGGAGCATCAGGTCAATAACAGTTCACTAGAGAATATGTTCACAAGGCTATAGCAGCATAGAGTGGAGTTCTTTGCAGTGTTAGTTTCGAGGTGACGAAAAAAAAAAAAAAAACGAAAAGTAAACCACGTTTTTGACCACTGACGAAAACTATGACCAAAATCAATTCCGCTTTCGTTGACGAATGAAAACTAAATGAAAATGTGAGGCAGGGATGAGCACAGTGATGCTGCATTGATGGGCAGTGAGGCTGCATTGATGGGCACAGTGAGGCTGAAATGGTGGGCACAGTGAGGCTGCAATGGTGGGCACAGTGAGGCTGCATTCATGGGCACAGTGATGCTGAATTTACGGGCACAGTAATTGATGAGCACAGTGAGGCTACATTTATGGGCACAGTGAAGCTGCAATGGCGGGCACAGTGAGGCTGCATTCACAGGCACAGTGAGGCTGCATTGATGGGCACAGTGAGGCTGCAATTGATGGGCACAGTGATAATGAAATTGATGGGCGCAGTGATGCTACAACTGATGGGCACAGTGAGGCAGAATTCGATTTTCACAGTGAGGCTGCATTTATGGGCACAGTGAGGCTGCATTGATGGGCACAGTGGGGTTGCATTTGATGGGCACAGTGAGGCTGCATTGATGGGCACAGTGAGTCTGCATTGGTGGGCACAGTGAGTCTGCATTGATGGGTACTGATGAGGCTGCATTTGATGGGCACTGGTGAGGCTGCATTGAGCTCTTGTATCATGCCTGCAGTCTTTGGCCATCTCTTGTAGCATGTCTGCATTCTCTTACCATCATTAGTATGATTTCCTCAGTCTCTAACCATCTCCTGTATCACTGTTCCCATAAATGCAGCCTCACTTTTAACTGGAATTTGCTATTTTATATATACAGTAAAGCCCTATGTGATTTCATATCTGTTTTATCTATATAGAATACACTATTCAAATGTGCTTTAAAATACATGTTTTTCCTTTCATGAACAATAAAATAATGACGTTATGATGTTGGGCTGGTATAATAATGCTGTTGGGCTGGTATGAAATTTTTACAGGGCTGGATTTTGCTCCCAGTCCGGCGCCGTACACTGGGTATAATTAACTGAACATAAATGAACAAGAGCAGGGACAGATTGCTACATTTGTACTTCATGCGGTTGTTCGTTTGCATAGTGAAGTCAGTCTCACAACCTGTCTAGGAAATTTTAAACTGATGCACAATGCATACAATGCGGTCTTAGTTTGCATGGTGGAGCAGTTGAACTATTCCATTAGAAAGGGGTCACCAGGCTGCTAAGGGGGTCTCATGGAGGAGTGGGTAATCATTTTGCTAGAGAGACTCATCATGAAGCCGGTCACCATGCTGATAAGGAGGTTTCATGGCGGAGTAGGTCACCATTTTATTAGAAAAGTCTCATGGGTGAGTAGATCACCATTCCACTAGAGAGGTTTCATGGGGGAGTGGATCACCATGCTGGTTAATAGGTCCCAGAAGAAAGTGGGTCGCTATTCTGGTAGAGAGGTCTTATTAAGGAACAGGTCTCGTGGGGGAGCAGGTCACCATGCTGGTAAGGAGGTTTCATGGCGGAGTAGGTCCTCCTTCCATTAGAAAAGTCTCATGGGTGAGCAGATCACCATTCCACTAGAGAGGTTTCATGGGGGAGTGGATCACCATGCTGGTTAATAGATCTCAGAGGGGAGTGGGTCGCTATTCTGGTAGAGAGGTCTTATTAGGGAACAGGTCTCATGGAGGAGCAGGTCACCCTGCTGGTAAGGAGGTTTCATGGGGGAGTGGATCACCATGCTGGTAAGGAGGTTTCATGGGGGAGTGGATCACCATGCGGGTTAATAGGTCTCATAGGGGAGTGGGTCACCATTCTGGTAGAGAAGTCTCATGAAGGAGCAGGTCACCATTAAATTAGAGAGGTCTCGTGGAGGAGCAGGTCACCATTACATTAGAGAGTTCTTATGGGGGGAGCAGGTCACCATGCTTGTAAGGAGGTCTCAAGGGGGAGCAGGTAAACCATTCCATGGGGGAGTGGGTCACCAGGCTTGTAAGGGGGTCTCATGGAGCAATGAGTCACCATTCTGTGAGGCGGCGTACACACGAGGGGATATGTCCGCTGAAAACGGTCCGATGGACCGTTTCAGCAGACATCTCCGCTCGTGTGTATGGGCTAGCGGACAGATTTCTCCACCCGACAGATTTCAAAGCAAGCTTTGAAATCTATCCGGTGGGAATCTGTCCGCCCGACATGTCTGCTGGTTAGTACACTTACCAGCAGACATGTCCCCCCACCGCCGCCGCGCCGCTGCCGAATGGATTCGGCGCATGCGCGGAAGTGTTTTACTTCCTGGTGCGGTGACGTGGCGGTGACGCGGCGGCGTCAACGTCAGGTCACCGCCACGTTCCGGCGGCGGGAATTTGATCCGATGGTGTGTACACGCCATCGGATCAAACTCCCGATCGGACATATCCGATGGAAATGGTCCGCGGACCGTTTTCATCGGATATGTCCGATCGTGTGTACGCCGCCTTAGAGAGGACTCATGGGAGAGCAGGTCACCATGGGGGAGCAGGTCACCATCCAAGAGAGGTCTCATGGCAGGACAGGTCACCATTCCATTAGAGAGGTCTCATGGGGGAACAGGTCACCATGCTGATAAGGAGGTTTCATGAAACAGTAGGTCACCCTTCCATTAAAAAGATCTCATGGGTGAGCTGATCACTATTCCATTAGAGAGGTTTCATGGTGGAGTGGATCACGGTCACCATGCTGGTTAATAGGTCTCATAGGGGATTGGGTCACTATTCTGGTAGAGAGGTCTCATGGGGGAGCAGGTCACCATTCCATTAATGAGGTCTCATGGGGGAGCAGGTCACCATGCTGGTAAGTTGATCTCAGAGGGGAGTAGGTTACCATTTCATTAGAAAGGTCTCGGGGGGAGTGGGTCACCATTCTATTACAGAGGTCTTATGGGGTAGCAGGTCACCCTGCTGATAAAAACGGCGGATCCAGGGGGGGAGCAACAGGGCAATTTTTTTTTAAACTGCTTTGCGGTGCCTGCAGCCAGGCCCGGACTGGCCATAGAGCAAACCTAGCAAATGCCTGTGGGCCGCGGGTCGGCTTCGGCCCGCAGGCCGATTGAGGCCCGTGAACGGCTCTCGGCGGCCAGCGGGCCGTATGTCACGTCTCCCCAGGGGTGTACACCACCAACACAGCGCCAGATAGAGAGAGATCAGCTGGGTTATCATAGCCAGCTCTGACACTTCTCCCCTCCCCTTGCTGCCCCCACGGCCAGTTAGAGGAGAGGAGCTGCTTCTACTCCTCCCCCTCCTCTCTTCTTCTCCTCCCGTGTCTGCCCCACCCACTCTCCCGACGGACACTGTTCTGCTGCCTAAGGGATGTGGGCGGGAAGATTCAAGCCCAGCAATCAGAAAGGAAAGATGGAGTCTGATATCCATCAATCCAGTCAGTCCCTCCTGCCTCTGAGTGAGTACTGAGAGTACTGTACACTGATGTATGGGGTGCCCTTCATTCCCTTCTCTCTCGCTCTCTCTTCACCTTTCTTTCTTACTCTCTCTCTCTCTTTTTTCTTTTTTTTTTTTTTTTCGTTTGCACCCCCCACCAACTGCCACTGTAGATAGATAGATAATAATCTATCTAGCTATCTATCTACAGTGGCGGCTGGTGCTCAACATTTTTGGTGGACGCAAATGAACAATTGCAGCCTCACTGTGCCCATCAAACGCAGCCACTGGGCCCATCAATTGTCACCACTGTGCAATGCCATCAAACGCAGCCACTGTGCCATCAAACGCAGCCACTGTGCCATCAATTGTCACCACTGTGCCATGCCATCAAACACAGCCACTGTGCCATCAATTGTCACCACTGTGCCATGCCATCAAACACAGCCACTGTGCCATGCCATCAAACACAACCACTGTGCCATCAATTGTCACCTCTGTGCCATGCCATCAAACACAGCCACTGTGCCATCAATTGTCACCACTGTGCCATGCCATCAAACGCAGCCACTGTGCCATCAATTGTCACCACTGTGCCATGCCATCAAACACAGCCACTGTGCCATGGCATCAAACACAGCCACTGTGCCATCAAGTGTCACCACTGTGCCATGCCATCAAACGCAGCCACTGTGCCAATTGATGCCCCTGTGCCCTTTAATTGTTGCCACTGTGCCCATTGTCGCCACTGTGCCCATTGTTGCCACTGTGCCCATTGTCGCCACTGTGCCCATTGTCGCGGCTGAGCCAGAGGGGGCGGCGCTCCGGCGCCCTCTATAGACGCACCGCCACTGTCTATCTATATCTATCTATCTATCTATCTATCTATCTATTTATCTTTATCTATCTTCCTTCCTTCTCTTCTTTCTTTCCATCTTTATCTATCTTTTTTTCTTTATCTATCTTCCTTCCTTCCCTTCTTTATCTATCTATCTATCTATCTATCTATCTATCTATCTATCTATCTATCTATCTTCCCTTCTTTCTTTATCTATATTTCTTTCTTTATCTATCTTCCTTCCTATCCCTCTTGCTTTCTATCTTTATCTATCTTTCTTGTTTATCTATCTATCTTTCTTGTTTATCTATCTTTCTTGTTTATCTATCTATCTTTCTTGTTTGTCTATCTATCTATCTATATATCTATCTGTCTATCTATCTATCTATCTATCTATCTATCTATCTATCTATCTATCTATCTATCTATCTATCTATCTACCTATCTTCCCTTCTTTCTTTATCTATATTTCTTTAGTTATCTATCTTCCTTCCTTCCCTTCTTGCTTTCTATCTTTATCTATCTTTCTTGTTTATCTATCTATCTATCTATCTTTTTTATCTATCTATCTTTCTTGTTTATCTATCTATCTTTCTTGTTTATCTATCTATCTATCTATCTTATCTATCTATCTTTCTTGTTTCTATCTATCTATCTATCTATCTATCTATCTATCTATCTATCTATCTATCTATCTATCTATCTATCTATCTATCTTCCCTTATTGCTTTCTATCTATCTATCTATCTATCTTCCCTTATTGCTTTCTATCTATCTATCAATCTATCTTCCCCTTCCCCCGGGCTGCTCAGTCTAAAATCCCCCCCCCCCCCCCCGGGCTGCTCAGTCTAAAATGCCCAGGCCTATTTTTTGTCCCAGTCCGGGCCTGCCTGCAGCTGCCGCTGCCGAGTCTCTCACTCTCTCTCTCTCATCACCAGGGCCGGTAGGCTGCCTGTCCTGAGGCTGCTTTGAGCTGTAGCTGACTGCAGCGCTCCCCTCTCTCCTGCGTGTATGACATTGGGCATCTCTGGCTGTGTGTGAGAGCTGGATCTGTGTTTGGCTGTGCTGCCTGTGCTAGACCTGCTCGTGTGATAGTAGATGGAGATGGAACACTGATTGAATCAGTGTTTTGTCTATCACACAAGCCCGTCTAGGGGGGACCTTGCTAGAGCACACTGCCCTGCCGAACACAGACCTACAGCTCCTGTTTGTTCCATGACACACGTCGGGAGAGGAGATACCTGCTGTGTGTGATCGAGGTAATGCCATGGTAAGTGCCATGCACAGTGTGGCTGCATTAATAGACAAAAGTGGGGCTGCATTTATATACAAAAGTGGAACTGGATTCATAGACAAAAGTGGGACTGGATTCATAGACAAAAGTGGGACTGGATTCATAGACAAAAGTGGGACTGGATTCATAGACAAAAGTGGGACTCGATTCATAGACAAAAGTGGGACTGGATTTATATACAAAGGTGGGACTGCATTCATATACAAAGGTGGGACTGCATTCATATACAAAGTTGGGACTGCATTGATATACAAAGGTGGGAATGCATTCATATACAAAGGTGGGGCTGCATTGATATACAAAAGTGGGACTGCATTAATATACAAAAGTGGTAGTGCATTAATAAACAAAAGTGGGACTGCATTAATATACAAAAGTGGGACTGAATTTTTATACAAAGGTGGGGCTGCGTTCATATGCACAGTGAGGCTGCAATGATGGGCACTAATGAGGCTGCATTCATCTCTTGTACCATGTCTTCAGTCTCTAAACATCCCTTGTACCATGCCTGCAGTCTCTGACCATCCCTTGTACCATGCCTGCAGTCTCTGACCATCCCTGTTACCATGCCTGCAGTCTCTGACCATCCCTTGTACCATGCCTGCAGTCTCTGACCATCCCTTGTACCACGTCTGCAGTCTCTGACCATCTCCTCTACCATGTCTGCAGTCTCTGACCATCTCTTGTACCATGTCTGCAGTCTCTGACCATCTCTTGCACCATGTCTGCATTCTCTGACCATCTATTGTACCATGTCTGCATTCTCTGACCATCTATTGTACCATGTCTGCATTCTCTGACCATCTATTGTACCATGTCTGCATTCTCTGACCATCTCTTGTACTATATCTGCAGTCTCTGACCATCTCTTGTACCATGTCTGCAGTCTCTGACCATCTCTTGTACCATGTCTGCATTCTCTGACCATCTCTTGTACCATGTCTGCATTCTCTGACCTTCTCTTGTACTATGTCTGCAGTCTCTGACCATCTCTTGTACCATGTCTGCAGTCCCTGACAATCGTCTAGAAACTATGGGATAGATTTATGGCATTTATATTTAAATATTTTTTACTAGTAATGGCGGCAATCATTGATTTTTTAGGGGTACTGCAACATTGCTTCGGACACATCGGACACCTAATTGAGTTCTGTAAGCAACACCTTATTTTCTGTCAGTGCCCCTCCCGAGACTAGACTCTGGATCCGCCCTTGGCTGGTAGGGAGGTCTCCTGGAAGAGTGGGTCACAATTCTGGTAAAAAGGTTTAATGGGGAGGAGTAGGTCACCATTCCATTAGAGAGTTCTTAAGGAGGAGATAGTCACCGTGATGGTAAGGAAGTTTCATGAAAGAGTTTGTTACCATTCTGGTGAGAGGGTTGATGGTAGATTGGGTTATACTTGTCAGGGAACAGTCTAACAATATCCCTCACAGCCCTCCTCTCTAGACTACAACCCCTATTTTTGTCCCCTATCTCTGCCTTATGAGTAGAGATGAATAGATTATGGAAGCAAAATGTCCTATATTACGGTGACCAGATTTTTTCTAGTAACAGCGGGTATCAGCGACTCTCTGCCCGTCGCCACCTGCCCCACAGCCTGTCAAGTCTTACTCTCCGGACCCCGGCTACTATTGGGTGGGGTGGGGAGTGGAGGAAGATCACTCCACCAGGGAAGGCAAGGAGATAAGCAGGCAGGCGGTTGGCCGGGACTTGAGCCAAGGTAGAAGAACATGCAAACAGAGCTGGATGGGCATTCACCCGAAACTGAAGAAATGTTCCCTCCGCTCCGACCAGCACATGATCATCAGAAAGGGGCACAGATAATAGAAAAAAATACACCCCTCTTAGCTAGTAGGTGCGGTGGAGCGGGGGTGTAATTCAGATTTTTTTTTTTATATTCTGCACTGTCTTTGAAATTGCCCCAGCCCCTGTTCAAATCCAATCCGGGGACAAAACCAGGGGACAGACTTGGTCCGGGACAGTGTCCTCAATCCGGGGACTGTCCCCTGAAACCGGGGATGTCTGGTCACCCTACTTTAGGCGGCAGTTCTTATCAGGTTAACAGCCGTTTTGTTTGGTGAATTGGGACAGAAAGTCACAGCAAAGTGAAAAATCATGGGAAGCAAGGGCAAAGGGTAACATAACCAGGACAAAGAAGTATACACAGCAAATATGCGCCAGGTAGAAAATGTGAACAGGGTGCTCCGCCACATTAAGAGAACAATTGACTGTTGAATTAGGCACTGTTGACATACATTCCTCAGTATATGAATATTCTTCTCTGTGTACCAATGATAGCTTTAGGTTAGTGTAGCTTCTAGTCTAGATGAGCAGGGGTCAAGTGGAGGTTAAACACGTAAAAAAAAAAATCAATAACATGCCATTAAGTGGTTGTGCGGTGTATGAACTGGTATCGGTGTGCGCGAGAGTAAACACACCTTTCGTTTGTCTCGGCGAGGACGTGAAGGCGAATCCATAAATGGTCATGTTTGTATGAGCTTACTGTCTGGGAAGGGAGATGAATGAATCTAGTAATTATATCCGCAGATTACAGCTAGGGTGTGTTTGTATTTAAACGTGGAGTAGGCGCCAGAGCGAGAGAGTGTGGCACAAAGAGATGCCACCTTTGATGCACATAGTTCCAGTTAAGAAGGCATGACCAGCAAGCGGCAGAGAGAGGTTATACTGTCTGTTTGTGAGCGCTCGGGTTTGGGTGGTGGCAGGGAGTGAAGGGAGTGGCCGGAATTACCTGCCAAGGCGAAAAAAAATAAATGCTAAGCAGCCAAATCAGAGGAAAAAAATTTGTTTGGGTGAGAATTCTGACTGGGAATGTACACGTTGTAAGAACGTGCAGGGGAAAGTCCCTGAGGAGAACAGAATATCACGGTGTAGATCCATTAAAGTGTTAAGACCATGCTGAGATATTTATTGCTCTGAAATGCAGCAGATTTAATGCAAAGAGTCTTGGCGTCTGAGAGCAGAAAATAGTCACAGAGTGAGTAGCCTACCGAAGATACAGGTTTGGGAAAAAGTTTGGGAACTCTAAATCCCTTTCTGAATTCCGGCAAGAATGTCCCCTGTAGATTAGGGTGACCAGACATCCCCAGTTTCAAGGGACAGTCCCCGGATTGAGGACACTGTCCCCGGACTAAGTCTGTCCCCAGTTTCGTCCCCGGATTTAATTTGAATGGGGGCTGGGGCAATTTCAAAGACAGTCCGTGCAGAATTAAAAAAAAAATAATTCTGAATTACACCCCTCCGCTCTGCCGCTCCTACTAGCTTAGGGGGTGTATTTTCCCCCCATTATCTGTGCGCCTTTCGGATGATCATGTGCTGGTCGGAGCGGAGGGAATATTTCTTCAGTTTCAGGTGAATGCCCATTCAGCTTCGCTCGCATGTTCTTCTACCTTGGCTCAAGTCCCGGCCAGCTGCCTGCCTGCTTATCTCCTTGCCTTCCCTGGCGGAGTGATCTTCCTCTGCACCCCATCCAGTAGTAGCCGCTGTGAGGCGGCCAGCTGCGGCAATGGGCAGAGAGTCGCTGATTTGCGCCATTACTGGTAAAAAAAAAGGCCCCGGATTTCATTTAAAAAATCTGGTTTCATCTAAAACATAAAAAATAGGTATGCCAATCTGACCTATTTCCCCATTCTCATTGATGTCCTCATGGCCGGTGCTACCACTAGGCAAACTAGGCAGCCGCCTAGGGCGCACTGCTGCCCAGGGGTGCACGGCCACTGGTGTTCCTACTCTCTTCTCTCTGCAACAAGCAACTAAGTCTCAGCATCAGCAGGCAGCCGCCGCTCTGTTCGTACATAGTGTCAGAGTGGCGGCAGAGGACTGTGTCTGTGTCCCCGAATGAATGGAAGCAAGCAAACATTGTTCGTACGTTCGACGAAATTCGAACAAAAGCGGTCGTTCACGCCAAATTCGAGTGACGCAAAGCGGCCCATAATTCACTGCGGCATTGCGCGCTGATGATTGGCCAAGCATGCTGTATGTCCCGCATGCTTGGCCAATCACAGCACGCAAAAAACTAAGGGCCATAATTGGCCAAAGCCTGGGTGGCTTTGGCCAATTATGGCTCAGGGCTTTAGTACACGCCCCACACTATATAAGGCCCGCCTGCTGGGCGGCCCCGTGTAGTGTGTTCCGGCTTGTTAATGAAAGCAGTCAGAGAGACAGAGAGATTGTCTTTTTATATAGCTAGATAGAGCAGGCAGGCAGGCTAGTCAGTTTAGCTTTAATTTACAGTGTGTAGAGGATATATATACATCCCAGGAGTTGTACATATATTTATACACTGTATAGCTTAGATAGATCAATTCTTCCTAATTTACTGGCAGGCAGGTGATTGTGCTATTTAAAGACGTTATCACAGGTATAGACACCCAGCAGGTACAATATTTAAAGGAATTTTATTTTAATGTTTTTAATTAAAGCATCATTAAAATCACTGCAGTGATTTTAATAATGTTTAAATAAAAAATAAAAAAATGAAAGATTCCTTTAAATATTGTACCTGCTGGGTGTCTATAGTTTGCCTGTGAAAATGTCTTTAAGAACCCGGGTCTTGCCTGAGGGAACATGTATCAATGGAAAAAAAGGTTTTAAAAACGGTCACTTTTTCAGGAGTCCTGCTCCTAAAAAAACAACGTTTTTTTAAACTTTTTTCCATTGATACATGTTCCCTGGGGCAAGACCCGGGTTCTCAAAGACAATTTCCAACAATAACTTGAATATTGGTCTTTAAAATGAGCGTTTTTGAATTCGAACGTTCGAGTCCCATAGACTTCAATGGGGCTCCAAATGTTCGTGCGAACGGGCGGTCTGTTCGACGGTTCTGGTGCGAACCGAATGCGGGTATGTTTGGCTCATCCCTAATGGGTACTAGTAGGCTGCATTGATAGGCACTGGTAAGGCTGCATTGATGGGCGCTAGCAGGACCGCCATCAGGGGGGTACAGGCAGTACACCTGTAATAGGCCCGAATGGCAACCCCTCTTTTTTATTTTATTTATTTATTTATTTTGTAAGGGGCCCTGGATGGAAAAACCCTTATTTTTTTATTTATTTTTTTATGTATTTCTATTTCTTTATTTTGTATTTCTTGTAAGGTGCCCAGAGGTTCCCAGGGATGGCACCCCCCCCCCACTTTTTTTTTTGTTTCTTTCTTTTTTTGTAAGGGGCCCAGAGGTCCCCCCACTTCTCCACTTGCGGCATCCCCCCGCTTCTCAATCTGTGACACACCTCACTTCTAAATGTTCTCAATTAGCGGCGCCCCCGCGGTTCTCTGCTCCAGGGGTCTCATGCCTGAAGCTGTGTAACGGGTGCAGGTGCTGGTGAGGCTGCATTGATGGGTGCTGGTAGACTGCACTTCATGGGCACTGGTGAGGCTGCATTGATGGACACTGGTGAGGTTGCATTTGATGGGCACTAGTGAGGCTGCATTGATGGGCACTGGTGAGGCTGCATTTTATGGGTGCTGGTGAGGCTACATTTGATGGCGCTTCATGTAAAAGGTGGGGTATACATTGGCAGGACAAAGGGGTGGAGTCAGTGGTGGAGCCAAGGGGGTAATGCAAAATGAGGTTTCACCTAGGTTCTCAAAAATTCTTGCACCAGCCCTGACGTTGACGTTCATGTTTTTTCATCATAATGCATCCAGCCCCCCGTTTTATTTACCTGAGCCCTGGAAAGTCCCGCTTTGCAAACGCGCTCTTCCTTTGCTCGGGATTCTCGGCTCTTCATTGGATAGATTGATAGCAGCGCAGCCATTGACGCTGGCTCCGGGGGTGGCGGGGCTGAGTCCTGTTCTCGGCGGTTAAATACGCAGAATACAGGACTCGGGAGCGCACTCATAAGGTAACCACCTTGGGAGAGCGCTTCCCAGAGGGGGTTATCTGGGGTAGGGAGGAGCCGAGAGAGCCCAGAAAGCGTTGTTCGGGGCCACTCTGTACAAAACGAGCTGCACAGTGGAGGTAAGTATGACATGTTTGTTAATTAAGAAAAGAAAATATTGATTTACAACCACTTTAACCACTTAAAGCGGAGTTCCGCTGAAATTTTTTTTTCAAAGTCAGCAGCTACAAATACTGTGTCATGGATATGTAATACTCTGGCAGCTTACCTGTCCTTCATCTGTCCATTAAGAGGCCTGACCCTGTTCTGCTCACCCTTTTATCTCCTTTACTTCCTGGGATGGCCTGGGTGAAGCCATACAGGATGTCTATATTAACTCTTGCACTACTGGCCTTCAGTGCTGTTTAACAGTGTTCCTGTCTGCTGTGTATAGTTAACTTCCAGTGTACCGATTCGGCTCGTCCCTGACCACGCTTGCTTGCCTGTGACCCTGACCTTATGGCCTGTCCCCCGGTTACCCTGTTCAGCCAGTTCCCCTGACCTCGGCTTCCATCACTACGCTTGTCCTGCTGACTGCTTCCTCTCTCACCTTGTGGAGCGTGACCCAGGGGTCGCGACCTGGATCCAGTTGCGGCGAAACCCATCCTCACCACCAGAGGCTCTGGTGAAGACAAGCTGGGTCTTAGATTCTGCACCCTGGGAAATCTTGGGTTCACGACTCCTCCCCGATCGCAGCAGTCGGCTAAGGGTTCACTACCCTGTGGTGCATCCCTGTCTCCTACGGGGTGCACTCGTCACCGTGCCTCAGGTGATCTGACATACTGCAGCTGCAGACTTTTAAAATATGAACACTTACCTGTCCAGGGCGCCAGCGATATCGGCACCCGAAGCTGATCTGTCCCTCAGCTCTCGGTTGCTGCCGCCGCCATCTTTGGTAAGGGAATCAGAAAGTGAAGCCTTGAACAAAATAATGAATATATACACCTAAAAGATATGGGCTGAAGATCCAACGATGCTTCATGTTTATAAATCAGTTTGGAATGTAATTTGAGAGATCCAAAAAAAGGTTAAGGGGTTCCCCGAGATCTTAAACTTTGGTTCCTCCAGGGTAAAAAGGTTGAGATAGGCTGAGCTATTTGGTTAAAAATCTAGGCAATGGCTGTTTAGACATGTCCTGGTAATTACCGAGTGATGACAGAACAGCTTGTTCCCTAAATTTTAATCATAGCGCAAGTGTATATTTATTTGTGAAGCAACAAATAGTAATTGGTCACCTTTTAAATGTGAAAGGGATGGTTGTTGTGGCACGGGCAACTCCGGCACCCCAGCCAAGCCAAAATACAAACACCCAAATTGAAGGGAAGCTGGCATCAGCTTTGTCAGCAAATTAGCAGCATCAACACATGGACAGTATCCCCACTATTTCTGAAAACTTCCAAAGGGGTCCATTCCAGTCCTCATCATCTTAGGCCTCGTACACACGAGCGGATATGTCCGCTGAAAATGGTCCGATGGACCGTTTCAGCAGACATCTCCGATCGTGTGTATGGGCTAGCGGACAGATTTGTCCACCCGACAGATTTCAAAGCATGCTTTGAAATCTATCGGGTGGGAATGTGTCCGCCCGACATGTCTGCTGGTTAGTAGACTTACCAGTAGACATGTCGTCCCGCACCGCCGCCGCGCCGCCGCCGAATGGATTCGGCGCATGCGCGGAAGTGTTTTACTTCCTGGTGCGGTGACGTGGCGGCGTCAACGTCACCGCCACGTCACCGCGCCGTCCGGCGGCGGGGAATTTGATCCGATGGTGTGTACACGCCATCGGACCAAACTCCAGATCGGACATATCCGATGGAAACGGTCCGTGGACCATTTTCATCGGATATGTCCGATCGTGTGTACAAGGCCTTAGACGTCAATGTATGGGGGTGGGGTGTTGTAGCTAAGTAGTGCAACAAAAAACTTTGCTGATGAGCAGAGATACCCATTTCTAGCTAGAGCAAGCTTCACCTATTGCTGCCACCCTAAGTTATAATTAGTGGGACCATTTGTGTATGTAGCGCTACCCCCAAAAAAGCCGCTGGATTGTTTTTGGGATCTGCAAATTAAGTTACCCCGGTTAGGTCTAGGGATGCACCAGAAGAACTAAGTAGTAAACGGAGGTCCACACAGTCAATAAAGATTTTCTCAAAGCTTTAATTCCAGGCCAACATTAGCCAACATCAACTTTGGTGAAGGAAGAATAGGTTGATGAGAGAAGAGAAACTTTCGATGTCAGGCCTGGATATACGGAAGGCAAATCAGCCCTTAGTAGCACAAATTTTCACACGTCGCCACTCCTATGAGACAGAGTGGGTAAGGTGCCCCCGGACAGGTGTCTCTCACACAGACCCGGCAGCCGAGGCGCCACCTCGAATCTTAGCTGGGAGGAACGGGTCTCTCTCACAGGCCCGGCTCTAAGCCTCTGCCACAGGCCAGTTAATTTGGATAGACTAGATGTACGAACAGAGCGAATCCTCCCAGTAATTTCTCAGCATAAGCCACCGGGTGGCAGCAAAGCGTACCTGCCAGCATCCCGGTCACCGAATCCCCGTCTGGGATTCTCTTAAGCTTCGGGAACCCAGCAAGTCACTGGGGTCCCTTGATTCTTGTCTCCGGCTGAGACTCAGGAAGGCCCAGGAACCTGGCCAGGCAAGCCACGCCGGCGGGGTCCATGGGCGCGCACACTCTGAAGGTGGATGCCGCACCCCGAGTTCGGGACCCCGCACACGTGAAGAAGAAGAACCCCGAAGACCTGACCTAGGTCCCAGATATACCCCTCCCCAGCATGCCCAGTGAGGAAAAACCCTCTCCAATTGGCTGCTGAGGAAGACTCCATCCGTCAGAAGTCCCGCTGGTTCCCACTGCCGGCCAAGGATGAAATGACATCCCCAGAATGCAGTCCCAGCCAGCGGACCCTTCCAGAACGACATAGGTCAACAACCTAAACAAATGACAACTAGGAGCAACTTAACTCTCCTAGTTCAACTAGTTTTAACACAGCGCCCATGCAAAAAGCAAGGGGGCGCTACATGGACATAAGTTAAAGGGTAACTAGGTTGGGGTAGAGTAAAAACCACTACCAGGTTTTATTACTGTCTGGAGTCTCACCATTGGCGTCCGCAGTTAGGGGCAAGGGGGGGCTAAGGCCCCCCCCTGGAATCAGGGATCAGATCTGGGGTTGCCCACTCTGTCTTTATTCTAGCCCCGGCGTCTGGCCCTGCCACAGTTTAGCAGGGCTGGTGACAGCGAGGAGCGCGACAGCAAAGGACTACAGGCGTGGGCAGAATGATAGCACCCGGTCTACATAGTGTGAGCGAGTGGCCCAGGAGACAGAGGCGATGGGAAAGGAGAGCAGCAAGAAGCCAGAGAACAAGGATGGACAGGAAATGCCAGCAGCTAGGGACTGCTCCATGTCACATCATAGATCCAATGGAAGACACAGAGCACCTCAAGTCCTCACCCAGAATGAAAACGTCCTACGGACTTGCAAGATACCGTACTGAGCATTACTCACGCCACTGGAACATAGGGGCGCTAGAGGGACTGCAGACAGGGATAGGGTTCTCTCTGTCTCTGAACTCTCTCTCACCCCCGATCACCCCTCTCTTTCACCCCCTCTTTCTCTCTGTCACCCCTCTGTCTTTCTCACCCCTTCTCTCTCTGTCACCCCCTCTGTCTCTCTGTCATCCCCCTCTGTCTCTCTGTCACCCCCTCTGTCTCTCTGTCATCCCCCTCTGTCTCTCTGTCACCCCTCTCCGTCTCTCTCTGTCACCCCTTCTGTCTCTCTCTGTCACCCCCTCTGTCTCTCTGTCACCCCCCTCTGTCTCTCTGTCATCCCTTCTGTCTCTCTGTCACCCCTTCTGTCTCTATCTGTCACCCCCCTCTCTTCATGTCAGCCCCCTCTGTCTCTCTCTGTTGCCCCCTCTGTCTCTCTGTCACCCCCTCTGTCTCTCTGTTACCCACCTATGTCTCTCTCTGTCACTCCCCTCTGTCTCTCTGTCACCACTTCTGTCTCTATCTGTCACCCCCCTGGCCCCCTCTCTCAATGTCAGCCCCCTCTGTCTCTCTCTGTCACCCCCCTCTGTCTCTCTGTTACCCACCTCTATCTCTCTCTGTTACCCCCCTCTCTCCATGTCAGCCTCCTCTGTCTCTCTGTCACTCCCTCTCTCCCTGTCACCCCATCTGTCTCTCTGTCACCCCTTCTGTCTCTCTCTGTCACCCCCTATGTCTCTCTGTCACCCCCCTCTGTCTCTCTGTCATCCCTTCTGTCTCTCTGTCACCCCTTCTGTCTCTATCTGTCACCCCCCTCTCTTCATGTCAGCCCCCTCTGTCTCTCTCTGTTGCCCCCTCTGTCTCTCTGTCACCCCCTCTGTCTCTCTGTTACCCACCTATGTCTCTCTCTGTCACTCCCCTCTGTCTCTCTGTCACCACTTCTGTCTCTATCTGTCACCCCCCTGGCCCCCTCTCTCAATGTCAGCCCCCTCTGTCTCTCTCTGTCACCCCCCTCTGTCTCTCTGTTACCCACCTCTATCTCTCTCTGTTACCCCCCTCTCTCCATGTCAGCCTCCTCTGTCTCTCTGTCACTCCCTCTCTCCCTGTCACCCCATCTGTCTCTCTGTCACCCCTCTGTCTCTCTCTGTCACCCCCCTCTGACGTTCTCTCTCACCCCCTCTCTCCATGTCAACCCCCTCTGTCTCTCTCTGTCACCACCCTCTGTCTCTCTCTGTCACCCCCCTCTGCTGCCCTCTGTCACCCCCCTCTATCCATGTCAGCCCCCTCTGCCTCTCTCTGTCACCCACTGTCTCTCTCTGTCACCCCCCCTGTCTCTCTCTGTCACCCCCCTCTGTCTCTCTCTGTCACCCCCCATGTCCGCAGTCTCTTACAGTCTCTTGTGCCATGTACACTGTCTCTTGTGCCATGTCCGCAGTCTCTGACTGTCTCCTGTACAATGTCTGCAGTCTCTGACCGTGATAAGAGCATGGGTGACCTTAAAATGATGCCCCCCTGAAAAAAGTTGTGTGGACGCCCATGAGTCTTACTGGGGAGATTTCTCCTCACATCCTGTTCCATTGACAACACGGAAGTGTGCTAACCAGTGGTGGCTGGTGCCCAATATTTGGGGGGGGGGGTGGCAGGAAACTAAAGAGTCCTAAGACTCCCTAGCCAATCGGGTCTCCCCCTTCCTGATTGGCCAGGAGGAGAATCAGGAAGACAATAGCGAATATTAATTCACTATTGTCACACAACTGGGTGGGCTCAGAGCGCAGTGCTCTGCTCCCCGAGTCCACCCTTTTTTGAAGCCAATTAGAGCCCCAGGCTCTAATCATGTGCTAAGGGGCTAGTTTACACTTGCTTCAAAACAGGGCTTTGGACAGGCTTTGTTAAAGCTCTCTAAACGGCAGTTAAAGCTCCTGTCACTAAATAAAATGGTTAGCTTACAGTCCTGTTTACACCTTGCTTTTGCTTGGTGCTTCGATGGGGCTTTTATGAGGCTTCAATGAGGATTTGGTGGAGCTCTGAAGGGGCCTCGGTGGTGCTTCGATGAGGGTTTGCTGTAGCTTTGATGGGGCTTCGGTGGGGCTTCCAAGGGGCCTCGGTGGAGCTTCGATGGGGCTTAGGTGGGGCTTCGATGAGGCTTTGGTGGAGCTTCAATGGGGCTTAGGTGGGGCTTCGATGAGGCTTTGGTGGAAGTTTGATGGGGCTTTGGTGAGACTTCAGTGAGGCTTCTGTTGGGCTTCAAGCGAGCTTTGCCATAGACTTCTACGGAGGCTTTAAAGATGCTTTGGAGCACCACTGAAGCTACATGAGGTACATTTTTTGAAGAGTATACAGCGCTCCCAAACTACACCAAAGATGCTGCTTGCGGGACTTTTCCTAACATCCCACAAGCGCCCCACCTCAGTGTGAAAAGACACACTAAAAGAATGGGAGGCAGTTTTTCGGGTGCTATTTAGTGGCAATTTCTAGAGCTGAAAGAGTGTGCACGTGGTCTTTTGGAAAGGGTCAGAGACTTTTTGGTTCCATAGACTTCAATTATACAAATGGAACATCTTTGGTATATGATCTTAGGTTTGTTGCCACCACCCCTGGTGAACAAGGAAAAAAAAAATCGAGGAATCCCCCGAAGTGGGGCTTTGAAGGCAACAGAGATTTGGAATATAGTATACAAAAATATATCATTTTATTTGTAAATAGCAAAATAACAAAACACAAAAGTTTAAAAGAAACAATGAATATACAAATTGGAAATGATCCACGTGGTAAGTACCAGGCCCTACGCGTTTCGGGTATTCCCTTCTTCAGGGGCCGAAGTCTGTGTGGGATCTAATACATTTTTACAGAAAAAAAGGGGTAAACATATTAAGGGAAACTTATAATGCATAGACAGGAGGCAAAATACATATAAAAGTGCAATTTAACAAATTCATACCAATCAAGATGCTTTCAAAATTGCAGATCATTAAGAGGTGTCTCCACCATGGCGCGGGGATTTCCAAGATGGAAAGGAAATGATCTGCAATTTTGAAAGCATCTTGATTGGTATGAATTTGATAAATTGCACTTTTATATGTATTTTGCCTCCTGTCTATGCATTATAAGTTTCCCTTAATATGTTTACCCCTTTTTTTCTGTAAAAATGTATTAGATCCCACACAGACTTCGGCCCCTGAAGAAGGGAATACCCGAAACGCGTAGGGCCTGGTACTTACCACGTGGATCATTTCCAATTTGTATATTCATTGTTTCTTTTAAACTTTTGTGTTTTGTTATTTTGCTATTTACAAATAAAATTATATATTTTTGTATACTATATTCCAAATCTCTGTTGCCTTCAAAGCCCCACTTCGGGGGATTCCTTGAATTATTTTTTCCATAGACTTCAATTGATCAAAAGCATGTGTTGAAAAACACAATATGCAACCTGCATTAGTGTGAACCAGGCCTAAAAGCTACTAAAATGCTACTAGAAGCTGGGACAAAAATGCTATGATCAGCATTTTTTATCCAGCATTTTTTTCTAGCTTTTTTGAGCTTATGAAAAACGCTAGTGTGCATGGAGCTTTAGACTTGTGCTGACGCCCCCCAGGGAAGATCAATGTTCTGCTGTTTTTCTGCCTCCTGCAGTCTCCACTGCCACCTGTCAAACCCCCTTATTCAGCTGAGAACAGTGGGAATGTGATCACTTATTAAAAAAAGAAAGGTATTTATAATGTTTTATTATATCTATACACAAATGTTTTGCATCCATTTCTATTTTAAACAAATGGGTGTCTTACTTTAACCACTTGTCCCCCGGACCATATTGCTAGTTCAAAACCAGAGCACTTTTTGCGATTCGGCACTGCGTCGCTTTAACTGACAATTGCGCGGTCGTGTGACGTGGCTCCCAAACAAAATTGGCGTCTTTTTTTTCCCCACAAATAGAGCTTTCTTTTGGTGGTATTTGATCACCTCTGCGGTTTTTAGTTTTTGTGCTATAAACAAAAATAAAGCGACAATTTTGAAAAAAAAAATGAATATTTTTTACTTGTTGCTATAATAAATATCCTCAAAAAACACACACATATATATATATATATATATATATATATATATATATATATATATATATATATATATATATATAAAAAAATTCCTCAGTTTAGGCCGATACGTATTCTTCTACCTATTTTTCCTAAAAAATACTTTACGCTACGCTAGCGCAATATTGAGAGGCAAGCATGCTATTCACAAAGAATATGCACTCAACGTTGCGCCGACGTAGCGTATAGTTGTCGGTGTAAGCCGACGTAAGTCAAAGTAGGTGGAAGTGGGCGTGATATATTATAATGAAGCGTGACCTCATGCAAATGATGGCCACAGCTTCAAAAAACGAACTGCGCATGCGTCGTCTCTTGGACGGATCCCAGTGCGCATGCTCACAGTTACGTTGAAATAGCTGCCTAAGATACGTCAAACACTGCCTACGACGTGAACGTAACCTACGCCCAGCCCTATTCACGTAGCACTACGTAAACGGCGTATGTGGCGT
The DNA here is from genome assembly GCA_029574335.1 of Rana kukunoris. NCBI lineage: Eukaryota > Metazoa > Chordata > Amphibia > Anura > Ranidae > Rana > Rana kukunoris. The sequence continues at coordinate 15,941,294 of CM056051.1, forward strand.
AAAATTCGACTGCGTCGTTCCCTGGCCCATACCTTTGCATTACCTGCGCCTCCTATATGAGGGGTAACTTTACGCCGGACGTAAGCCTTACGCAAACCGCGTATATGAAGCAGCCGGTCGCATCTATGTTCGTGAATCGGCGTATCTTACTCATTTGCATATTTAAAATGGGAACGTCGAATGCGTCCATCGTAACTATGCACCCACGATACGACGGCGTAGGCAAGTTACGTTGGGGCGGCTGAAGCCTTGCTTTTTGACTTATCTAGCTTAGCGAATCGGCGTAACAATACGACGGCGCACAATTGTACTTACGACGGCGTATCTCTAGATACGCCAGCGTAAAACTTTTGTGAATCCGGGCCATAGCGTTTACAAAATAGGGGGTAGTTTTATGGCATTTTTATTAATATTTTTTTTTCATTAGTAATGGCGGCGATCAGCCATTTTTATCGGTACTGCGACATTATGGCGGACACTTCGAAAACTTTTGACCCATTTTTGGGACTATTGGCATTTTTATAGCGATCAGTGCTATAAAAATGCATTGGATTACTATTAAAAATGCCACTGGCAGGGAAGGGGTTAACACTAGGGGGCGGGGAAGGGGTTAAGTATGTTCCCTGTGTGTGTTCTAACTGTAGGGGGGGTGGGACTGACATGGCGAAATTACAGATCGCTGTTCATACATTGTATGAACAGACAATCAGGCATTTCTCCCCTCACAGAACCGGGAGCTGTGTGTTTACTGTTTACACACACAGCTCCCGGTCCTCGCTCTGTACGACCTGACGCCGTATAACTGAAGCAGCTGGTCGGCAAGCAGTTAAGGACGGGACCGTTTTTTCAAAAAAAAATTTTGCTAGAAAATTACTTATTTTATGTCACACTGTATTTGTGCTGCGGTCTTATAAACGCAATTTTTGGGGGAAAAAAAATATACTTTTTTAAATAAGAAAACAGTAAAGTTACCCCATTTTTTTTTTTTTAGTTTGCAAAAGATAATATTATGCCGAGTAAATTGATACCCAACATGTCACACTTCAAAATTGCGCCTGCTTGTGAAATGGCGACAAACTTTGACACTTAATAATCTCCATAGGCAACATTTAAAAATGTCTACAGGTTACCAGTTTTGAGAAGGTATGTTGCTAGAATTATTGCTCTCGCTCTAAGGATCACATGGATACCTCACATGTGTGGTTTGAACACTGTTTTCATGTGTGAGCTTGACCAGGGCCGGACTTACCATTGGGCTTGACTGGGCTCAAGCCCACGGGCCCCGCCCAATAGGGGGCCCCTCTAAAAAAAAGGGGTCTGGAGGTCCCCAGGGCCCCGGACAGGAACCCCTCCTTTTTTTAATTTATTTTTTTTATAAAAAAAATATGTTTTTTTAGATATTTATTTATAATAATAATTATATATATATATATATATATATATAATTATTATTATTATTATTATTAAAGGGCCCAGAGGTCTCCAGGGCCCCCGGATGGCAACCCCCCCCCTTTTTTTTTATAAAAAATTTACATTTATATATATATATATATATATATATATATATTATTTTTTTTATTAAAGGGATCAGAGGTCCCCAGGGCCCCATGTGGCAACCCCCCCTTTTTTTTTTTTTTTTTTTTATAAATGTTTATTTTAATTTTTTTGTTTATATTTTTTTATTTTTTATTAAAAGGCCCAGAGGTCCCCAGGCCCCCCGGATGGCAACCTCCCTTTTTTATGTATTTTTATAAATGTTTATTTTTTTTATTTTATTTTTTTTGGGTCTGGAGGTCCCCAGGGGCCCCGAGGCCCCCAGACAGCAACCCCCACTTTTTTTATTTATTTTTTTATTAAAAAAATGGGCCAGATTCAGGTAGAGTTAGGCTGGAGTATCAGTGATACTCCAGCCTAACTCTCACTTTGAGCTGGCGTTTCTGTTTTCTGTAAGCAGAAAACAAGAAACGCCGGGTTGGAGTTCCTATACGTAATTGTATTTCGCCGTCGTATCGGAACTGCAATTTTAAAAATGGCGCTCGGGGCGTTCCCGCTGATTAATATGTGAGAATATGTTAATCAGCGAGAATCGGCAATTCACGATCGTATTCGGGCCCGACGCAGTGACTTTCCGACGTTTCCGTAAGAGATACGCGGCGTATTTTTTGCGTTCTTTGCGTAAAATGTCCGTGAATGGGGATTGACGTCATTGACATTCCCTGACAGAATTTGGAGCATGCGCACTGACAGTCGACGCATGCGCAGTACGTTCGCCGCGGGATCGCGCCTAGTTTAAATAGTACATGCCCCCTACCCGCCCAATTTGAATTCCGCCGGCTCATTTTCGCTACGCCGCCGCAACTTTAGGAGCAAGTGCTTTGTGAATAACAGTACTTGCTCCTAAAGTTGCGGCGGAGTAACGTAAATGAGAAACGTTACTCCAAAATAAAGATTCGCCCATCTACCTGAATCTGGCCCAATATGTTTTTTTATATATTTTTATATATATATATATATATATATATATATATATATATATATATAATTATTATTATTATTATTATTAAAGGGCCAAGAGGTCTCCAGGGCCTCCGGATAGCAACCCCCCTTTTTTATATTTATATTTTATTTATATTTTTTATAAATGTTTATTTATTTTTATTTTTTATTAAAGGGCCCAGAGGTTTCTTTTTTCTTTTTATTAAAAGGCCCAGAGATCCCCAGGGCCCCGGATGGCTACCCCTTTTTTTAATATATATATATATATATATATATATTTTTTTTATTCTTCTTTTTTTGTAAAGGCCCCCCCTGCTTCTCAATTTGTGGCAGCCCCCCCTGCTTCTCAATTTCAGGCGGCAGCACCCCCCCTCCCCCCGGTTCTCTGCTCCAGGGGGTCCATACCTTAAGCTGTGTAAGGGGCCCCAAAATTCCTGATGGCGGCCCTGCGCATACCTCCCAACACGCATGGATTCCTTCTTCCCGCAGTCCCGCAAAAGGGTTAATTTTCCCGCACTGCAATAGGAGGCAGCACGGAAGCAGGAGGAACCGGAGCGGTGTGTGGAGGACTGTGGCTGCTGAAGGGAAGAAAGCCGACAGCCGGGCTAATGACAGGTGAGAGGCACTCTCCCCTCCGCTGAACAACTGCAAAGCCTCCCCCAGGAGGAACCGGAGCGGTGTGGGGATGTCTGCTGAAGGGAAGAGAGCCGACACATTCCGGGCACAGATGAGAGTCACTCTCCCCCCGCTCAACAACTTTAATGCCCCCCCCCCCCCCTCAACAACTTCAATTCGCCCCCCCCCCCCCCGCACAAACACTATGACCCCCCCTCGGCTCCAGGGGGCCCCTTCAATACTCAAGCCCAGGGGCCCCCACCACCCTGCCCTAGGCGTGACTTAAGTATGCATTTGCTTCTGCACGCGGCGGGACGGGCGATTTAAAAATATATATACATAGTTACATAGTTACATAGTTACATAGTTAGTCAGGTTGAAAAAAGACACAAGTCCATCCAGTTCAACCATAAAAAAAATAAAAAAAATAAAACAAAGTAAAACACAGTACATCCTCCCATACACCCAACTCCATACCCACAGTTGATCCAGAGGAAGGCAAAAAACCCCAGCAGAGCGATGATCCAATTTGCTACCGGAGGGGAAAAAATTCCTTCCTGATCCCCCGAAATCCAATCGGATTTACCCCGGATCAACTTTACCTACAAAACTTAGTACTCAGTTATATTATGTGCATTTAGGAAAGAATCCAGGCCTCTCTTAAAGCAATCTAGTGAGCTGGCCAGAACCACCTCTGGAGGGAGTCTGTTCCACATTTTCACAGCTCTTACTGTGAAGAAACCTTTCCGTATTTGGAGGTGAAATCTCTTTTCCTCCAGACGTAAAGAGTGCCCCCTTGTCCTCAGTGTTGACCTTAAAGTGAATAACTCAACACCAAGTTCACTATATGGACCTCTTATGTATTTGTACATGTTGATCATATCCCCCCTTTCTCCTCTTCTCAGGAGTGAATACATTCAGTTCCTCTAATCTTTCCTCATAGCTGAGCTCCTCCATGCCTCTTATCAGTTTAGTTGCCCTTCTCTGCACTTTCTCCAGTTCTCCGATATCCTTTTTAAGAACTGGGGCCCAAAACTGGACTGCATATTCCAGATGAGGTCTTACTAATGATTTGTACAGGGGGGCAAAATGATATCTCTATCTCTGGAGTCCATACCTCTCTTATACAAGAAAGGACTTTGCTCGCTTTGGAAACCGCAGCTTGGTATTGCCCCAGATCCTTCTCCACTACAGATCCCCCCAGTTGTACTCCCCCTAGTATGTATGATGCATGAATATTCTTAGCCCCCAAGTGCATAACTTTACATTTATCAACATTAAACCTCATCTGCCACTTAGTCACCCAATTAGACAGAGCATTGAGGTCGGCTTGTAAATTGGAGACATCCTGCAAGGACATTATTCCACTGCATAGCTTGGTGTCATCTGCAAAAACAGAAATGTTACTTTTGATCTCAGACCCAATATCATTTATAAATATATTGAAAAGTAAGGGACCCAACACTGAACCTTGGGGGACACCGCTGATAACCTTGGACCATTCAGAGTAAGAATCATTAACCACAACTCTCTGAATTCTGTCTTTCAGCCAGTTTTCTATCCATTTACAAACTGATATATCTAATCCTGTAGACCTTACCTTACACATGAGCCGTGTGTGGGGAACTGTATCCAACGATTTTGCAAAATCCAAGTATACCACGTCCACTGCCACGCCTCTGTCCAGGGTTTTACTTACCTCTTCATAAAAGGAAATCAGGTTTGTCTGACTAATATATATATTATTATTTTTTATCTTTTACACTGTCAATTTAAAAATAGAAATTTTGGGTCACTTTTATTCCTATTCTAGAGAATGTATACATCCCTTGTAAAAGAAAAGCATGACAGGTCCTCTTTAAAATGAGATCTGGGGTCAAAAATAGCTGAGATCTCACATTTACACTTAAAGAGGTTGTAAACTTTTTTTTTTAAATAACAAACATGTCATTCTTACCTCCACTGTGCAGTTCGTTTTGCACAGTGTGGCCTTGATCCACCTTTTCTGGGGTTCCCCGGCTGCTCTCGCGGCTCCTCCCCTCATCGAAAACTCCCTGGAAGAAGTGATCTCCCAGGGGATTACCTTGCTTCTATAGACACAGAATGCTGGACTCTGCCCCGCCCCACGGCGCCTGCATCATTGGATTTGGTTGACAGCAGTGGGAGCCAATGCTGAGAACCCTGGGCAGAGAGGAAGAGCGCGTCTCTGCCGAGGGATCAAAGGGCTCAGGTGAGTAAAACGGAGGGGCTGGGGGGTCGTCACTGTTAGAAGTTTTTTCACTTTCGTGCATAGGGTGCATGAAGGTAAAAAAAACATGAGGGTTCACAACCCCTTTAAATAAAAAAATACATTTTTTTCAATACAAAAAAATTCCCCTTTAAGGCCATTGGGTGGAAGTGACATTTGACGTTGCTTCCATCATCCAATGTTATGGAGCCGCGCGGGGGGGGGGGAGGCATTCATCCCTCACTCGGCTTCATTTCTCAGAGGGAAGAGGACCTGATCGGCTCTGCTATCTGCTGCCATAGCCCCGTATTTAATGTCAAACAGCCAACGTACAATGACAGCGGGTGGTCCGCAAGTGGTTAACCACTTGCCGACCGTTGTACGGCAATATACGTCGGCAGAATGGCAGCGGTGGGCAAATGGACGTACCTGTACATCCCCTTTAAGAAGCCCTGCTCTCCATGACCGTGCCCGCGGGCCCCGCGAACGCGATGTTCGCCGGTGGCCCGCGATCAAAAATGTGTGCTCAGCCTATTGCATTAGGGTGTGCACCCCAAACTCAAACACACTCTGCCGATCACTCATGATGAAAGGGAAGGGGCCAGTAAGTTACATATTTACCGCCCCCTTCCCCCACTCATCCTAAAACATCCCTGCAGCAAAAGCCAGAGGGAAGGGGAGAGTAGAGAAGCCAGCAGTGCTGCAAGGGGAAGGAGGAGGGGAACCAATGCAGTAGGGCAGGGCTCAAAATTTCAAGTCCTGAGCTACTAGCCAGGCCTCAAGAGTTACTCGCCACCAGTTGCCCCACCTAATTCATACACTGCCCTGTGCCTAATTGCACCTGTAAACACGCCCTCGTAGATTATCTCATGGAATGACAATGTTTTATGCAGAATCAAGTTACAAAATTAAATATTACCAACAACAACTTTAACAAAATGGGACAGGGCACTGGGGGCAGACCAGAGGGACAGGGCACTGGGGGCAGACCAGAGGGACAGGGCACTAGAACTGGGTCTCTTCCCCATTCTCTTGCTGTCTCTTCTGCAACTCCCATCCATCCTCTCTCTCTCTCTCCCATTCATCTCATCATCAGGAGCCTGTGTGTGCGGCTCCACGCTTGCATGTCCCCACTTCCCCCTTTTATTCAGGCTGGCAGTAAGGAGAGGAGCTGCAGCACAGCGGGATGGAGTACAATCCAGCTCTGAGATCCACACAACTTCATAGCCATTGACACCATAGCACAGCGCACATCGAGACCAGTCTTTTCACAGTGCTCAGGCTGAACTGTTGGACACTTACATAGAGCACAAGGAGAAGAAAACTGCACAAACTGGAAGGCTGCCCCTCTCATGTCAGGGAAACTTTCAGTGAGTGCTGCACCAGAGTGGTAATTTTCGCAATCCTCCACCTCACTCATTACTTTCTGCTCTCCAGCTACATTGGTCGGGGCTCGGGGGGCAGGCTCAGAGAGGTCATACTGTTAGGTCCCATGGCTTAATGAGAATTGTAAGGAGAGCACCTGTGTACTGCTCTGCCTGTGCGCGGCTCACCAGACTACTTTTCCCGAGCATGCACCTTTCCTCTTCGGCCGCCAATCTCATCGGGACTCTAAGTGTAGGCACAGATTGCAGGGAGATTGGTCATGCAGCCCTGTCATTACTCGCCCCCAGCCTAAATCTACTCGCCAAATGCTAGTAGGCGAGTGGAAATTTTGAGGGCTGCAGTAGGGGGAATCTGAGCTGCACAGGGTGATTAGGGTGTGCCTGGGCACACCTGGCACACCCTGTGCGCATGCCTATGCCCGCCTTCGTGTCACAGAGAGGCAGAACGGGGAGATGCCTATGTAAATTAGGCATTTCTCTGTTCTGCCTAGTGACATGACAGAGATCTACTGCTCCCTGTCATCAGGATCAGTGATCAGTGTCGTGTCACTCATAGCCCGTAGCACAGTTAGAATGACTCCCTAGGACACACTTAACCCCTCCATCGCCCCCTAGTGTATAACCCCTTCCCTGTATAACACTGATCGCTGTATAAATGACAATGGTCCCAAAATAGCGTCAAAAGTGTCCGATGTGTCCGCCATAATGTCATAGTCACAATAAAAATCGCAGATCGGCGTCATTACTAATAAAAAAATTATAAAAAAATGTCATAAATCTATCCCCTATTTTGTAGACGCTATAACTTTTGCGCAAACCAATCAATATACGCTTATTGCGATTTTTATAACCAAAAAATATGTAGAAGTATACATATCGGCCTAAACTGAGAAAAAAATCTTGTTTTTTTTTAAAAAAAAATTGGGGATATTTATTATAGCAAAAAGTACAAAATATTGTGTTTTTTTCAAAATTGTCGCTCTATTTTTTGTTTATAGCACAAAAAATAAAAACCACACAGGCGATCAAATACCACCAAAAGCTCTATTTGTGGGAAAAAGAGGACGTCAATTTTGTTTGGGTACAGCGTCGCACGACCGTGCAATTGTCAGTTAAAGCAACGCAGTGCCGGAAGCTGAAATTTGGCCTGGGCAGGAAGGGGGTATATGTGCCCAGTAAGCAAGTGGTTTAAGCGCAAAAAAAAAAAAAACAGAGATGATCAAATACCACCAAAAGAAAGCTCTATTTGTGGGGAAAGAGGGATGTCAATTTTGTTTGGGTGCCACGTCGCACAACCGTGCAATTGTCAATTAAAGCGACAGTGCCGAATCGCGAAAAATGGCCCGGGCATTCAGCAGCCAATTCTTCCGGGGCTGAAGTGGTTAAAGTAACACATCGGAGGAAAAAATGGTCTGATCATGAAGGGGGGTAAACCTTCCGGAGGTCAAGTGGTAAAGCAGAGCTCTACCCTAAAGTGAAGTTCCGCTGATCAGAACATTCCCCCCTCCGGTGTCACATTTGACACCTTTCAGGGGGGAGGGGGGTGCAGATACTTGTCTAAAGACAGGTATTCGCACCCACTTCCGGCCACATGTCTCGGGCAAAAGACTGGCATTTCCTGACATCCTGTCCGTCCCCCGTTGTGTGCTGGGAACTCTCGGCTCCCAGTACACAGCGGGAGCCAATCGGCGGGCGCAGCGTGACTCGTGCATGCGTTGTAGGGAACCGGGCAGTGAAGCCGGAGCGCTTCACTTCCTGGTTCCCTCACCGAGGATGGCGGGGGGGGGGGGCAGCAGAGTGATTAGCGATCGCTAGTCCTCTGCTGCGGACGTCGCTGGACTCCAGGAAAGCCAAGTGTCCTAATATTAAAAGTCAACAGCTGCAGTATTTGTAGCTGCTGGCTTTTAATATATTTTTTTTGAGCGGACATCCACTTTAACCACTTAAGACCCGGACCAATACGCTGGTAAATGACCCAAGGTGTTTTTGCGATTCGGCACTGCGTCGCTTTAACAGACAATTGCGCGGTCGTGCGACGTGGCTCCCAAACAAAATTTGCGTCCTTTTCTTCCCACAAATAGAGCTTTCTTTTGGTGGTATTTGATCACCTCTGCGATTTTTATTTTTTGCGCTATATACAAAAATAGAGCGACATTTTTGAAAAAAAAACACTATTTTTTACTTTTTGTTAAAAAAAAAATCAAATAAACTAAATTTTAGTCAAACATTTAGGCCAAAATTTATTTAGCCACATGTCTTTAGTAAAAAAAAAAATTGCAATAAAAAAAAATAGCTACCTAGCGGGAACAGCGACACTAATACAGCGATCAGAAAAATGATCGCTTAGTGATGCTGGCAATAGGGAGTGAAAGGGTTAACTAGGGCGGTGATCAGGGGGTTAAAACTTTATTAGGGGGGGTGGGGGGGCTACCCTGGACCTAACACTAACTGTTTTTTACACTGCCTGTCACACTGACACTAAATGCAGTGATTAGATCACTGCATTCAGTGACACTGTGACAGGAGGGTGGGGGGGGGCGATCACAAGGGGTTAATGTGCCTATGTGAGTGTGTCAGTGTTGTGTTGGTGCACACTTACTGTGGATGTCTTCTCTCATCAGCAGCGCTGGGAAACACCGCTGCGATGAGAGATTACATCATTTCCTCCTTCCTGTGTAAACACAGGAGGAGGAAGTGACAGGAGCTGGGAGCGCGCGCATTGGCTGGGAGCGATCGCGGGGGGGCGGGTAAACGCCGACATCCGCCCGCTCATCCCGGAACGCTCCCGGAGCCAGGGGGACCCCCGCACGCCGCGGAGGGGGTCCCGATGGGACCCCCGAACCGCACTTAGGCGGGGACGTAAATTTACGCCCTTGTGCCTGTACGTGCCATTCTGTGGCCGTATATGTGCGTGCGGGGGTCCTTAAGTGGTTAACAAGCAAATGTTCTGAGCTGTTTATTTTTATTTTTGTGCAGTTTTTATACTCTGTAGGATGGATGAGTTTGCTGCGGGCCCTTCTGAGCTGGACGCTCGCCGCGTCTTATTCTGGCTACAATCTGTTATTGGCCATTAGATTTCCCTCTTCCCCATTCCTGTCCGCTGGCAGATTGCAGGGAGTTAATTGAACGCGGCGATTAAAGAATAATAAAAGGATATTTATTCAACAAGCGTCATTACAACCCAGTTACTAGTACTTAAAAAATAGTCAAAGACAGATAAGAGCGATAAGAAAAACACACAGCTCTGTTTACAGAACGCTGGAACTGAATCAGCTTACTTGTGAATTCAAATTCAACACCTCGCACCATGCGCCTACATTTAATGGCTTACCGTAAGGTTACAACAAAAAGGATTTGGCTGCCAAACAGGGACATTTAACCCGCAGCACATATTGTTTTTACAGGGACACAGAGGCACCAGTGACCTTGCCTGTTTTACAAATCCCTTAATCCTTTCTCATACGTTTCCTTAAAGACAAATCAGCACATTTAATAAAATGTATTCATTTTTAAAACAATTATATATATATATATGAACACACGCACACACACATGTATATACAGTATATATATACAGTACAGACCAAAAGTTTGGACACACCATCTCATTCAAAGAGTTTTCTTTATTTTCATGACTATGAAAAGTGTAGATTCACACATAAGGGATCAAAACTATGAATTAACACATGTGGAATTCTATACATAACAAAAAAGTGTGAAACAACTGCAAATATGTCATATTCTAGGTCCTTTTGCTTTGATTCCTGCTTTGCACACTCTTGGCATTCTCTTGTCACCTGAAATGGTCTTCCAACAGTCTTGAAGGAGTTCCCAGAGATGCTTAGCACTTGTTGGCCCTTTTGCCTTCACTCTGCGGTCCAGCTCACCCCAAACCATCTCGATTGGGTTCAGGTCCGGTGACTGTGGAGACCAGGTCATCTGGCACAGCACCCCATCACTCTCCTTCTTGGTCAAATAGCCCTTCCCCCGCCTGGAGGTGTGTTTGGGGTCATTGTCCTGTTGAAAAATAAATGATGGTCCAACTAAACGCAAACCGGATGGAATAGCATGCCGCTGCAAGATGCTGTGGTAGCCATGCTGGTTCAGTATAAATCCCCAACAGTGTCACCAGCAAAGCACCCCCACCCCATCACACCTCCTCCATGCTTCACAGTGGGAACCAGGCATGTAGAGTCCATCCGTTCACCTTTTCTGCGTCGCACAAACACACGGTGGTTGGAACCAAAGATCTCAAGTTTGGACTCATCAGACCAAAGCACAGATTTCCACTGGTCTAATGTCCATTCCTTGTGTTCTTTAGCCCAAAAAAGTCTCTTCTGCTTGTTGCCTTTCTTTAGCAGTGGTTTCCTAGCAGATATTCTACCATGAAGGCCGGATTCACACAGTCTCCTCTTAAGGCCGCGTACACACGATCAGACATGTCCGAGGAAACATGTCCGACGGACCGTTTCCAGCGGACGAGGCTGAAGTGGTCTGTTGGTCTGATGTGCGTACACACCATCGGACCAAAATCCCCCTCGGACCAGAACGCGGACAGGTTTCCAGCGGACAGGTTTCTAAGCATGTTTGGAAACTTTTGTCCGCTGGAAAACGGTCTGATAGGTCTGCAGACCAGTTTCAGCGGACATGTTCGATCGTGTGTACGCGGCCTAACAGTTGTTCTAGAGATGTGTCTGCTGCAAAAGGTGGCTACTTTGAAGAACCTAGAATATGACATATATTTTCAGTTGTTTCACACTTTTTTGTTATGTATATAATTCCACATGTGTTAATTCATAGTTTTGATGCCTCCAGTGTGACTTTGAATGAGAAGGTGTGTCCAAACTTTTGGTCTGTACTGTATATGTGTGCGTGTATGTATATATATATTTAATACAAGATGGATAGTCGGAGAGAGGAGGGTGGGTGGACGGGGGAGAGGGTGGGGGGTGTTCTAGGGTGGGAGATTTTCTTAATAAGTGGAAATCAAAGTATCTTTGTATTTTTGGTATATTTATCCTGGGCCAGAATATGCTCATTATATTAAAATATATACGTAAAAATAAAGTTTTTAAGTATTTGCAACTATGATGAGAACTAGGATGGAGACCGCGTATGAACGCATAATTGATTAAGTCTTCTGACAGTTCTGAGGCGGAAAAAAAAATGTGTGTGTATATATGTAAGGCCCCGTACACACGGCAGAGAACCTCGACGGGCGGAACACATCGTTCCGCCCGTCGAGGTTCTCTGCCGGCCGTCAGAATCGGCGACCCGCCCGTCGGTAAAGGCAACCAGCCATTCATCCCGACGGGCCGTCGAGCAAATAGAGAACCTGTTCTCTATTTGCTCGACGGGTTTCCCGACGGGCGGGGCTCGCCGAGAGCGTACACACAGCCGAGGTTCTCGGCAGAATGCGGCTCCCAGTGAGGTTCTCGCTGGTTTCTGCCGAGAACCTCGGCCGTGTGTTCGGGGCTTGAGAGAGACACATTAAGCAAGTAGAGGACAGCGGGAGAGAACGCTGCTATAAAAAGACCCCGGGCAGGACAACTAGTCGCAGCAAGTGAAGTGCTGGTGAGTGAAGCACAGTCAGGAGGACTGGAGAGGCACGCCTGAAAGAACTGAGAGTTTGGTGCTTGAGATGGGTGCAGAACCATAGAGAGGACTATAGGAAGGGCAGTGGAAAGAGGTCATTGCAGCCAGGCTGGCTGGCAGGGCCTAAAAAGAGCTATCTGGGATTGGTAGCTGAATAGAGGACAGTTAGCACCTGAACTATTTCTACACCACAGGGGCTTAAGGCCTCTGCCCGCAAAAGGCAATCCACTAAGGCCTGGCTGAGTTAGTGTCAGGCCTAACCATGCGTTGCTAGCTAGTCAGCAGCAAGTGAAGTGCTGGAGGAGTGAAGGAAATAGATGTCTTAGGCAAGAGTTTGTGCTGGAGAGAAGACTGGAGTGTATATACTGGACTGTATATAAAAGTCCCAAGCAAGTTGTGCTAACTCATTCGGGGCATCCCATAATAATCTGTAGCGCCTGGCTACTTTCATGCTGCTGTAAATTTAGAAGGGGTCAGAGAGTTAGTTGCCTCTGACCATGTTAATTTGGCTAAATTTAAGAGCCTCTGTTCCAGCTCTTTCTGTACTGTGTGCCCATGCTTGCTGTTTGGGGACTTTTACCCCTCCAGACAGCAGGTGGCAGCAGTGAGGTCAGGGTCGCGTGGATGCTTGTCTTTGGCAGCCAATCAGGAGGGTTGATCGCCTCGCTGTGCATGCTGGGTTGAGGTATTTAAAGGGCAGACGCCATTGGTTTGGGTCGTTGCCTGGCCGCCATCCACCTGGGCAGTCGATCCACCACCCCAGTGTGTGGCACCCCTGGCCGGGGTTTGTGTGTTGCAGTGCTCCTGGCTCTGGGACCACGTTGGTCCGGAGCATTAATCTACCTTGTAGACTCAGTAGATAGACTCAGGCCGTTCCGCCCGTCGAGGTTCCCGATGAGCGGTCGAAAAGGTCGTCGAGCCAAATTTCCTCATTGAACAACGAGGAAATAGAGAACATGCTCTCTATTTTGGCTCGACGAGCTTCCCGACAGTTTGCTCATCGAAAGTGTACACACAACCGATTTTCTCAGCAGAATACGTCTCCCAGCGAGCTTCTCGCTGGATTCTGCCGAGAAACTCGTTCGTGTGTACGGGGCCTAATGGCCCATACACACGATCCGAATATCGGCCGACGGATCGTACGACTTTTTTCGCTTAATAATCGCGAGTAAAATAAATAGGTTTTTAAACTCACGAAAATTATCATACGATTGAAAAAAACGATCGGAAGCGATGTCACGTGTTGAAATGTATTTGTATTGTATTATCGGACGACGGCTGTACTGACTAAACGAAAATCGGACGATCGGACATCGGACGAGAAACATTTTCGCGCTTGTCCGATCGAATTTAATCGGATGAACGGTCGTGATCGGCTGTCGAAAGTAGTGTACACACGATCCGAAAATCGTACGATCCATCATCGGACGATCGTTTTCGTCCGATATTCGGATCGTGTGTATGGGCCATAAGTCTGCAATTTGCAAGTGGTCCTGGGCTGTCCGTCTCGTAGGAAGCCGATCAAAGGAGAACCTGTCTGGGGGATACCGAGCACGATGCTGGTGTCTCAGGAGAGGCCACTTTTCGAAGGACACTTTGTTTCTGAGAGGCTGGACGATGGTCGCCTATCAGTTCCTGACATAACTTAAGCTACCGTATTTATCGGCGTATACCGCGCACTTTTTTGCCCTGAAAATCAGGACAAAATCGTGGGTGCGCGATATACGCCGATAGCCGCTTTCCCGCGTCTATTTAGAATACTGCGCCGGCATATACCGAACGCAGTACACTCGGGTATAGTCGGGCAGACTCGGCTCCTCTCGCGCTGACATCCTGGACGTACAGGACGTGAGCGCGAAAGGAGCCGAGCCTGCCCGACTATTCACGAGTGTACTGCGCCTGCATATACCGAGCGCAGTACACTCGCGTATAGTCGGGCAGGCTCGGCTCCTTTCGCGCTCACATCCTGTACGTCCAGGACGTCAGCGCGAGCGGAGCCGAGTCTGCCCGACTATACCCGAGTGTACTGCGCTCGGTATATGCTGGCGCATTATTCGAAATCGGCGCAGGAAAACGAGGAGGACGGCGCGGGAAAACGAGGAGGACGCCGCAGAAGGACGAGGAGGACGCCGCAGAAGGACGAAGAGGACACCCGAAGCCGCAGACGGACGCCGGACCCGACGAGGAGGACACCCGAAGCCACCGATGGACGCCGCGCAAGACGCCAAAACTGTAAGTACAAAAAAAAAAAATTCCACAGGAATGGGGGCAACTTTAGGGGTGCGCGCTATATACGGGAGCGCGCTATACCACGATAAATACGGTATTTAAAGGAGATCCAGGTGCTGAATCCAGTTGAGAAGGATTTTGGACAGAGAATATCTCCACCTTTAGGAGGGTCTGTGGCAGAGACTTCACCCTAAAGTTTCCAAGTGACACTCTGGCTGCTAGGCTGGTGAGAAAGGCCTATCCAGATGCACAATACCCACTTACCCACTCTAGCTAGAGTGGCAAAGAAATTGTCATTGGAAGCAGGACTGTTTCTAGTAACCAGTTAACCCTGAATCTGCCATCTTCCATTTCTTCTATCCCTTCACCTAAAACTACTTTACTATTTTACCACGTTGGGTAATAAAGCACAGAAAAGACATCGACAGTGTGGACATTAACTTTATTGCAGCTCTCATCCAGTACCCTAGACAGCGGAGATATAGAGGTAACGTGCCACCCAAATCAAACAGACAGCTCCTTCGGGGGTAGTGCTACATATCCTTGACCCATCCAAGTTCACTCCCCTTAATAAAAAAAAACAAAGCTACTGGACTGTTCTATGTCACTGAGTGACTGAGAGATGGATGTCTGGCTGGGCAGGGTGGGGGAGGTGAACCACAGTAATCAGCATCGCCTATGGGGGCATGGCTACACAAGTTTTCTCCATATGTCATGGTGGTTTGCTGGAGTCCCAAAGCCTTAGGCCCCCTTCACATTGGGGCTAAAAATAGCGGCGCTATACCGTCGGATTTGCTGCGAGTTGTGGCCGCTAGCGGTGCGGTATTAAACCCCACTAGCGGCCGTGAAAGGGTTAATACCGCCCGCAATGCGCCTCTATAGAGGAACATTGCGGGCGGTATTGACGTGGCTTCCCATTGTTTTCAATGGGAAGGAGCAGTGAAGGAGTGGTGTACACGCCGCTCCTCTCACCGCTCCAAAGATGCTGCTGACCCTCGGGCTTTCACATGGAGGATGCAGTGAAGGAGTTTTTCAGGTGGTATAGCAGCGCTATTTTTAGCTCTGTACCGCCTGAAAAACTACTCAATGTGAAAGGGGCCTAAGAAATGGCCAGACTGATATTTATTTTATTAATTTATTTCAGGAACTTATATAGCGCTGTCAATTTATGCAGTGCTTTATATTTACATTAGTCCCTGCCCTCGAGGAGCTTCCAATCTAAGGTCCCTATCTCACATTCATAGATATACATACTAGGGGCAATTTAGTGAGGATCTATTAACCTACCAGGATGTCTTCAGAGTGTGGGAGGAAACTCATACAGGCGCAGGGAGAACATGCAAACTCATCTGTACTTGAATTTCTTTAGATCGCGGCATAGTGTGTTGTATTTTTTAATCCTTTAGCACACTTCACTTTGTCAGACAGCTTCTATTTAAGTGATTTCTTGATTCAACAGATCTGGCAGTAATCAGGCCTGGGTTTGGCAAGTGAAATTTAATTAATCACAGTTCACATTTGATCAGTGTCACTGCCACAGTGAAGCTGTGTTTACACACACCTCTCCCTGTTCTTTAGCTCCTGTGAGCGATAGCGGGACACCGGCGGCGTTCGGGTCCGCGGGTCCCGTGGTCACGGAGCTTCAGAACGGGTCGCGCGCGCGTGACCCACGGCTGGGCTCTTAAAGGCAATGTACAGGTACGTGCCTGTGCCCAGCCGTGCCATTCTGCCGATGTAAATGTGCAGGAGGCGGTCCTTAAGTGGTTAAGAAAAAAAAATTGTCCCATGAAGGACTTTTTAAAAACAGCGGACTCTGGAGCTGCTCTATACCACGAATTGTTCTGCGCCACTATTTGTATTTTTTTGTCCTTAAGTGGTTAAGGGCCACTGTATTTTGGGTCCCCCTTCATCTGTACAGCCAGGCAACACACATGACTTCCACAGGCAGAGGTATGATGGGACATGTAGTTGGAGCTGGAGGGCCGCCAGTTTTAGACCCATGGTCTAGAGCAGTGGTCTCCAAACTGTGGCCCTGGGGCTGGATGTGGCCCTTTGATTGCCTCTATGCGGCCCTTGGGGCACTATTCCATTTACAACTAACAATAATGATGGGGCACACACTGACACCAAGGATGGGGTGCTATTCCTCCTACTGATATCAACCAAAGGGCACTAGTCCTTCCACTAAAACCAATGATTGGGCGTGGTTTACTTCCTTTGACGCTTGGGCATTTTCTACTCCCAATGGCCACAGTCCGGCCCCCCCTAAAGTCTGAAGGACAATAAACTGGCCCTTTGTGTAGAAAGTTTGGAGACCCCTGGTCTAGAGGGATCCCACGGTATGGTATATATGCAGTTACTGTACATTGGTCCAAGCTAGACCAATGTAATTTTGTAAAGCTACATAATGTTATGGAAGAGTGGACATAGAAAACACGCAGTTTCTAGTTGTCAGGTATTGGAGAGCATAGCGGCTGCCTTCCTATTGTAAGAAAAAAGACGATAATTTGTTTTAGGTTATTTTGTTGTATTTCTTGATCCTAGTTCCTAATCATAAAAAAATAATAATCTCAGAATTTAGTGTTAGAATTATTCCACCTATATTTCTGTGAAAACATTGCTTTGTAAATATAAGTAATGTAATAATTAAATTAATATTACATTGCTACTCACCAGTTGGGCTGCTGTTCTCCATATTAGTTCTATAAGTGTCTTGAGTTCTGTCCTCGCACTGTGGAAGAAGACTCGGGTATAACGATTGCCCACCCTGCTTATCGGTCTACTAAAGAATGGCTGAAATATCCAAAAGTACACAGGTGATGACATATTATTTTTTTTCTATTCAGTAACCATAGGGATGAATGTTTTCTGCAGCTATATCGGTTCTCTATGCATATTGTATGTACTTTCCCCTCATTGAACATATGTTAACAAATCTGAGATAAAGTCATTTACCTCTCCAAATCTACAAAAACAGGACAGACTAGACTGGAGGGATGAGCTACATGATCTGCAGGGAAAAAAACAATCCAGTAAACCGTGCAAATCTTATTTATTTATTTTTTTACAAAGAATTCACAATCTGGGGGTGCAGGTCTTAGTAATGGGCATAGCATCATGCAATTGAGACATCATGATTCTTAGGCCGCGTACACACGATTAGACCGATCCGATGAAACTGATCTGCAGACCAGTTTCAACGGACCAGTTCGATGGTGTGTACGGACCAAAGTTTTAAAACTTGCTTTAAAATCTGTCCGACGGACACCTGTCCGTCAGACAGATTCGATGGTTATTACGCCAAACCATCGGACCAAAAACCCGCGCATGCTCAGAATCAATTTGAGGCATGCTTGAAAGCATTGAACTTCTTTTTTCAGCACGTCGGTGTGTTCTACGTCACCGCGTTCTGGTCTGATCGGATTTTTGGTCCGATGGTGTGTACGCACATCAGACCATCAGACCACTTCAGCCTGGTCCGATGAAAATGGTCCGTCGGACCAGTTTCATCGGACCAGTCTGATCGTGTGTACGTGGCCTAAGTGAACTGAGTAAGGCCCCTTTCACACTAAGGAGTTTTTCAGGCTGTACAGCGCTAAAAATAGCGCCTAAATACCACCTGAAAAACTCCTGCCCAGCCTTCTCAATGTGAAAGCCCGAGGGCTTTCACACTGGTGGGATGTGCTGGCAGGAGAGAAAAAAATCTCCTGCAAGCAGCATCTTTGAAACGGTGAGAGGAGCGGTATGTATACCGCTACTTCACCACTCCTTCCCATTTAAAACAATGGGAAACCGCGGCAACACCGCCCGCAATGCGCCTCTGCAGAGGCGCATTGCGGGCGGTATTAACCCTTTATCGGCTGCTAGCGGGGGTTAATACCGCACCACTGGCAATTCCGATGGTGCTCCCCTCCTCCTCCTTGTCTGTGTCCAGCGCATGTAGCGGGTGCTGCGGTTCCCCATCCCGCTTGCTTGCGCATACCTCCAACTGTCCCCGGAATCGGGATTGGGTACCACAGCGGAGCCTAGTACTGGAACACGTTCCAGTACTAGGCCCCACTAATTAATTCTGTCCAATGCATGGAGCAGTCTCCTGTCTGCCCCCGCCCCCTCTGCGTGTGTCGGCTCTTCTCCCATAGGCGGTGTGATGAGAGGCATCTGGATTGGCCGGAGCTGCTGCCAATCATCCCGTGCACTCCCAGAAATCCAGCCATGTCCCCCACATATGCAGCCATGTCCCCCCAGCCATGTCCCCCACATATGCAGCCATGTCCCCCCAGCCATGTCCCCCACATATGCAGCCATGTCCATCCAGCCATGTCCCTCCAGCCATGTCCCTCCAGCCATGTCCCTCTAGCCATGTCCCTCCAGCCATGTCCCTCCAGCCATGTCCCTCCAGCCATGTCCCCCATACCTAGCCGCCGAAAGCCGCCGCCGCTGCACGGAGAACATCACAGCATTCATTTGAATAGCTGTTTTTCCCGCACGTATAGACACTCCCCCTTGCTCGGCATTGGGCCAATCCCGAGCAAGGGGGAGTGTCTATACGCAGCGGGAACACTACAGCTATTCAAATGAAAGCTGTGATGTTCCGCACGCTGTTTAACCCATGCGGCGGCGGGTTTCGATGCGGCGTGTTCGTTATGGTGGCGGCTGGCGGCGGCAGCGGCGGGGGGGGGGGGTGTATTCTATTAAGGCATCGGGGGTATTTGCGGGAGTACAAGTACTCCCGCAAATACTTGGTATCGGTCCCGATACCGATACTGGTATCGGTATCGGGACAACCCTAGTTTTTTCCGATTAAAAAAGTCCATCAGACTTTTTTCCTTGGAAAAACCGATCGTATATACATGGCATGAGACTGGAATTATTGCTCTAATGATTGCGGCGATACCTCATTTACGTATGCGTTCGCTTCTGCGCGCAAGCTCGTCGGGACAGGACGCTTTAAAAACATTGGGCCAGATTCACAGAGCAATTACGCTGGCGTAACAGGAGATGCGCAGCGTAAGTCTAAATTTGCGCATGCGTTTCGATACTCCGCATCCCCAAAACGAGATACGCAAGAAATCTACTTTTTTTTGTCCAGCGTAATTTCGTTAAACAGGCGCATCCGTCCGGGCAAAACTACGCTACACACACCATTGATTTGCTATTCAGATATGCTAATGAGGGAGTTACGGGGATCCACAAAAGAACGTTGGTGCAGCGCAGGCTACGCGCTGTGCGCAACAGCTAAATGTCCTGTCTAAAATTAGACCATATTAAAAGCTGCTCTAAAATTAGAAAATTTGTCTACATGTCAGATAAAGCAACACTGTTAGTGAGGAGCTGAGCAGTCACACATGTTGCCCAACAAACTGTATGCCAACATGCCAGTGGCATCCATGCTCATAGCTATACTACTAACTAGTGTTGAGCAGAATATGCCATATTCGAATTCGCGATATATCTCGAATATATAGTCGAATATTCGACATATATTCGCTAAATACGAATATTCGTGATATTTTTTGGAAATTAAATGATTGCGAATTTTTGCGAATTTTTGCGAATTGCGAATTGCGAATTGCGAATGCGAATATTCAAGAAATGCGGAATGGAGCACTCTGATTGGCTCAGAATATTCGTGATATATTACAATACAAAATAATTGCGAATATTCGAGAAATGCGGAAGGAGCACTCTGATTGGCTCAGAATATTCGTGATATATTACAATACACAATAATTGCGAATATTCGAGAAATGCGGAAGGAGCACTCTGATTGGCTCAGAATATTCGTGATATATTACAATATAAAATAATTGCGAAATTTCGAGAAATGCGGAATGGAGCACTCTGATTGGCTCAGAATATTCGTGAAATATTACAATATAAAATAATCGCGCGATATCGCTATTACCGAATAATCGCATTGCGATTTTTCGGCAATATAAAATGAGCGCTGCAGCTACTCGGCCCAAGGTCTCTAATCATACCAGCAATGCTTTTAGACGTCGATGGGGATCTCTAGGATGTGATCTGTTCTAAAAAAAAATTTAAAACATTCGAATATTCGAAATAGCGAATATTCGCCACGATATTCGCGTTATTCGCGAATACTCGAATATGCAATATTCGTAGCGAATATTCGCAATGCGAATATTCGTGAGCAACACTACTACTAACTTTAGAGGAGCAAAGAAGGAGGAGGGCACTGAGGAGGGCACAGGATTATTTTTTTTTGGAAAACTTTTTTTTTGCTTATATAAACTTTACAATTTAATCTAATCTAATACAATATTCTTATCTGATACAAGCCCCTCACTCTTCACTCTTCACTCTTCACGGGAGAGGATATATCACACACGCATAGACATCTATGGTATAAGTGATTCTGAGGTGTCTCGCATCTTCAGGTTCACCCCTCATGCCATCATGGAATTAACCACAACCCTGCAGGAGGACATCACCAGCCCAACACATGACACTACCCATGACACCCATGACAGCTACATATACAATCAGAGCCCCATCCCCACAGATTTCGAACAGAACATGTATGGGGACAGCTGGCTGGTTGGTGAGTGACATAGGTGGCAGGCATGACTGCCCCCCCCCCCATGATGCACACATCACAAGGGGCACATTCACTACTAACATCCTCCTGTCTTTTCCCTTCAAGGTGACTCTGCATATGCACTGGGACCCCATCTCATGACCCCATCTCATGCCAGCTCACATTATGCATCTTTGCACGTTAAACACACACATTAATCATGGCACAATGAGAATGCATGCATGCACACCACTGTGGTCCCTAGCACACACCCCCCACATCCTCATCAAATTGGATTGGCACAAGTCTACCATGCAGGACTGAGCAGCAACGCCACGCCAAGGCTCCAATTATGTCACTGTACATTCATACACCATTCATACGGACCTGGGGATCACTGGGGATCACTTCTCCCTGGTCCTGGGGAACCCTTCTCCACCAAAGATGAGGGTGACACCCCTTTTCCGGCAGGGATGTCACCCCCACATTCAAACAGCATTCACAACCAGGCCAAAAAAAAGGGGGAAAACAAATGAATGCCGTTGACGTGAGCCACGCCTGGGGCGCCCCCGGTCACGGCCCTGGCTCCTCAGGGGAGACTCATTGGGGAGGGGGTAATCTGGGAAAGGAGGAGCAGCCCCTGGTCTCTGCCCACCTCGCGGCCTGCCCTCCAAGGCCACGGCAATTCTGTTCAGGCCACCACCTAGTGTTGCCGTGTTGGCCTGGATAGCCTAGGTGAGGGCCCTCGCATCCTGCCCAACGCCTGCTGTTGTAGTCTGCAGGTCGTTTAGGCAGTTTGTAAAGAGCCAGGGAGTGGCAGTCCAGGTCCCCAAGCGTATCCTTTATGGAGGACAGGCTCTCCTCCACCCGCACCAAAGTCTGGCTGACCTCTCCCAGATGGCGGGTCTGAAGGAACTGGTCCCTTCTCAGATTGGC
The DNA here is from genome assembly GCA_029574335.1 of Rana kukunoris. NCBI lineage: Eukaryota > Metazoa > Chordata > Amphibia > Anura > Ranidae > Rana > Rana kukunoris. Next base: position 15,963,318 of record CM056051.1, read on the forward strand.
GGGCAGAAGCTCGGCCACCCCCCTGGTCTTCTGGGTCGCCTTCCTGCCTCCAGCTGATGCTTGTGGCCGGGGAGAAGGGGAGCACCTTGGGAGGGGTGCCCTGTTGGGGGAGGGGGGGCTCCCCCTTATGGAGGGCTGGCTGCTGCCAGCCAGAGGGGAAGAGTCCTCCAAAACCAAAAGTCCACTGCCTGACATGGACTCCTCCTCCTCCTCAACCTCCTCCTCTTCAACCTCCTCCGAGGACTCCGGCCTTGTCGGGGGGGTCCTCATCAGGCTGCTGTCCTGGGATGGTGCGGTCAGCCCAGATGGCCCAGCACCCTCCTGCACATCTGTGGATGACACAAAACATTCACAGGTTGGAGGATCCACACACTTGCCACATATTCCCTTTCACCCCCTCCCCCACACATGCTACACACCTGATATGGCAAAAAAACCTTACCTGGCATCACGCCTTCATGACTTGAGTCATAGCCGGGCAGGCCCTCCACTTCTTGCCTATGAAAGGTCTGGGCCACCGCACGCTCCTCCGCTGTCAGCCTAACAGGGCATGGTGGGCCCCCTCCTGTGCCCCTGGCATGGGCTAGCATTTTGGCCAGCTTCTTTTTGACCAGACGCCGGAGGTCATTGATCTTCTTTTCAATCCCCGACCGTGTCCGGGTCTCCCCCCCCCCCCCCCGATGCATTCACCTCGTCAGTAATCCTGTCCAAAATCTCTCTCCTCCTGGCCGGGGTGGTGTTGGCACTCTCCGGGCCGTAGAGGTAACGCCCATATTGGGAAATGGCCCGGGCAAGAATTTGTTTCTCCCCAAAAGTAAAATTTAATTTCCTCTTTTTCTCCGTCATACTCATACAAAAACTCTCTCCCAAACAGTCAGCAAAAATCACTCACAAAAACAATCAGCAAAAATCACTCACAAAAACAAGCAGGAAAAATCACTCACAAAAACAAGCAGGAAAAATCAAGCAAGAAAACAAACGAACAAAAAACTATCAACCAAAAACTCTCACAAGCAGTCACCAAAAATCACTTACAAATATCTTCTAACAAACACAAGATCACACAGTCCACAAATATCACAAAGACAAACCACAACGCAACTAACAACAGAACAAAAGCACCTTGCTGTATAGGGAGGGATACAAAGGGATGTACTTTTTCAAAGGAAGTGCGTTTGTGTCTGTCTATTTATGCTGTCTGCATAGTTCATGATTTTGCCCTAGTCCACTTTCAATTTCACTGATTGCGCCGTTCCCGAGTTGGGAGCATGCGCACAGAGGTGCTGACATGGTCTGCTTCAAGCGCGCATGCGCGATCCGGCCGGCCCTTCATTTGCATGGGGTCACGGCTCATTTCAATGTAACACGCCCACGTCCTTCCCAATTTGTATTATTCCGCCTTGCGCCTCAGAAATAACGTTGCGCAGGCGCTAATTTCTGCGTAAAAGCGACGAGAATAGGGTGATTGCGCCGCTACATTGCGCCAGTCTAACGTAAAGGCGGTGCGCTACGCCGGTCCAATAATGCGCAGATGTACCTGAATCTGGCCCATTTTTTTTTTGTTTTCTTATTTATTTATTTTTACACTGTTAAAAAAAAAAATGGGTCACATTTATTCCTATTACAAGGAATGTAAACATCCCTTGTAATAGAAAAATGCAGGACAGGTCAAAAAGACCTCAGATCTCATATTTAGACTACTTAGGAAAAAAAAGGTATAACAAATTTCCTGCTCAATAGCAGTGTGAAGTAACCAATTAAAGTACAACTAATTCAACAATAGACATGAAGGCATGAAATGTCAAAACTTTACCTGGGACAGCATAAACAATAGCCTCCCCACCCATTAGTGTGACAACAGGTAGCCTAAATTCTAAATAACAATATTGGGGGCTATTCTGCTGGAGCACACTGGTGGCAGAGAAGCTAGGCCTAGGCCACCACCAAACTATTATGCCGCGTACACACGATCATTTTTTGCGATGAAAAAAAAACAACGTTTTCAATCATGAAAAAAAACGGCGTTTTTCAAACTTCATTTTCCAAAACGACGTTGCGTACACACCATCGTTTTTCTACAAAGCTCTAGCAAAGCGTGGTAACGTACACCACGTTCGACGGCACTCTTTTCCATTGAAGCTCCATCTCATAACTTGCTTTTGAGCATGCGCGGGTTTAAAAACGTCGTTTTCAACATCGCTTTGCCCACACACCATCACTTTTTATGACACAAAAAACGACGTTTTGAAAAACGACACAAAAAATTCAAGCATGTTGGAATTTTTTTTTGGTCGTTTTTTTGAAGACAAAAAACAACGTTTTGCCCACACACGATCAATTTAAATGACGTTTTAAAAAACGTTGTTTTTTTTCATCGCAAAAAATGATCGTGTGTACGCGGCATTAGAAAATAACCAGCAAACTCAGTGCTTAAGCCAAGAAGGAACCAGGTAAAAGTTTTTCAAAATAGTTCTTCTGCCGGCTGACATTGGGGCTCTTTTTATAAGGTGACGCTATAATGTGTCTACTAGAACTATTTGTAGTAAGGTAGTCAGTTATGAAGTGCAGTTCTGTGTACAATGCAACAGCCTGGGTCAAATGAAGAGCTATTGTTGAGGGCAACGAAACAGCCAGACAGGATCTGCTAACAGCACTGGGAGGATTAAAATGGGCTACAGGAGGAGGTCAGTGGACAAAGTTAATTCTGCTTACAGTATGTCTCTTCCTGCATACAGATCAAAGGTGGATCCTGGTCTCCAATTACTTGGATTGTAGCAACAGTCTGTAATAATGGAGAGCCCCCCTCATGTTGTGATCAGCACTGGCCTTCTCCCTGGAAGCTGGCATGCAGCGTGGCCGGGCTGTCCCAAACCGTGCAGAGGTGCTGGTGTCCCTGTGACGAATGGCAATGCAGTGGAGCTGATTCAGTATGCTGTGCTGTATGCGCTGGTCCCACTGTGAAAACCATCTGGACCATGGAGCTGTATCAGAAGGATGGACAGAGTGGCGGTGCAGTTCTGTTATGATTTGCAGGGCATCCCATTCGTTTAGAAGATCAGCGGCTGTGCCAAATATAAGACCTCTTGATCTTCTTCTTCACACCTTCTCTAGAGCAACCACACTGCCCTGTGCTTGGCGCCAGCCACTACACATCACCCGCTCCTTCCTGGGCTTTTTTTCCATATTATCCCCTCTGATGACTCCTGCTCTCCGGGTTTATTGGGGCATGTAGTTCATAGGCTCAGTTATTACACTAACACTGTTCTGGCCCAGACTATATCTCCCATAGTTTCCAGCGCTCTGCATTATGATCAGAAGATTAACTTGCTCAACAGCTCTCCCTTGTGGCTGAAAATAAAACAACTAAAGATGATGTCCTTCTAATGAATTGTAGTCATAGGTATAGTCATATTAGTAATATGTAATTCTCTATCCAGCCAGCAGACGGGATCTAGTCTCTTTTTTAGATTTTCAGCTATTCTATTATTCAGCTTTGCTGAAAGAAGCACTTTGTTTAGAGAACTTCAATGTACATTTAAAGTAGTCACACCTGCTTTATCAGATGGCCAAGTTAAAGGGGTTGTAGAGGTACAGTTTTTTTCCTAAATAGCTTCCTTTACCTTAGTGCAGTCCTCCTTCACTTACCTCATCCTTCCATTTTGCTTTTAAATGTCCTCATTTCTTCTGAGAAATCCTCACTTCCTGTTCTTCTGTCTGTACCTCCACACAGTAATGCAGGGCTTTCTCCCTGATGTGGAGTGTCGTGCTCGCCCCCTCCCTTGGACTACAGGAGAGTTAGGAAGCCCACTAACACACAGCTCCTTTCTCTATCTGCAACGTAGAGAGCGTCCTGACTCTCCTGTAGTCCAAGGGAGGGGGCAAGCACGACACTCCACACCAGGGAGAAAGCCTTGCATTACTGTGCGGAGTTACAGACAGAAGAATAGGAAGTGAGGATTTCTCAGTAGAAATAAGGACATTTAAAAGCAAAATGGAAGGATGAGGTAAGTGAAGGAGGACTGCACTAAGGTAAAGGAGGCTATTTAGGATTTTTTTTTTTTACCTTTACAACCCCTTTAAATAATTTAATCAGAGTAATAAAGTAGCAAACCAAGCTGGTTGGCTGTGCTTTTTTTTAACTTTGTGCCCATTACCGGCAGGCAGTTATTGAATAGCAGGAAGATTAATGAACCACAAGAGTGCTCACGAGCGCCCTCACAGTTCATCGAGAACTACAAGCCATTGGCCGAGGTGGAGAAGGGTACTTGTAGTTCATTCCTCCACATGACTCTATGAATAAATGACATTGTTGTGTGGGCAAAGCTCTGCACAGATGCACTGTTTTTAAATTGTGACAGCAGGTGCTGGGAGAGGATCCCATGCCCTCTGTCACAGGGAGGAGGGGTATCAAGGGCAGAGGATGGTGGAGCTGGAACATGTTACATGTGACACCCTAAATATGGGTAGAACACGTAACATGTTCCAAACGTGAACTAAGCCTTTAACCAGTTGCAGACTCTGGGAGTGCTACACACGCCCCAATAAATGTCATCATTGTATACAATATACAATTGATGGACGCCAGGTCCTGGGATCGCTGCCACTCTACCCATTGGACAGTTATCTCTGGCCGCAACCGGAAGCTGTAGTGCGATTATTGGTCCCACTGATGTTATTAGCAGTGCTCCTGCTTCTTCCTAACCACTATGTTGTCCCAGCACCAGCCTTGGCTGGGTCCCTTACCCGGGCCCCCCCTTCCTTTTGTTATTCACCAACACAGATACTAAGTCCATTCACATTAATGCCCCCCTGGTCGCCACAGGAGATCTCATCCGGAACTTTTGCCTCCGCGGACTATGGGGGTCGTAGATCGTTCTCCTGATGAAGCAGCAATGGCTGCGAAACTAGTCGAGACACCCCACAGTGACTCCTATCCCCAGCGTGATCTCCCCCCTTAGGGGTTGAACACTGGGGTGATACATCTTTATTGTCACTATTTTTAATTGCATTAACTGTATTGTTTGTATTTATTGTTTTTTTCTGTGTCAATAAAATGTATAATTACTTTTATTTGTACATTTCTATAATTGTCTACCGTACTGCGATAGTCCAACTTGCCCGCAAACCCCTCCTTTCTTGTTTTTTGGTTTGGGGACCAAAATACAACCTTTATTCATTCATTGAATACAAGGTGTGCCTAGTATGTCCAGTCCTTCTGACCTGCTGCCAGGATCCCCCCTGTGACAGTACACAGCAATTCAGCTCTGATGAATCATAGCTGCATTGCCGAGCACACAGAGAAGGTCCTGGCAGCAGCAGCTGTCAATTTTTTTTTAAATAAAGCAGTCTGGCAATGTTTATCTTATCAATATTACTCAGCCCATCAACACAGAAAGAAACAACGAAACTTTGTTTCATTTTGTATCTTTCTGTTAATTCATTTACAGATCTTTGATCTGCAGATGAAGTCAGTTAAAGCAACCTGACAAGTGAAAAAAATAATGTTTCCCTGTAGAACCCCTTATTAACCCTTAGTTTACTCTAATTAGCCCTAATTAACTCCTTATTCTCCTTCTCAAATTCAATTATAACTTTCTTGGTATTTTTTTTTTCTCTATTGTATTAACTATTTATTTTGCTTTGTTCATTAATATTTTTATACATTTTACATATAATGTATCGCACTGAAAAAAACGCAACATTGAAAAGACATACTTTACTTTATTTGCAAATAACATTTGCAATGCCTTGGACCAAAATCATAATTGTAGTGTTGTTTTAAGACAAATTAGAGAATAAAATGCACACTTTCTATGTGCAGTAAACACAATTATTTTTAAACTTACACTACTCAAACAAAGAAAAAGTGGCTTTTGTTACATTTAATTGCCTTATGCCGCGTACACACGATCGGAAATTCCGACAAGAAAACCGTGGATTTATTTTTTTTGGCTCAAACTTGTCTTGCATACACACGGTCTCGCAAATGTTGTCATAAATTCCAACCGTCAAGAACGTGGTTACGTACAACACTACAACGAGCCGAGAAAAATGAAGTTCAATGATTCCGAGCATGCGTTGAATTGATTCCAAGCATGCGTAGGATTTTTGTGTGTCGGAATTGGCTACACACGGTCGGAATTTCAGAGTAAAACTTTTGTTGCTGGAAAATTTGAGAACCAGCTCTCAAATTTTTGTTGTCCGAAATTCCGACAGAAAATGTCCGATGGAGCGTACACACGGTCAGAATTTTCGACCAAAAGCTCACATCGAACTTTTCTTGTCAGAATTTCCAATCGTGTGTACGCGGCATATGAATTGTGAGAACAAAATCATTCATACAGGACAATATTCATGAAAAGAAAGCCTTACTTGTCCTTGACCGCTTGCCGACCATATACTGTGTATACTAGTACGTGAATCTGCACGTCCGGGTCAAGGGGGCGCATGCTGCCAGCAACCCACTCCCGCTAGGATAGGAACATATATTATATTTACTTGTTTTAGGCCGCGTAAACACGTCCGAGAACCTCGTCGGGCTAAACTCATTGTTCCGCCCGACGAGGTTCCCGATGAGCGGTCGAAAAAGCTTGTCGAGCCAAAGTCCTCATTGAACAACGAGGAAAAAGAGAACGTGCTCTCTTTTTTGGCTCGACGAGCTTCCCGACGGGAAGTGTACACACGACCGAGAACCTCGGCAGAATATGTCTCCCAGCGAGCTTCTCGCTGGATTCTGCCGAGAAGCTCGGTCGTGTGTACGGGGCCTTAAACCTTTCTACATTTCTTCAGTTGCTTCCTGTTTTTTTTGGCCTAGGCCAAATTGGTGTCATACATCCCAGGAGTCTTCGTGGGCATTTTTTTCATCGGGAGGAGGGGCCTTCTCAGCTAAGCACACCCTCCTGTCTGCATGCCTGAGCTAAGGGCAGATGAATTCCAGAAGGTAAATGCTACATGAATCATCTGCCCTTACTGAAGATGGCTGCTGCTAGAAATGCTAGGGAGTAACTGTCTTATGAGTCTCTGGACCCGCCTACTTGTATGATGTTATCCAGTTCTTTTCCTTTTTCCTTTTTTTTTATGTCATTACTTTGTACCATGTAGGCCCGTGTGGGTCCCTTTCTCGTGATAAATAAACAATAAAAAATAAATAAATAAATGCTAGGGAGGTGTGTGAGTGATTTCTCAACAAAATAAAGCATGGAGACATGGATAGGTGTCGGAAGGGGGGCTGGAGCCCTGAATGGGTCCCCCAAAAGCCCTGGGTCTCAGGAATGCACCGTCCAATTGGTAGCACCAAGCGCCGCCGAGCGGGGATCGATTGGATCCTGAGTGCCGCTGAGTACGGCTGAATGACATAGCAGGTCCCGCCATCTATGATGGATGTCCCACTGGGTCAATGCCGGGACCGCGGGACATGTGACATCCATCATAGGCGCTGCAGGCTCCATAAGGCGGGACCTGCTATGTCACTCGGCCGCACTCGGCGGCACTCAGGATCCGATCGGTCCCCTCTTGGGGCTAACAATTGGACAGTTACAATGCTGCTGCCGCTCCACATCACTGTAAGATCCCCGCTAGGTGCTCGGGCAGACGGCTCTCCTCTGGCTTCCTGCTGTGACCCATGATGTACGCGCCGCACAACGCACACTACGGCTGAGACTGAGCTTAACTGCAGGACACATGAAGTCTGCCTCCTGGTCAGGTAAGTCAGTGTATGTCAGGTAGGTCAGCGTATGTATGTCAGGTAGGTGAGGTCAGGTAGGTCAGTGTAATGGTCAGTGTGTCAGGTAGGTGAATTTAGTGGTCAGCATTGACACCACGACCACCCTAGATCCCTCTCCCAGTGCTGGCCTCGGACTTTGAGCTGAAGCACCTGGTCCTTTTGCCAACTAGCCACGCCCCTGGATGGATGGGGGAGTTTGCTTTGAATATTAAAAATGAATGAAATGGCGTTTTCAGCTTGTGGTGCTCAGATACAGTTTAGTTCTGCTTTAAACATTCCAGTCATTGACAAGCAATTTTATCCAGTATGACATCACAGCTTGGTGAATGAAACCCCGAATGTTACATCGGCACCAGAATATCTGAATGAATGAACTTTAGTCTAGTGAGAAATTTGCCAACAGCTGTTTTTTGTTTACAAAGGGGCTTTGGAAGAGGGAGAGACCACTGCGGGTGACTACAAACAGGAGCCAGGAGCAACGGGGGGGGGGGGGGGGGGGGGGGGGGCTCTCAGCCTAAACTGGGAATCTTCTATAGTTACTGAGAAACACTAGAGAGCAATTGAAATAGTGGATTTCAACAGTTTAGCATAACAGCTGGACAGCGCATGCAGGGCAAATATCATTGCGGATTCATGAAAAAAAGATGCGTTGGACCTATCAGTGGTTTGAATTTTTTTTTTTTGTTATTATTATTGTTGTTGTTATTATTATTATTTTTTATTTATTTATATTAAAGATGTGTTTGACATATCATTGGTCTATATTTTTTCATTTTTATATATTTGTTTATTTTTATATATTTATGTATTTTTATATATTTATTTATTATAAAATAATTTTTTGTCATTTTTTTATTGAAGATGTGTTTGACATACACTATATTGTCAAAAGTATTGGGACACACATGAACTTTAATGGCATCCCGGTCTTAGTCTGTAGGGTTCAATATTGAGTTGGCCCACCCTTTGCAGCTATAACAGCTTCATCTCTTCTGGGAAGGCCATCCACATTATTTAGGAGTGTGTCTATGGGAATGTATGGGGGAGTGGCCAGACAGAAGCCACTCCTCAGTAAAAGGCACATGACAGCCTGCCTGGAGTTTGCTAAAAGACACCTGAAGGACTCTCAGACCATTAGAAAAAAAATTCTCTGGTCTGATGAAACAAAGATTGAACTCTTTGGCCTAAATGGCAAGCGTCATGTCTGGAGGAAACCAGGCACCGCTCATCACCTGGCCAATACCATCCCTACTGTGAGACATGGTGGTGGCAGCATCATGCTGTGGCGATGTTTTTCAGTGCCAGGAAATGGGAGACTGGTCAGGATGGAGGGAAAGATGAATGCAGCAATGTACAGAGATATCCTTGATGAAAACCTGCCCCAGAGTGCTCTGGACCTCCGACCTCCAACAGGACAACAACCTTAAGCACACAGCCAAAATAACACAGGAGTGGCTACGGGATGACTTTTGTGAATGTCATTGAGTGGCCCAGCCAGAGCCCAGACTTTAACCCGATTAAACATCTATGGAGAGCTCTGAAAATAGTTGTGCACTGACACTCCCCCATCCAACCTGATGGAGCTTGAGAGGTCCTGCAAAGAAGAATGGGAGAAACTGCCCAAAAATAGGTGTGCCGAGCTTGTTGCATCATACTCGGAAAGACTTGAGGCTGTAATTGGTGCCAAAGGTGATTCAACAAAGTATTGTGCAAAGGTTGTGATACGTATGTACAGGGGGAATTTTTTTTGTTTTTAATTTATTTTTTAATAAAGATTTCAAGCAAACTGCTTTCACATTGTCATTATGGGGAATTTTTTGTAGAATTTTTAGGAAAATATTGAATTTAATCCATTTGGGAATAAGGCTGCAATATAACAAAATGTGGAAAAAGTGAAGCGCTGTGAAAACCCTTTTTAACCACTTGCTTACTGGGCACATATACCCCCTTCCTGCCCAGGCTTACAGCACTGTCATGATTTGAATGACAATTGCGCGGCTGTGCGACGTGGCTCTCAAACAAAATTGACGTCCTTTTTTTTCCCCCACAAATAGAGCTTTTTTTTGGTGGTATTTGATCACCTTTGCGGTTTTTATTTTTTGCGCTATAAGCAAAAAATTTTGAAAAAAACAATGGCCTGGATTCACAAAGCACTTACGCCGACGTATCTCAAGATACGCCGCGTAAGTGTAAATATGTGCCCACAGAACTAAGATACGCCTAAAAACAGGCCTCAGTCCCCCGACGTAACTTGCCTATGCCGGCGTATCGTGGGCGCATAGTTACGCTGGACACATGTGGCTTTCCCATGGATTTTCGTGGTTTACGTTCGGCGTAAAGTTATTCCCCATATTGGAGGCGCAACTCATGCAAAGGTATGGACCAGGGAACGAACGCCGTCAAATTTTACGTAGTTTACATTGTACGTGAATAGGGCTGGGTGTAGGTTACGTTCACGTCGTAGGCAGTGATTCAACGTATCTTAGGCAGTTGTTTCGACGTGATTGTGAGCATGCGCACTGGGATGCGTCCAAGGTACGATGGCAAAAGTTATAGCGCCTACAAAATAGGGGATAGAATTATGTTTTTTTTTGTTGTTTTTTTTACTAGTAATTGTGGCGATCTGCGATTTTTGTCAGGACTGCGATATTACAGCAGACACTTTTGACACATTTTTGGAACAATTCACAATCATACAGCGAAAAGTGCTATAAATATGCACTGATTACTGTATACATGTGACTGGCAGGGAAGGGGTTAATACTAGGGGGGCAATCAAGGGGTTAATGTGTTCCCTGGGAGTGATTCTTACTGTGGGAGGAGGGCACTGACTGGCGGAGGTGACCAATGGTTGTCCCTATGTTAGAGGCGTATCTAGTGAAAATGGCACCTATGGCAAGCACTGAAACTGCGCCCCTGTCAAAACATTTGAAACCCATCTTTCAGATAGACAGGGACAGAGAGGGACACTGGGGACCACTGGCGGCTGGTGCTGAAAGTTTTTTGGGGGGAGCGCAATCGCACATGATAACTTCGTCATCATGTGCAATTGTGTGTGTGTGCCAGGCATCAAATAAAGTGCTCAATATGGATTAAATAAATTATAAATATGTATAGCCGTAGATATCATTAATAAAGTGTAATAAAGTGATTCGTGCAACAGCTGTTCACAAATCACTTTATTACACTTTATTTATGATATATTTTTCCGCTTGCATCTGGTTGGCAGTTGGCGCACATGAATATGATGACGAGGATCAAGTAGTACCTGGTTGCTAGCCTTGGTGCTGCTGCTGCTGGGGCCGGGGTTCCCCAATGGGTTCTCTCCTGTCCTCTCTTCTCCTCACCTCACGTCCCATTCCCCGCTCTGGGGATAAGATGATAGGGCAGACGGAGCATTAGGTCTGGCCAATCACTGCCCATCATGGGGGCACCTGTCACTCCCCTCCCCAGGAAGAAGGAGAAATATTAGCAATTGCTGTGTCGGCACCACACTCCAGCAGGACGGCCGCAGCTCAGAGAGATTAGTGCGGGAGGCGGCCGCAGGAGGACGGGTGTTTTCTTTTTCATGCGGAGGGTGGCTTTTTGCCGCCCCCCTCCCCATGGCGCCCATGGCACTTGCCATGGCTGCCATACCCTAGACACGCCACTGCCCTATGTACAAGGGACACACCATCGGTCTCCTCTCCCTGACAAGACGTGGATCTGTGTGTTTACATACACAGATCTACGTCCCTGTCTCTGTAACTGCCAATCGGGGGCACCTGGCGGACATTGTGGCCGCCAGGCACACGCATCAGCACCTGTGTGACGCAGCGCGCGTGCGTGCCCCCCATTGGCCTGGAGGAGCCAAGGACGTCAATGCCTCCCGGCATTGTAGAGCCACCTTGTGGCCGTCATTCTACAATGGGCAGGATGGCAAATGGTTAATGCATGAAAATAGTCTGCTGGCATTGGCATTGCATGCTATTGCTGAGCTTGTTATCAACTAGTAACCTCACATCCTTTTCCACCCTTGGTTTATTTTTTTTGTATGCACGCTCTATAAAAAAATAAATACAATTTTCTTCTAAACTGAATCATGCAAATGAGCAGCAAAACCATGGGCAAAGTATAGTATGCATAGCAATGTACAATAATACAATTAGGTGTACTGTATGTGATGGATACAAATTGGTCATATCCATAATGCATAATGTAAAAGGTAAAGACCTGCATACTAAACTGTAAGCATCGTGACATTTACGGCCGTTACCATCTATAAATTCAATAAACCGGGAGAACAATAAACTGTCCATCACTGCTCTCAGAGTAAAAACCCAACAATAGGCATTCCGGTAATGTAGATTTTATATTCTACACAATGCAACGGCTTCATTCACATAAGGAAGCATTATATTGTCTTACGTTAGTCATCCCTCAGTACCAAACTATGTCATGCTCATAACCTTGGTCTTCTTTGATTGTAATTCATATCTCCATGTTTAGACCCACTCCAACAGGCATTGACGGAAACTTGTAGAGCATTTAATGGAAATTTGAAGAGGGTTGTCAATAGGGCTGATTTAATGAAGGCACATAGGCTGTTCACTTTGCAGAGGAATTTTCACTTAGCTTTGTGAATGAGGTGCTGAAGTCCATCATTCAATCATATGCAACCAAGAATACAGTTTTTTTAACCACTTAAGACCCAGACCTTTAGGCAGCTAAAGGACCCGGCCAGGTTTTGCGATTTGGCACTACGTCGCTTTAAAAGAAACTTGCGCGGTCGTGCGACGTGGTTCCCAAACAAAATTGGCGTCCTTTTTTTCCCACAAATAGAGCTTTCTTTTGGTGGTATTTGATCACCTCTGCGTTTTTATTTTTTGCGCTATAAACAAAAATAGAGCAACAATTTTGAAAAAAATTCTATATTTTTTACTTTTTACTATAGTAAATATCCCCCAAAAATATATAAAAACTATTTTTTTCCTCAGTTTAGGCCAATACGTATTCTTCTACCTATTTTTGGTTAAAAAAATCGCAATAAGCGTCGATCGGTTGATTTGCACAAAATTTATAGCGTTTACAAAATAGGGGATAGTTTTATTGCATTTTTATAAAAAAAATGTACTCCTAATGTTGGCGATCAGCGATTTTTTTTTTGTGACTACGACATTATGGCGGACACTTCGGACAATTTTGATAAATTTTTGGGACCATTGTCATTTTCACAGCAAAAAATGCATTTAAAATGCATTGTTTATTGTGAAAAAGCCAATTGCAGTTTGGGAGTTAACCACAAGGGGGCGCTGAAGGGGTTATGTGTGACCTAATGTGTTTTACTAACTGTAGGGGGTGTGGCTATAGGTGTGACGTCATTGATTGTGATCCCCTATGTAAGGTAACTCACAATCAATGCGGGCGCCACAGTGAAGAACGGGGAAGGTGTGTTTACACACGGCTCTCCCCGTTCTTCAGCCCTAGGGACCGATCGCCGGACTCTATCGGCGATCGGGTCCGCGAGTCCCGCGGTCCCGGTCACGGAGCTTCGGACCGGGTCGCGTGCATGTGCCCGCGGCGCGCACGCGACCCCACAGCTGTGTTTAAAGGGCCACGTACAGGTACGTGGATGTGCCCAGCCGTGCCATTCTGCCGACGTATATCGGCGTGAAGGGGTCCTTAAGTGGTTAAAATATTTTCTTGATTGTTTTTTTTCTTTGCAAGTGAATTTTCACCTCTTCACTAGGGATTTAACCTCCCTGCGGTATGATTATTTCAGATTTTAGGAAATTTGGCGTTTTACATTGTAGGCCTGTAACTCTTATGCCGCGTACACACGGTCGTTTTTTGTCTTGTAAAAAAAACGTTGTTTTTTCTCATGAGAAAAAACAAAATTTTTCAAACTTAATTTTAAAAAACAACGTTGCCTAAACACCATAGTTTTCTGAAAATGCTCTTGCAAAGCGCGGTTACGTACAACACGTACAACGGCACTCTGTTCCATTCAAGCTCTCATCTCACACACGTTAATTTTTTATGACACAAAAAACTACATTTTGAAAAACGACATAAAAAATTGATGCATGTTCGAATTTTTTTTTGCTTGTTTTTCAGAAGACAAAAAACTACATAAAGCCCACACACGATCATTTTAAATGACGTTTTTATTTCATCACAAAAACGACCGTGTGTACACGGTATCAGGAATAACTCACTTAAATCTGTCCGAACAAGAGTCTAGTAGACATCTCGGGTATGATAAAGTTTGAAAAAATAAATTATAATATGATAAATAACAGAAACAAATAATAACAAATAATAATATAATTATAATAAAAACTATTCAATAATATAATCAAATCAAAAACACTGAAATGTGCTCAGTTGCAGAATTGTCGCCGTCATTACTGAATTTCCCCACAAATCGCTATCGCTCAATTCGGCAAGTATTTCTAATTTATTATCGCTGTTTTCTAGCTGATCTAAAACCACTTTTGACATGAAGGGACACCTTTGGTTGCTATGGACAATCTACAGTTTGCAGGCAGAAAGAACAGTTTTTATTATATAAAAGGACATGTAGGGCACTGGGCAGACCACTAGGGACAAGGGGGGTGTGTATTTTTTTTTTACATACAGTACTGTAATATATAAGTAATCTATACATACAGTACTGTAATCTGTATGTAATGTGTTTTTTAACTTTTTTGAATTTGGCACCGTTCTCCGCCCCCGTGCGTCGCAACGTCGCAGGGAACGGAGATCGGCGGCACACAGGGACACTGTGTGAATCGAGCAAGCAGAGGCGGCTCTAGGCTTTGTGAGGCCTTAGGCAAAACTTAGACATGAGGCCCAAATGGCTGCAGAAAATGCACACTGGTGATCAGCACCACTTCCAGGGCACCCTCCTTACCCATCAGACATATTCAGCCAAGGGGAGAGGGGGGAGATGAGAAAGAGAGAGATCCGATGACGCCGACATTAGTATTGATCACAGGCAAAGTCACAGCTGCCGTGAGACCCCTGTGAGTGCGAGGCCTTAGGTGACCGCCTAATTTGCCTAATTAGAGAACCGCCTCTGCGAGCGAGTACGCCGTTTGCTCACACAGCGGAGATGCATCGCAGGATCCAGGGACAAGTTAAGTAACTTTGCCTGTGGCTGCTGCCAGGCGATCCCGAGTCTGGCTCGGGGATACCGCTTTTGATAATGAAATCTTACCCCGAGCCAGACTCTGGAATACCGCCAGGGGGGTTAAGAGTGAAGCCTCGTACACGCGCTCGGTTAACTCGGCAAGAACCAGAAAACTGCTGGCAGAGCTTTCTTCCCGAGCGTGTGTACGAGGCTTTGAGGTTTCTCAACAAGAAAACTGCCCAGAATCTAGACAAGAAAAATAAAGAACATTTTCTCTATTTTTATCATCGTGAGATTTTCTGCAGTTCTCCTGCCGAGAAACCCGAGAGTGTGGAAACCCGCGAATGCTCTAAATGACTTTGATGCATGCACGGTAGCTTCCTAGGCATAGGTAGGGTGCAGCAAGATGGCGGCGACGGCATTGAATGTGACATCACTGCACCCTTGCCTTTCAAGAGAACCGCGGTTCTTTTAAAAGGAGAGTCTGTACACTCAGGCGGCGTACACACGACCGAGGTTCTCGCTAGAAACCAGCGAGAACCTCGCTGGAAGCTGCATTCCAGCGAGAACCTCGGCCGCGTGTACGCTCTCGGCGAGCATCCCATCGGGAATGCCGTTGAGCAGAAATAGAGAGCATGTTCTCTATTTGCTCGACGGCCCGCCTGGATGAATGGCTGGTTGCCATTCCCGACGGGCGGGTCGCAGATTCTGACGGCCGGCAGAGAACCTCGACTGGCGGAACGATGTGTTCTGCCCGTCGAGGTTCTCTGCCGTGTGTACGCGGCTTCAGGAGGCAAGAGAGTCTTGCCAAGAATCCCGTCAGGGAAAACAAAAAAAATTTCCTGACGAGATTCTGGCCCGTGTGTACAGGGCTTAATGTCATGTTTTTCATGATGTGAAAAATGACATTTCTTTTTTAATGTCATTAAAAACGACCGTGTGTGGGCTCCAAAGCATTTTTCATGACGTGAAAATGGGCATTAAAAATTTAGAACATGCTCTATTTTTTCGCGTCGTTTTTCACATTGTCGTTTTTCACATTGTCGTTTTTCACGTCGTGAAAAATGGTTGTTTGTGGGCTTTAACGACGTGAAAAAACATGCATGCTCAGAAGCAAGTTATGAGATGGTAGCACTCGTCCTGGTAAAACTAGCGTTTGTAATGGAGATAGCACATTCATCACGCTGTAACAGACTGAAAAGCACGAAGACTGAAAAGCGCGTATCGTCTCTCACCAAACTTTTACGAACACAAAATTAGCAAAAGCAGCCCCAAGGGTGGAGCCATCCGAATGGAACTTCCCCTTTATAGTGCCGGCGTACGTGTTGTCCGTCACTGCGCTTAAATGTTCAATGGTAATTTCTCATGTGTCCTTGGGGACCCAGTACTGGCTGGTCGTAGGTCCCCTGGACCCGGAACTTGGCACACATGTAGCCCCACTCTTCCTCTACAAGTGTGCAACGTTTGTTGTCTGGGGGACCTAAGGCTGGGGAGCACCGATTTTTCAAGCCCCAGCACCCCTTTCTTAGACTCCCATATTAAACGTCAGTCTGGTCATGGATACAGTGAGGCATGGGCACAGTGAGGCATGGGCACAGGGAGGCATGGACACAGTGAGGCATGGGCACAGTGAGGCATGGGCACAGTGAGGCATGGGCACAGTGAGGCATGGACACAGTGAGTCATGGACACGGTGAGGCATGGGCACAGTGAGGCATGGGCACAGTAAGGCATGCACATGGACACAGTGAGGCACAGTGAGGCATGCAGATGGACACCCTAGGCTTATACTCGAGTCAATACGTTTTCCCATTTTTTTGTGGTAAAATTAGGTGCCTCGGCTTATATTCGAGTATATACGGTACTTTAAGTAAAAGTAGGTATCATCATCCAGTTATTATATAGAAAAGAGAAGCCTGGGGCTACCCCAAGCATGCACCAGGCAAGAAAATTGAAGAATTTTGGACTATCTCAGCACCCAAGGATTTGAGCAAGAATATATTTAAAGTGGATCTCCCACGCAAAATCGATTTTTTCCTTATGCGCTATTCAAATGGTCAATAGCACTGCTTTGCTGAACTTACGGTTCTGGTGTCCCACGGCCGCTCCGCTGTCATGCTGTGTGGAATATAGACTTATATCCTTTGTATCCTTCCGTTGCCATCTTAGGTTTGGGCATTACAAGCCCACAAGCAGGGACTTCCTATTTGCGGTGGATGCTGTCCCAGCATCCACCGCTCGATCTCGCGCATGCGCACTGTGAGCCGCGGCGTTACAGGATCAGTATCTGTATAATGGAGATTGTTCAAACGCCCGCCCTCCTCCTTTGTTTAGATCCGCGTCACTTCCTGCTAAACGAAGTCGCGCGATGTTTGCTGTCACAGGGCCAAATATGATAATTAGGGAGCTATGACACAAGCTCCCAGAAGACACAGCGCTGGACAGGAAACAACAGAAAACCCGACGGAAACCCGAGGGGCTGCAGGCGGAAGCCTATCTAGTTCAGATGGTATAGTAAAACTTTTTTATATAAAACTATCCGATTTAGCATTGTTTTGGAGCATTAGTAATATTGAGATTTAGTTTAATTCAGGGTGGAGCTCCGCTTTAAAATAGACTTTATACCGTAAGTAGAAAAATATAGTTAAAAACAAGTGAATGACATATTTATACATGCGGGGACGTGGCTGAACTGGTTGTTACTCTGACACTGGCAGCTGGTCCCTATGGTGCCCAAGGTTTTAATGCTAAACAATAAAAACTTGAGGCTTTGTGTAACAAAGAAAGGCAGGCTTCCTCCAACTGCATGTAGGCAGGTGCAGTTAGCTAGTCTACCAATAGGTGGCTCTGTGCCAGAATAGTGTCTGGTTACAGCAGACAGTGTTATCAGGTGCTAGGCCCCTTTTAGGTAGAGCCCTCTCCTGCAGTGACATCATATGTGGGGCAGCAGCACCCATATATAAGTCAGGTTGGGAGGAGCCCAACTGCAGATGGGGCATGGGAATCAAGTATTCCACACCTATACAGATGTAGTGAGCACAGCTATGGCCCTGTTCAGGTCAGAAGTCCCAGGAGAGGAGTACAATTCTAGCCAATCCTGAAGCCCCATGCTGGCTTGTTGACATTTTTTTGCCAATTCGAGAAATTTTTTAGGCATTTTTGCCAAGGCCCCTCTAAAGGTACTCACAAGGCTCCCCAAGATGCCCACGGCACCCTGGTTGAAAAAGTCTGGTTTAGATCAGAGGGAGGCACAAAAAACCCAAAATGTACTTTACAGGTAGGGATGAACCGAACACCCCCGCGTTCGGTTCGCACCAGAACGTTCAAACAGACCGCCTGTTCGATCGAACATTTAGAACCCCATTGAAGTCTATGGGACTCGAACGTTCGAATTCAAAAGTGCTCATTTTAAAGCCCAATATTCAAGTTATTGTTGGAAAACGTCTTTGAGAACCCGGGTCTTGCCCGACGGAACATTTATCAATGGAAAAAAAGTTTTAAAAACGGTTGTTTTTTCAGGAGCAGGACTCCTGAAAAAATGACCGTTTTTAAAACTTTTTTTCCATTGATACATGTTCCCTCGGGCAAGACCCGGGTTCTCAAAGACGTTATCACAGGCAAACTATAGACACCCAGCAGGTACAATATTTAAAGGAATCTTTCATTTTTTTTTTTTTTTTTTCATTTAAGCATCATTTAAATCACTGCTCCAGGAGCAGTGATTTTAATAATGTTTAAAGTAAAAAAAAAAATATGAAAAATTCCTTTAAATATTGTACCTGCTGGGTGTCTATAGTTTGCCTGTGATAACGTCTTTAAATAGCACAATCACCTGCCTGCCAGTAAATTAGGAAGAACTGATCTAGCTAAGCTATACAGCAGGGGTCTCAAACTCCCGGCCCGCAGGCCAGTTGCGGCCCGCAGACCGAGATTTTGCGGCCCGCTGACAAGCCCCCCCCCCCCCCGGACAGTGTCATACTTTGCAGCGCAGCGCGGTACCCTTTCCCTGCAGCCCCCCCCCCCCGTACTCATCTTTGTTCCGGCAAAGCAGGGATGTGCGTCATGTGACGTCAGCAGCATAGGGCGGCACTGCCGTCACGTGCCCGTCCGCACTGAAGCGAAGTTGCTCAGAAGCGCTGAGCGCCCTCGCCCTCGTCAGCAGCGTCCTTCAAAGTAAGCTGCTGCTACTGTAATGCCAGATGTGTAATGACAAAAGCTGATGCTAAAAAGGGGTGCTGGGGGGGGGGATGGTTAGCAGATGCTATCACAGGGTGGTAGGGGGAATAGGGGGTGCTACTGCTGGGGGGGGCGGTTGTTGTTGGATGATTGGGAGGCTAGCACCCTCATGTTATTACCACAGGGGGGGGGGTGTTGCTGGTGAATGATTAGGGTGCTACTGTTCATCAACACCCCCCAACCCCCCAGCAGTAGTACCCCCATAATCTTTCAGCTGATGCTATTATCACAGGGTGGTAGGGGGAATTGGGGGTGTTGCTTGTGGATGATGGGGGTGCTACTGCTGGGGGGTTGGGGGGTGTTGATGAACAGTAGCACCCTAATCATTCACCAGCAACACCCCCCCCCTGTGGTAAAAACATGAGGGTGCCCTTGCAGTAGCATCCCAATCATCCAACACCCCCCCCCCCAGCAGTAGCACCCCCATCATCCGTCAGCTCATGCTATTACCACGGCGGGGTAGGGCGATTGGGGGTGTTGCTGGTGGATGGTGGCGGTGCTACTGCCCTGGCAATAGCATCCCAATCATCCAACAACACCCCCCCTACCCCAGCAGTAGTAGCCCCATCATCCGTCAGCTCATTCTATTACCACAGGGGGGTAGGGTGGATGGGGGGGGGGGTGTTGCTGGTGGATCTCAATCATCCAAACCCCCCTTCAGCAGTAGCACCCCCCAACATCTGTCAGCTCATGCTATTACCACAGGGGGGTAGGGGGAATGGGAGTGTTGCTGGTGGATGATGGCGGTGCTACTGCTGGTGGGGGGTGTTATTGGTGGATGGTGAGGGGCGCATGATGGGGCATTATATGTGAGGGGCACATGATGGGGGCATTATATGTATGTGAAACCATATTCGCTCAGCCCTGATAGGAAATTTATGTGGGTGGAACAAGAGCTCAGCCTATCAGGGCTGAGTGAATATTGGCTCACTGCCCTAATAGACTGAGCGCTAATCTATGTAATTGGCTGGCAGTGCCGAAAGAAGAATGGAGAAGAGTGAGTGTTTAAAATTTTGGTCCAATACTTGATGCGGCCCAGCCTCACCCAGCTTATACCTCCAGTGGCCCCCAGATAATTTGAGTTTGAGACCCCTGCTATACAGTGTATAAATATATGTACAACTCCTAGGGATGTATATATATCCTCTACACACTGTAAATTAGACTAAACTGATTAGCCTGCCTGCCTGCTCTATCTATCTATATAAAAAGACAATCTCTCTGTCTCTCTGACTGATCTCAGTTCAGCGCTGGAACACACAACACGAGGCCGCCCAGCAGGCAGCCTTATATAGTGTGGGGCGTGTGCTAAAGCCCTGAGCCATAATTGGCTTTGGCCACCCAGGCTTTGGCCAATTATGGCTCTCCGTTTTTTGTGCGCTGTGATTGGCCAAGCATGCAGGGTCATAGTGCATGTTTGGCCAATCTTCAGCGTGCAATGCCGCAGCGTCACTCAAATTTGGCGCGAAAGACCCGTTTTGTTCGAAATTCGTCGAACGTACGAACAGACAATACGTTCAAATCGAACGCGGAGCTCATCCCTATTTACAGGTAAAAAGATTCTCTCTGATCTCCAAAGCTAATCGATTCACTTCCCGGATCAATATTTTACTGTTTTGTTTTTCATTATGAGTAGCTGTTCATATTTTATACTTTTGGAAATGCCTTTAACCTTCTTTGAGAGGCAATCTACTGCTACATCTAGCTCCTTTGAAAAGCTATTCTCATTTTTTTTTTGTTTTGTTTTAATACATTTTTATTGAACAAGTTTTCAATAATTTGAGTACAAAAGCGTACATAAACTTCAATCATACAAGAGTGCACATCTTGACACAGGGTACAAAAACAAAAGTACAGATACGAGAACATTACCTCTCATTATTATGCTGTATGTAACCCCAGCTTCAACATACAGTGCAGAAAATAAGTATTTGAACACCCTGCTATTTTGCAAGTTCTCCCACTTGGAAATCATGGAGGGGTCTGAAATTGTCATCGTAGGTGCATGTCCACTGTGAGAGACATAATCAAAAAAAATCCAGAAATCACAATGTATGATTTTTTTAACTATTTATTTGTATGATACAGCTGCAAATAAGTATTTGAACACCTGAGAAAATCAATGTTAATATTTGGTACAGTAGCCTTTGTTTGCAATTACAGAGGTCAAACGTTTCTTGTAGTTTTTCACCAGGTTTGCACACACTGGAGGAAGGATTTTGGCCCACTCCTCCACACAGATCTTCTCTAGATCAGTCAGGTTTCTGGGCTGTCGCTGAGAAACACGGAGTTTGAGCTCCCTCCAAAGATTCTCTATTGGGTTTAGGTCTGGAGACTGGCTAGGCCACGCCAGAACCTTGATATGCTTCTTACAGAGCCACTCCTTTGTTATCCTGGCTGTGTGCTTCGGGTCATTGTCATGTTGGAAGACCCAGCCTCGACCCATCTTCAAAGCTCTGAGGGAAGGAGGTTGTTGCCCAAAATCTCGCAATACATGGCCCCGGTCATCCTCTCCTTAATACAGTGCAGTTGCCCTGTCCCATGTGCAGAAAAACACCCCCAAAGCATGATGCTACCACCCCCATGCTTCACAGTAGGGATGGTGTTCTTGGGATGGTACTCATCATTCTTCTTCCTCCAAACACGGTTAGTAGAATTAAGACCAAAAAGTACTATTTTGGTCTCATCTGACCACATGACTTTCTCCCATGACTCCTCTGGATCATCCAAATGGTCATTGGCAAACTTAAGACGGGCCTTGACATGTGCTGGTTTAAGCAGGGGAACCTTCCGTGCCATGCATGATTTCAAACCGTCTTAGTGTATTACCAACAGTAACCTTGGAAACGGTGGTCCCAGCTCTTTTCAGGTCATTGACCAGCTCCTCCCGTGTAGTCCTGGGCTGATTTCTCACCTTTCTTAGGATCATTGAGACCCCACGAGGTGAGATTTTGCATGGAGCCCCAGTCCGAGGGAGATTGACAGTCATGTTTAGCTTCTTCCATTTTCTAATGATTGCTCCAACAGTGGACCTTTTTTCACCAAGCTGCTTGGCAATTTCCCCGTAGCCCTTTCCAGCCTTGTGGAGGTGTACAATTTTGTCTCTAGTGTCTTTGGACAGCTCTTTGGTCTTGGTCATGTTAGTAGTTGGATTCTTACTGATTGTATGGGGTGGACAGGTGTCTTTATGCAGCTAATGACCTCAAACAGGTGCATCTAATTTAGGATAATAAATGGAGTGGAGGTGGACATTTTAAAGGCAGACTAACAGGTCTTTGAGGGTCAGAATTCTAGCTGATAGACAGGTGTTCAAATACTTCTTTGCAGCTGTATCATACAAATAAATAGTTAAAAAATCATACATTGTGATTTCTGGATATTTTTTTTTTGGTTATGTCTCTCACAGTGGACATGCACCTACGATGACAATTTCAGACCCCTCCATGATTTCCAAGTGGGAGAACTTGCAAAATAGCAGGGTGTTCAAATACTTATTTTCCGCACTGTAAGTGGTGAGCATTCTTTTTCAGAGGGGGCTCTATATATTTTAGATACACTCAGGGCCGTCTTTACCATAGGGCAAACGGGGGCAGCTGCCCAGGGCCCTGTCACTGTTGGGGGCACAAAGCAGAGCCGCCCGTTAAGCCCCTGTACTGCCCACAAATCAGCGCTGAAAATCATCAGCTGCACGCAGTACTGCTTCCCTTCCCAGTGTTTTAAAATGTACAGCACCCCTGGCTTCCCTTTAGACGTGCACTTCTCCCTTCCTGCCACTGGGTGCTGCTTGTATATAAAAGTGAATTAGAATGTGATTTTATAACATTCCCAGTTTGCCAGTCAGTCGGTCCTACACTTACCCCATATACAGAGAACAATGGGATGGCCCCTGAAAGTCACATATCTAGGTTTCCTAAAGTGATAGGTAGAGTGGCAACCTCAGCCTGACTCCAACCAGGCCACACCCCCAAAACATTTCACTCCACCCCCCGGAGCTTCGACTGGAGATCACTTACCCCATCCAGGTGGCGGAGGAGGCGGGCAGTGGCTCCTGTGTCCTCTCCTCCATCACGGCGGCTTCCGCCGTGTGTCTCCTATCTCCTCCTAGGCGTCCAATAGAATCGCCTGTCCTTTCAGCCAATTGGGTGACGGGTCTCAAGACCCACTTCCTTATTGGCCGGGAGGAGGATTAGTGTGGCAATAGAGAATTGCAATTGTTACACAACTGGGTGGGCTCAGAGCGCAGTACGGTGAGGTCAGGCACTGGTGTGGATGAGAAGGTCTGGCTCGTAGTCTCCACTCTAAATCTGTGCAGGCCAGTCAAATTCCTCCACCCCAAACTCGCTCATCCATGTCTTTATGTACCTTGCTTTGTAAACTGGTCCAAATCATTTGATGGAGGGGGGATTATGGTGTGGGGTTGTTTTTCAGGGGTTGGGCTTGAAAGGGCCCTTAACCACTTAAGGACCCCTTCACACCAACATACGTCAGCAGAATGGCATGGCTGGGCACAATCACGTACCTGTACGTGTCTCTATAAGCCCATCCGTGGGGTCGCGAGCGTGCTGCCGGCACGCTCGCGACCCGGTCTTAAGCTCCGTGATCACATCCGCGAGCCCAAAGTAGTACAGGGAGCATTTTCAAAGTCAGACCGACTTGTGTCAGACCAATTAAGACGACTCTCATAGGGAAATATTGATTTTCACACGTCATGCGACATGAGCCCCCAATGTCGGAGCGTATGTCGGACCAGTGTGAACCTAGCCTTTCACAGTAATCAGTGCATTTTTATAGCACTTGTTGCTGTGAAAATGACTATGGTCTCAAAAATGTGTCAAAATTGTCTGATGTGTCCGCCATAATGTCGCAGTCACGAAAAAAAATCGCTGATCGCCACCATTAGTAGTGAATTTTTTTTTTTTTTTTATAAAACTATCCCCTATTTTGTAAACGCTATAAATTTTGCACAAAACCAATCGATAAACGCTTATTGCGTTGTTTTTTTTTTTTACCAAAAATATGTTGAAGAATACGTATCGGCCTAAACTGAGGGAAACATTTTTTTTTATATATTTTTTGGGGATATTTATTATAGCAAAAAGTAAAAAATATTGTTTTTTTTCAAAATTGTCGCTCTATTTTTGTTTATAGCGCAAAAAATAAAAATCGCAGAGGTGATGAAATACCACCAAAAGAAAGCTCTATTTGTGGGAAAAAAAGGACGCCAATTTTGTTTGGGAGCCACGTCGCACGACCGCGCAATTGTCAGTTAAAGCGACGCAGTGCCGAACTGCAAAAAGGGGCCAGGTCCTTAACCTGCATAATGGTCCGGGTCTTAAGTGGTTAAGGTCTCAACATACCAAGACATTTTGGACAGTTTCATGGTGCCAACTTTGTGGGAACAGTTTGGGGATGACCCCTTTCCTGTTCCAACATGACTGCACACTGGTGCACAAAGCAAGGATCAGAAAGACATGGAGGAGCGAGTTTGGATGAGCACAGGTGAAAAAAATTAATGAAAACGGACTAAAAACAGTAAAAAAACTGATGAGCGCGGATGAAAAACGTTATGTTAAATGTACCTTAACCACTTAAGACCCGGACCAATACGCTGGCAAATGACCCAAGGGGTTTTTGCGATTCGGCACTGCGTCGCTTTAACAGACAATTGCGCGGTCGTGCGACGTGGCTCCCAAACAAAATTTGCGTCCTTTTTTTCCCACAAATAGAGCTTTCTTTTGGTGGTATTTGATCACCTCTGCGGTTTTTATTTTTTGCGCTATAAACCAAAATATAGCGACAATTTAAAAAAAAATGCAATATTTTTTACTTTTTGCTATAATAAATATCCCCCAAAAATATATAAAAAAACATTTTTTTTCCTCAGTTTAGGCCGATACGTATTCTTCTACATATTTTTGGTAAAAAAAATCGCAATAAGCGTTTATCGGTTGGTTTTCGCAAAATTTATAGCGTTTACAAAATAAGGGATAGTTTTATTGCATTTTTATTAATTTTTTTTTTTTTTACTACTAATAGCGGCGATCAGCGATTTTTTTCGTGACTGCGACAATATGGCGGACACTTCGGACAATTTTTACACATTTTTGGGACAATTGTCATTTTCACAGCAAAAAATGCATTTAAATTGCATTGTTTACTGTGGAAATGACAGCTGCAGTTTGGGAGTTAACCACAGGTGGCGCTGTAGGGAATGTGTACCTAATGTGTGTGTTTACTACTGTAGGGGGGTGTGGCTGTAGGTGTGACGTCATCGATCGCGTCCCCCTATTACAGGGATGACGCGATCGATGCTCCGGCCACAGAGAAGCACGGGGAAGCCGTGTGTACACACGGCTCTCCCCGTTCTTCCGCTCCAGGGACGGATCGCCGCACTGCAGCGGCAATCGGGTCCGCGAATCCCGCGGTCCCGGTCCTGGAGCTTCGGACCGGGTCGCGGGCGCGCGCCCGCGGGCGCGCGCCCGCGACCCACGGCTGGGTACTAAAACCAACGTATATATACGTTGATGTGCCCAGCCGTGCCATTCTGCCGACGTAAATCTGCAGGAGGCGGTCCTTAAGTGGTTAAAGTGGAGTTCCACCCATTTTTCTTTTTTTTTTTTATCCCAAAAATCTAAACAAAATATATATATATTTTTTTATATACTCAACAGAAAGGGTGGTTGCAATGCGGAACTAGCTCTTCTGCCTCTTCCTCCACCACAAACGTGTTCTTCCTCGTCCTCCGTCGCGGTGTCTTCTGGTGAATGGGGCACGCTGCCTTCTGGGAACTGTGTGTATCCCAGGAGGCAGCCGCCCATTCACAAAGCGCCATGCGAGTCGTAGCTGCTGACTTAAAAAAACAAAAACAAATCGCAGGTGGGATCCCGCTTTAAAACAAAGCTCTTCCAGAGCCAATATGTCAGACCTACAGGCGCTCCCATCTTCGCCCGTCTTGCTTCTGGGTTTGCGGACTCTAGCTCTGTGACTGGCCGGAGCCAGGATGATGTCACTTCCATGCATGTACGCTGGAGCCGCCGTTTACGGCATAGGACTCTGAAGGAATTGAAAAAATTGGTAACAAGGTGGGATTTTAGATGGGTCCAATACAATAAAAGGGCATGTACCCCCGTCCCTAGCTGCTGGCAGAAATGAAAATCATTGAAAGGAGAGGGGAATGGATGTAAACAAAGTCTTAAGGGAAAACCAATTATCAATTAATTGAAATTACAATTGTTTTATTCGGTACACTTGAACAATAGTAAAACAGAAATGTATACACATATATATATAATATAATTGATAGTATGGAGAACCATAACTACATTTATAAAAAACAGCAAAATTGATAATGTTTGTACACTTCCCATAGGATTCAAGGAACAATCTGCGCATGAATATTGTGTTCTTCCTAGCCCCACGCTGAAGAAGTCCCGCCCATAGGACGTAACGCGTACAGGAGAGAGGAGCCAAGCAGGACGTCACCTACAATCGCCACGGACAGTATCTGTTTACATGTCTGTACAGATGACACTCGGCGCTTCGAGTGTTTTAACATGCGAGTTCATTTTAATGTTTTATTAGCCATTAAAAGGATTTATTTCAGAGAGCACTAGATCCCTTTCTCTTTATTTCCATGTACACGTTGGTTACATTGCTGGTCACCATTGCTTTTTACATTGCTGGATACACGATCTGTGCTGCTACTTAAAGTCACCTATCTCCCCATGGATGTCTCAGTGTGATCTGTTGAGGGTTGCTGATAAGGCTCTGTGACCTTTTAAAGGTCGAAATTTTAAGGTGAGAAGCCATCTTGCTCACGGTGGTGGATCTCTTTGGGTGTCTTTTTCTCAATCACGCTATCTGCGGATTCTTGGGACTGGACTTTTGGATACACTTTATGGACTTTTTCACATGGACACTTTATTTCTTATGTATTGAATTCCATTTATGATTCATTTATTTAGTTGTGGTGTTTGTTTTGCGCCGCAATTCTTTCATGAATATTGTAAAACATTCTATAGGAACAGCTACAATAAAAGTAAAAATAACTTCCAAACTGCCCGACCTGCGTCGGTATGACCCGAAAGGGACCCTAGATAATGGCGTCCGAATCTAAAATCCACAAAACTGCATAGGATGAATTGTAGACTTGTAGAATACATAAAAGTGCAACTACGGCTTGTAGCTAGCTCGACGCGTTTCACGGTTTAATAGTACCACTCATCAGGAGCAGGCACGTGATGCATATCTAGAAAAAATAGGATAATATAGTATTTAGATTCATAGTTACTTAGCATGTGGCAGAGGATATGATTGCACATATAAAATCAAAAAATATGCTGCGCTGCACTGACAGATGAAACATACATTAAAATGTGACCATTCATCTTAATGAGAACAAAAGTGAAACGTGAATAACGTGACAAATCCAAAAAATATCACAATGGAATACAAATAATAAAGTCCATGTGTGTCAAACTTGCACCCGAAGTGTGTTTGAAAAAAGTTCTTAGAGTAAGATCAGACAAAGGGCACCTCCACCTCTAATAAAATTGCCTGCTTACCGACTCCCAATGATCTTATTGCTAAGATCACAATCGCATGTAGGTCTATGTCTCTATGGTAGGCTTGCTTCTGGTTATCATCTACTTCAACTCCATATGTGGGTAAACCATACCACGATGCATGCCAGATCCCGGAGTGTAGATAAAATAAAGAAAAGGCCAAAATAGAGTAGTACCGTAGATAATGGGAAGTTTAATATTAAAAATTACACTCACATGGTAGGTGTACAAGATTAGCGTCTAAATTATGTAGCCGGCCGGCTTCAACATTCGCTCGTCCTTCCGGATAGTCGATAGCGGTGACGTCAGCACGCCGCTTTCCCAAGCAGAAGCAAGCCTACCATAGAGACATAGACCTACATGCGATTGTGATCTTAGCAATAAGATCATTGGGAGTCGGTAAGCAGGCAATTTTATTAGAGGTGGAGGTGCCCTTTGTCTGATCTTACTCTAAGAACTTTTTTCAAACACACTTCGGGTGCAAGTTTGACACACATGGACTTTATTATTTGTATTCAATTGTGATATTTTTTGGATTTGTCACGTTATTCACGTTTCACTTTTGTTCTCATTAAGATGAATGGTCACATTTTAATGTATGTTTCATCTGTCAGTGCAGCGCAGCATATTTTTTGATTTTATAGGTAATTCATGTGTATCGCACATTGTCTATGCAGCAGCAGCAACTTATCACTTTATTGTTTTGTTTATTTAATATTTTTTACAGACCTGCGCAGTAATTTTTTTCCACAGATATGATTGCACATATGGTAGGACGAACCACTCCCATAATAAAACTTACAGACAGGCATGCTGTGTAGAGAAGTATAGCGTGGCCCATTGGACCCAGAGGTCCACCGGTAAAGTCTCCCACGGGAAATGAGGGAGCGTGTGCCAGGAACGCAACCCCCCAACAAAACCCCTCAGGAAAGGCATGGATGCTCATAGTAGAAAGGCAAATTCCCAGTAGCTTGGGTAATAGGGTATAGTGTAACATGGGAACATCTATTGGAGGCTTCAGTGGAGATAACAAAAGTAGCAATGGTAAAAGACTCCATAAAAAAGGAGTAGGGTAACGTAACAGTAAAGCTATAGGGGTAGAGGTCTACAATATAATAAATTAATATAACACCCCAATATCAATGTGTATAGAGGGACCGGGTGGAATAAGGTACCTTGTGAAGAAGCATAGATGTTACTCCTAAGGAAGGAATGGCATGGGTGGTCGTTTCTTCAGAGCGAATGCGCCAGTGATGTCACTGGCTGCATGTACAGTAAATATCTCCTAAATGGTGCACAATTAGGTTAGATTTACACAACCTATAGGTGAGCCTTATTATACTCTTATCTAGAGGTAAAAGTTAGTGATGGAAGTTTACTTCTACTTTAAATGTTCTCCAGCTATAGGAACCTGGACAGGCCAAATGGAAACTCATCACAGCAAGTGAACCCCAACGACACCGTCAGCATGTTATACATACAAAACATCATCAACACAATTGGACCCGTGTACTGTGTACTGTACGTGTTTTTAGCTCCAAAGCACATAATGGAACATTTATCCACACTGAACCTTATTAGCCAATGCGATTGCCAAATTAACCAGGTCAGCTTGTATGTGAGAGACATCTTGTAAAGATTGTGCCTGGTCTTGTGTCATCTACAAACACACAAATGGAACCTTTAATCCCAATTATGTCCTTTGTAAACAAGCTAAACGCCGAACTAGACTCCTATTCATTCCAAATTACAGAGAATGAAGAAAGAACACAGAGTCGGTATTTACTAAAACTGGGGAGTGCAAAATCTCTGCATAGTAACCAATCGGCTTCCAAGTTTTATCGTCAGTGAGGCGGCGTACACACGACCGGTTTCCTCGGCAGAATTCAGCAAGAAACTCGATGGGAGACGTATTCTGCCGAGGAAACCGGTTGTGTGTACACTTTTCCCTGAGAAACCCGTCGAAAAACTCGTCGAGCCAAAAAGAGCATGTTCTCTATTTCCTCGTTGGGCAATGGGAAAATTTGGCTCGACGGGTTTTTCGACTGCCGAACTAGGAACTCGACGGGGAAAACGATGTGTTTCGCTCGACGAGTTTCTCGGTTGTGTGTACGCCGCCTTAGAAGCTGATTGGCTACCATATGAGTCCTATTTTGGCTATTTTCAAAGGGCGTGACGCGCCATAACCGCACGTCAATCATGTAGCCCTCTTCATAGGAATGCCTATTCCCCGCGGAATAGGCGGGGAATAGCATACTGTAGCTGACGCAAGTATGCTGGATGGGATGATATATAATTGTTTTAGGGTGAACCTCCGCTTTAAAGAGGAAGTAAACCCTGATGGTCTGGAGACATGCTTGGCCAGTCACACAGGTGGAGTCCGCAGATTTGGAAGGAAGACGGGTGATGGATTTACATTGTAGCAAAGTGTCAGTGTTGTCACATGAAAAGATATAATAAAATATTTTTGTGAGATACTGTATGTAAGTTTTTACAACAAATTTTCTTCTTGCCTAGGCAAGAATGAAATGCACATAGATACTACAAGCCCCCCCCCCCCCCCCATTATACATGTCCCAGGAGGCTACTGGACCAGACTGCAGCACCTCACTATCTTGCGCATGCGCAGTGAGGATTCAGCTGTGATTCCTCAGAAAGTCACAGTCGGCTCCTATATCAAAAATGCTGGTGCCAGGGACCCACAGTGGTAAGATGTACTGACTGTCGGAAGACAGTGCTGGGCCTTCAGGCACTGGTACCTTATTTATGACCACTTCTTGTCCACTTCTCACCATCTCCTCCGCCTGCTGTGTAGACTCATCTGGCCAGATTCAGATACAAATGCCTATCTTTAGGCGGGCGTAGCGTATCTCTGATACACTACGCCGCCGTAACTTAGAGTGCCAGGTTCCTTGTTCAGAAAGAACTTGCGATGTAAGTTACGGCGGCGTAGTGTAAATGTGTCGGCGTAAGCCCGCGCAATTCAAATGTGTAAGATGTGGGCGTGATTTATGTAAAATCATCGTGACCCCGCGTAAATTTTTTTAACGGCACATGCGCCATCCGTGGACGTATCTCAGTCCGCATGCGTGAAAATCACGTCGGAAATACTCATTGATAATGACGTGAACGTAACTTACATCCAGCCCCATTCCCGAACGATTTATGCGAACAACGGAAAATTCAACGCTGTCCCGACGTTCATACTTAACATTGCTTGCGCCTCATATAGCAGGGGTAACTTTACGCCGGAAAAAGCCTTACGCAAACTACGCAAATAGATACGCCGGCCGCAACTACGTTCGTGAATCGGCGTATCTACCTAATTTACATATTCAACGTGTAAATCGAGGGAAGCGTCACCTAGAGGCCAGCGTAAATATGCAACTAAGATACGACGGCGTAAGAGTCTTACGCCGGTCGCATCTTAGATAAATTCTGGCGTATCCCATTCCTTGAATCAGGCGCCAAGATACGACGCCTCACACTCAGAGTTATGACGGCGTATCTGGAGATACGCCGTCGTAACTCCTTTCTGAATCTGGCCCATCCTCTTCATCCCGGAAGAGGATACAGCAGTAGTGGTTGGAACAATCATCAATTCCTGACTCGACTACGTGAACTCCCTCTACTTAGGACTACCCAAATACCAGATTTTGTGTCTAAAAGTCGTCCAGAACACAGCAGCCAGACTGGTAACAGGTAAAAAAACAGGTAACAAGTAACAGGGAAACAATCTCCCCGGTCTTGAGGTCCCTCCACTGGCTAGCCGTAAAGGATCGGATCACATTCAAGACCCTCTGCCTCACCCACAAATGCACACAAGGAAACTCGCATCAATACTTAAGCGAGAAAATAAAACCCAACGTCACCAATCGTGTCCTCCAGTCAACTAACCAAAACCTCCTCTACATCCCCAAATCTCGCTACAAATCTAAGGGAGAACGTAGATTTGCAGTCCAAGGACCTCGGCTCTGGAATGCTCTAACCACGACCATTTGCATGGTAGAAAACCATCAGGCTTTTTAGGAAAAAAACTAAAGACCCACCTCTTCTAAAGGATCATGGCGACACTGAATGCAAAGCGCCTTGAGGCGATTCAGTTCGCCTTTGTAGCACTATAAAAGTTACTCACTCATTCACTCAAAATGGCGGCTGGGCGGGACATTTGTTGTTCCGAATGGACACCATATGCCCCCACAGGCCACGATGCGGCACAAACGGTCACCGGCCTGTGACCACCAGACACAGATGATGGCTGATCAGTATATCGGCCTGCTGCCTTTACCATGTGATCGCTGTGACCAAGCACAGCAGATCACATGACAATTGTAAACAATGGATGACTTCTTTCATGCCATCTATTATGTACAATTGTGCTGCTAGCTGTGATTGGTCACAGTGATCACATGGTACAGACAGAGCCAATCACAGCAAATCACAACAATACACACAGAATGAATCAGTATCACTCAGTAAAAATGGTTGCTTATACCAGTGAAATATACTAGTGTAAGCAATTATAATGTGTAAAAAAAACAAAAAAAAACAGGCTTGTCATAGTGATTTCAGCCCATGTTCATACAGAAACGGTGCGAAAAACCGCATGCAATCCCGAAAGGAATCGCATTCCTGTTCAAATTGTATGCGATTCTTTGCAGTGCAATTTGAGCCCATTTATTCTTGTATGTGCACAAATCGCATCGCAAAGTATTGGTTTCGGGTATCGGAGCATTTTCACAAGTACTCGTGAAAATACTCATTATTGGTACATCCCTAAAATGCATTGGAAGTCTGGCGTCCTAGCAACCAATCACGTGCATGCACATGCCCCAGCAGAGGAGGAGGATGCAACTTCCTCCTCACTGCTGCACCTCCTAGTAAGTGGCGGTGTGTCCATAAAGGGCGTACAGGCGCCACCCCCTCTCTCCTGCCATCCCTCTATAACCATAGATAGATTGATGCATTGCATCAATCTATCTATGGTCGCTGCTGCCACCCCCTATTCGCGTGCCCAGCTCTTTCTCGGGCGCTGGGCAATTGATGGGCACAGTAGTGGCAATTGATGAGCACACTGGCAGCAATTGATGAGCACAGTGTCAGCAATTGGATTGGCACACTGGCCCAAATTGATGGGCACAGTAGTGGCAATGGATGAGCACAGTAGTGGCAATTGATGAGCACACTGGCAGCAATTGATGGGCACAGTGTCAGCAATTTGATTGGCACACTGGCCCAAATTGATGGGCACAGTAGTGGCAATGGATGAGCACAGTAGCGGCAATTGATGGGCACACTGGCAGCAATTAATGGGTACAGTAGCTGTGTTTGCTGTTACAGTGGCTGTAGTTTATGGGTGCAGTGGCTGTGTTTGAAGGGCACAGTGGTGGCAATTGATGGGCACAGTGGCAGCAATTGATGGGCACACTGGCAGCAATTGATGGGCACACTGGCAGCAATTGATGGGTACAGTGGCTGTGGTTGATAGGTACAGTGGCTGCATTTGATGACACAGTGGCTGCGTTTGATGGCACAGTGGCATCAATTGATGGGTACAGTAGCTGTGTTTGATGGGCACAGTGGCTGCAATAGATGGGTTTCAGTTTGTTTGCACCCCCAAAACAATTTGAGCACCAGCCGCCACTGCTCCTAGTGCTCCACCTCCCGGCGTCCTGAGAAGAGAACAGAATTGGGAGTCTGAGATGAGGCTTGTTGATGGTCGCAGTGGCTGGGAAGGGAGCGCACTGTGGAAGGAGGGTCTAGCTATAGGAATTGGGTGCAAGCACCAACAATTGCGATGCTGCACCCCAATAAAATTCTAAAGGGGGACCATTGTGAATTTCCCCTGGTCTCGCCTGTGTAGATTGATTCTTCTGTAGGTTGCTTCACATTAACCCTTGTTATACTTAAAATAAAAAAAAAAGAGGCAGACAATACATGTGTGCTCACCGCCGTCTGCGGTCTTATTGGAAGGGATGTAAAAAAACAAAGCTGGGAATGTCTACGAGACGTGCATTGCCAGTCCTCGGCCTTGAATGGGAAATGCCCTTGTAACTCAGTTATCAAAGTCTCCCACCAATAGACAGTGAAGCCGGAGTGAAAACAATGGGAATGATTTCCCATCTCCTTGTGAAAAGTGGCAGACTTCATGTGAAGGAGTGACGAACGACCTTCGCTGCGTTGTTTTCCACATGCCTTTCTGTCCTTTGTGTGGCTGGAACATTAAAGGTCACATATAAACATTGAAAACGGCACAAATGCCAAACAGATCTGATGGCTTTCTTTGTAAGATTAAACCATTACGCCGTGTTTTTCTTAAACTCCACTCTAAGACCTGCCAACATTTTCTTCTTTTTTTTGCACAGCAGGTGAATAGCCACGCCCACTTCAAGGTTAAATTGTTGGGTGGGGGGGGGGGGGGCAAGATTATTGCACGACTGCAACTAAAGTGGAGCTAAACCCAAAAGCAAACATTGATAGTATTGAATGTATTTCAAGTCTAGTTAGCACCATTGCAATATTTTCATGTAATTAGAGGACGGCTGATGACATCATAGTCTCCACCTCTGCCAATCAGATGAAGCTTTGTATTCATTCATAGAGTAAAAAGCTCACTGTGAAGGACTCTTCCTATAGATAAGGGCCTTACACACGAGGGATTTTCCTGATGAGGGGATTTCCTGATGTTTTTTTACGACTGAATTACGCTCGAGCCTGCCTTGCATACACACAGACACAAAAGTTTGGTGAACTTTTGACTGCCAAGAACCCGGTGACGTAAAAGACTACGACGAACCAAGAAAATTAAGTTCTATGCTTCTGAGCATGCGTCGATTTGTTTCCGAGCATGCGTCTGAATTTGTACAACCTGCTCTCTATCTTTTTCCAGCAGTTTTTCAATTAGAAAAAGTCTAAAGGAGCATACACACGGTCGGGATTCCTGACCAAAGGCTCTCATCAGACTTTTTCCAACGGGAAAACCGATCGTGTACAAGTCAGGGAGGTGACCAAGAACCTGATGGTCACTCTGACAAAGCTCCAGCATTCCTCTGAGAAACTTCCAGAAGAACAAACATCTCTGCGGCACTTCACCAATCAGGCCTGTGTGGTATAATAAAAAACAAAAAAATCCCATGTACATAATTATTCACAGCCTTTGCCATGACACTCATATTTTAGCTCAGGTGCTTCCTATTTCCACTGATCATCCCTGAGATGTTTCTACAACGTGATTGGAGTCCACCTGTGGTAAATTCAGTTGATTGGACATGATATGGAAAGGCACACACCTAACCCGTAACCTAATACCCAGAGTACGCAGAAGGGAAATCCCGAAACTTTGACGTCTGAACGGCACCCTCACACAAAACCCAGAAACGGTTGTGAAGATGTTCCATGACCAGGGGCGGACTGACCATTGAGTCACTCGGGCACTGCCTGAGGGCCAGGGACAGTATGTAAAAATCTGTGTTTTTTTTACATCTGTCCCTGATATGTCAGAAACTGACATGCTTTTGATGTGAAAATCCAGAGATTTTAGCTGCCCAGCCTCTGCACTGCCTCCTGGCGTGGTGGCCATCTGTAAGTCCGGGGGCCCCATAATCTTCTATTGCCCGGGGGCCCCATGATTTGTCAGTCCGCCCCTGTCCATGACTACTATTCCTCGATATATGGTGTACAGAAGAATGTATCCACTGGAGCCATAGACAATTTTATTAAGGATCTTGCCCTCCCCTCACTCTCAACTCCCCATCGGTAGATTTTAGAGGGGGAAAATCACAATAGAAGTGGTGATGGCGGTAATTAAACAAGCTAAGACTTCTAAAACCCCTAGCCCCCCATCTTCTCAAGTTCTTTATGGCAATACGAAACGGAGCGGCCCTTGACGCAGACTCTAACAAAGCTAACATATGTTTGATACCTAAACCGGACAAGCACCATACTGATGTGTCTAATTACGGCCAATTACCGCCCAATATCCTTGATCAATGACGTTTTAAAGTTTCTGACCAAAATATACGCAAACAGATTGAATACATTTTTAACACAATACATTCACATTGACCAAGTTGGATTTGTTCCGGGTAGACAGGCCGCAGATCAGATTAGGCGGGCCATAGACCCGATCTCTATTATGAGCTCTGAGGCCGCGTACACACGAGGGGATATGTCCGCTGAAAACGGTCCGATGGACCGTTTCAGCAGACATCTCCGCTCGTGTGTATGGGCTAGCGGACAGATTTCTCCACCCGACAGATTTCAAAGCAAGCTTTGAAATCTATCCGTTGGGAATCTGTCCGCCCGACATGTCTGCTGGTTAGTACACTTACCAGCAGACATGTTGTCCCCCACCGCCGCCGCGCCGCTGCCGAATGGATTCGGCGCATGCGCGGAAGTGTTTTACTTCCTGGTGCGGTGACGTGGCGGTGACGCGGCGGCGTCAACGTCACCGCCGCGTCACCGCCACGTCACCGCGCCGTCCGGCGGCGGGGAATTTGATCCGATGGTGTGTACACTCCATCGGATCAAACTCCCGATCGGACATATCCGATGGAAATGGTCCGCGGACCGTTTTCATCGGATATGTCCGATCATGTGTATGGGGCCTGACTAGGATGGTAAGGATAATCGACGAGGCATGCTATTGTCACTGGACCTGCATAAGGCCTTTGACTCCATATCATGGTCTTTTCTATTCCACATATTGAGGAAGTGGAATTGTGGACCGAACTTTCTTAATCTAATGGGTATCTGCAAATCCAGAGAGGCACTAGGCAGGGATGTCCTCAGTCGCCGATCCTTTTTGTAATAGCTATTGAGACATTGGCAATAGCCATTAGATCCAATCCTAATATTCATGGTATTGAAAGTGCCGGTAAAACACATAAATGTGGCATTTTTGCCGATGATATGCTACTGTTCGTATGGGATCCTATCACGACCTTACCCAATCTATTTGCTTTAATGTCCGATTTCGTAAATTTTCTGGGATTGAAGGTAAATCAATTAAAATCAGAGGCCCTAAATAGAAATCTTCCAGAAACTAGACTCTAGTCTAGACTCTAGTCTAGTTCTAGACTCTAGAAGGCCATTCTTCTCATTTAAATGGCGCTCACAGGTGCTCCTATATCTTGGAGTCAAACTGACTTCTGACATTGCTACCATGTATCGGGCAAACTACACTCCTCTTTATGACTCCACGGAACGGGACCTGAAAAATTGGCAAACACATGAGATTTCCTGGATGGGTAGAATAGCAGCCGTTATAATTACGGTTTTCCCTAGAATACTTTACTACTTTCAGTCCCTACCAATCCCAGTTCCTACTGGCTTCTTCCGGAAGTTACAATCCCTGATCTATAAATGTATCTGGAACAAAGGAGTCTATAGGGTGGCTCGTTCTACCCTGTATAGATCCAAATGGCGCAGTGGACTGGGAGTTCTGCACTTCCCGCGATACTATAGAGCAGCACAATTGGTCCAACTGTACCAAATCTTTAATGAAAGTTGCAGACCTGACTGGGTCCGCTTGGAGGCACAGGCCAGCCCTACCATCCCCCTAGATCTCCTTATGTGGCTCCCTACGAAGGAACGTCGGGCAGTGTTGAGCCCTTCTTTATCCCACTCCCTGCGTTTGTGCAAACTATACCCATTAAAATCCCTCCACTCACCAGTGGCTCCGCTTTTCAACAACCCCCATTTCATCCCCGGCCAACAGAATACCCAATTCACCTGGTGAGTCAACAAGGGGCTTTACAGAATTGCTAATTTTATTGACCATAACGAAATAAGACAACCCAAATACTTTACGGAAACTCTAGAAACGCCCCACACGGAAGCCTATCGTCTATACCAAATTATACACTTCTTACGAACCTTACAGAGAGATGGGGTAGATATCACCACTAGGACACTCTTTGAGAACAGATGCGTGAAAGAGCCAGACTCAAGGGGAGGAATCACGGAATTATACTCTATGTTTAACAGTCAGGGCACCAAACCCTCCTACCAAACGGCATGGGAGGAGGACCTAGGGGAGATAACTGAGGAGGGGGTTTGGACGAGGTGGTCAACCATGGTGCACAAAGGTATATTAAACACCTCATTGGTGGAGGCAAACTACAAAGTGCTATCATGTTGGTACCTGGTTCCTACAAAGCTGGCAAGGATCTATCCTGGTTCTTCCCCCTTATGCTTAAGGTGATGCGGACAGGAAGAAGATATGTACCATATATGGTGGTCTTGCCTGAAGGTCCAACAGTTCTGGATTAGAATGTTCAACTTAATCTACTCAGTGACAGGACAAAATATACCTATAAGGGCCAAAACGGGATTGTTTGGTGATCTCCCTGAAGAGATCCCCAGACATATTCGCACTTCAATATTCTTCATTCTTTTAGCAGCTAAAATATCCATTGCACGTGCATGGAAATCGCCTGTAATTAATATTGCCATGGTGAAACACAATGTATCATGGATCATGATCAATGAAAAACTGACTAGTATTCGACTAGGCAAACAAACTTTGAAAAAGTGTGGAATCCCTGGATCGCTTACCTCCAGGCTCCTTGAGGGCGTGGCAGGTTCGTTGGAGGGGACAGGGAGTGAAGGGACACACCCAGCTTGGCCCTTTTCTGATTTTCTCCCCCCACCCCCCATTGTACTTTTGTCTATATGGTTCACCTATGCCTATGTTATGTCATATGCCTCTACTCAAATTATTATTCTCACAGTATCTCATTATATGACAGATCCTGTTTTATTGTACCCATTTTTCCCCCCTTTTTGTGTTGTCTTTCTGAAAATCTTCATTACAAACATTAAAACGGAAAGGCATACACCTGTCTAAATAAGGTCCCACACTTAACAATGCATGTCGGAGCACAAACCAAGCCATGATGTCCAAGGAATTGTCTGTAGACCTCCGAGACAAGATTATATTGAGGCACAGATCTGGGGAAGGGTACAGAAACATTTCTGCAGCATTGAAGGTCCCAATGAGCGCATTGGCCTCCATCATACATAAATGGAGGAAGTTTGGAACCCGGGCCGCCTGACCAAACTGAGTGATTGGGGGAGAAGGACCTTAGTCAGTGAGGTGACCAAGAACCCGATGGTCACTCTGAGGCCGTGTACACACGGCAGAGAACCTCGACGGGCAGAACACATCGTTCCGCCCGTCGAGGTTCCCTGCCGGCCGTCGAAATCGGCGACCCGCCCGTCGGGAATGGCAACCAGCCATTCTTCCAGGCGGGCCGTCGAGCAAATAGAGAGCGTGCTCTCTATTTCTGCTCGACGGGCTTCCCGACGGGAAGCTCGCCGAGAGTGTACACACGGCCGAGGTCCTCGCTGGAATGCAGCTTCCAGCGAGGTTCTCGCTGGTTTCCAGCGAGAACCTCGGTCGTGTGTACACGGCCTGATAGATCTCCAGCATTTCTCTTTGGAGAGAGGAGAACCTTCCAGAAGAATAACCATCTCTGCAACACTCCACCAATCAGGCCTGTATATTAGAGTTGCCAGACGGAAGCCACTCTTCAGTAAAAGGCACATGACAGCCCATCTGGAGTTTGCCAAAAGGCACCTGAAGGACTCTCAGACCATGAGAAACAAAATTCTCTGGTTTGATTAAACAAAGATTGAACTCTTTGGCCTGAAGGGCAAGCCTCATGTCTGGAGGAAACCAGGCACCACTCATCACCTGGCCAATACCATGCCTACAGTGAAGCATGGTGGTGGCAGCATCAGGGCCGATCCTACCCGGGGTGCAGTGGGTGCCCCGCACCCAGCGCTGTCATCCGCTAGGCGCCGAGCGAGCCGCCGAGATTTTTCTTTTTGTTTTTTTATCCGAGCCGCCGAAGGAATCAGAGACCCGAGCGGGATGTGACAACGTGACGTCACACGGCCGCTCGGCTCCACCCACCATGACCTCTGCCACTGCCATCTTCAGACAGCGTGGGGGAGCGAGCGCGCGCCGAGCAGGAGCATACAGAAGAACAGACACTAATACAGCTGCGCTGCCGCCTGATTCAGTTAAGATTGAGCGCCTCTGCCACAGCCTGCCATGTACTAATGGGGGGTTGTCCTCGGTGGGTCTGTACTAATGGGGGGGTTGTCCTGGGGGAGTCTGTCCTGGGTGGGTCTGTACTAATGGGGGTTGTCCTGGGGGAGTCTGTACTAATGGGGGGTTGTCCTGGGGGAATCTGTACTAATGGGGGGTTGTCCTGAGGTGGGTCTGTACTAATGGGGGGTTGTCCTGGGTGGGTCTGTACTAATGGGGGGTTGTCCTGGGTGGGTCTGTACTAATGGGGGGTTGTCCTCGGTGGGTCTGTACTAATGGGGGGGGGGGGGGTTGTCCTGTGGGAGTCTGTACTAATGGGGGGTTGTCCTCGGTGGGTCTGTACTAATGGGGGGGGGGGTTGTCCTGTGGGAGTCTGTACTAATGGGGGGTTGTCCTCGGTGGGTCTGTACTAATGGGGGGGGTTGTCCTGGGTGAGTCTGTCCTGGGGGGGTCTGTACTAATGGGGGTTGTCCTGGGGGAGTCTGTACTAATGGGGGGTTGTCCTGGGGGGGTCTGTACTAATGGGGGGTTGTCCTGGGGGAGTCTGTACTAATGGGGGGTTGTCCTGAGGTGGGTCTGTACTAATGGGGGTTGTCCTGGGTGGGTCTGTACTAATGGGGGGTTGTCCTGGGTGGGTCTGTACTAATGGGGGGGGGGGTTGTCCTGTGGGAGTCTGTACTAATGGGGGGTTGTCCTCGGTGGGTCTGTACTAATGGGGGGGTTGTCCTGGGGGAGTCTGTCCTGGGTGGGTCTGTACTAATGGGGGTTGTCCTGGGGGAGTCTGTACTAATGGGGGGTTGTCCTGGGGGGGTCTGTACTAATGGGGGGTTGTCCTGGGGGAGTCTGTACTAATGGGGGGTTGTCCTGGGTGGGTCTGTACTAATGGGGGTTATCCTGGGGGAGTCTGTACTAATGGGGGGGTTGTCCTGGGGGAGTCTGTACTAATGGGGGGGTTGTCCTGGGGGGTCTGTACTAAAGGGGGTTGTCCTGGGGGAGTCTGTACTAATGGGGGGTTGTCCTGGGTGGGTCTGTACTAATGGGGGGTTGTCCTCGGTGGGGTCTGTACTAATGGGGGGGTTGTCCTCGGTGGGTCTGTACTAATGGGGGGGTTGTCCTGGGGGAGTCTGTACTAATGGGGGGTTGTCCTGGGGGAGTCTGTACTAATGGGGGGTTGTCCTGGGTGGGTCTGTACTAATGGGGGGTTGTCCTGGGGGAGTCTGTACTAATGGGGGGTTGTCCTGGGTGGGTCTGTACTAATGGGGGGTTGTCCTGGGTGGGTCTGTACTAATGGGGGTTGTCCTGGGGGAGTCTGTACTAATGGGGGGTTGTCCTGGGGGGGGGGCTGTACTAAAGGGGGTTGTCCTGGGGGAGTCTGTACTAATGGGGGGTTGTCCTCGGTGGGTCTGTACTAATGGGGGGGTTGTCCTGGGGGAGTCTGTACTAATGGGGGGTTGTCCTGGGGGTGTCTGTACTAATGGGGGGTTTGTCCTGGGGGTGTCTGTACTAATGGGGGGTTGTCCTGGGGGGGGGGGTCTGTACTAATAGGGGGTGGTTTGTCCTGGGGGGTCTGTACTGAGGGAGGGGGTTTATACTTAGTTAGGAGTCTGCACTGACGGAGGGGGTCTATACTTAGTGGAGGGGGTCTGTACCGAGGGGTGACTATAGGTGGAGGAATGGGGCAAGGAGCAGAGAAGAGGATTGTGGGACTTGTAGTTCGAGGACTGGCAGCCCCACTGTAAAAAAGAAACTGCAGCCCACACGGCATGTTCAGCTGAATGGGAAAGAGAGAGCCAGGACCCCAGGAAAGCTTTCAGGAAAGTGCACTCAGGACTCCTGAAAGAGAGAACACCATCAGAGAGAGAACCCCGCTGCCGTGCGCTACCAGAGGGAAAGCCACACAGCCTAGTGCCATCCCTGGCAGAGAAAGGAATGGAGTCATTGCCAGAATACAGATCTGGGCTCTACCCAGTGGAGTATCCATGAGCAATTCAGAGTGAGCTGACTCCTGATCAGAGGAACCGTTGTTGTTGGTCAGGTGAGAGCCGATCGGCCATTATCTACTTATGTCAATAGGAACTGCAGTCTCTGACCATCTCCTGTATTATATCTGCAGTCTCTGACTGTCACCTGTATTTTTTCTCCAGTCCCTGACCGTCTCCTGTAGTATGTCTGCAGTCTCTGACCATCTCCTGTATTATATCTCCAGTCACTGACTGTCTCCTGTAATAGGTCTACACTCTCTGACCATCTCCTGTACTATGATTGCAGTCTCTGACCATCTCTTGTATCATGTCTACAGTCTCTGACCATCTCCTGTACTATGTCTTGGGGAACTTTCTAACAGTATCAGAGAGGTTCCCCTCCAGGTATCATTAGTGTACGCTCTTCCAGTATTTTCTTTATTGTTAAAAGATCATGGGAGGATCCCAAGGCAACAAATACTTCTTAGAGGAGCATCTCTGTGTTTGAGTGATTGCCATAGAAACATTTGTAAAGGGGAGGAGTTAGTAAGATGACCACGCCCCCTTTGTGGGGGCGCCAGAAATATTTCTGCACCCAGGCGCCTGTGACCCTAGGATCGGCCCTGGGCAGCATCATGCTGTAGGGATATTTTTCAGCGGCAGGAACTGGGAGACTGGTCGGGATCGAGGGAAAGATGAATGCAGTAATGTAATCCTTGATGAAAACCTGCTCCAGAGCACTCTGGACCTCAGACGGGGGCGAAGGTTCATCTTCCAACAGGACAACAACCCTAAGCACACAGCCAAGATAACAAAGGAGTGGCTACGGGACAACTCTGTGAATGTCCTTGAGTGGCGCACCCGGAGCCCAGACTTATACCCAATTGAACAACTCTGCAGAGATCTGAAAATGGCTGTGCACCAACACTCCCCATCCAACCTGATGGAGCTTGGGAAGTCCTACAAAGAAGAATGGGAGAAACTGCCCAAGAATAGGTGTGCCGAGCTTGTAGCATCATATTTAGAAAGACTTGAGGCTGTAATTGGTGACAAAGATGCTTCAACAAAGTATTGAGCAAAGGCTCAATACAACCTGGTACAGCCAGGTTGTTTTTTATTTTTAATAAATTTGCAAAGATTTCAAATAATCTTTTTTTTCATGTTGTCACTATCGGGTAGTTTTTGTAGGTTTTTGAGAAAAATTATGAATTTAATTGATTTTGGAATAAGGCTGTAGAGAGATTCAAAAATGGCTGTGCAACGACACTCCCCATCCAACCTGAGCTTGAGAGGTCCTGCAAAGAAGTATGGGAGAAACTTCCCAAATATAGGTGTGCCAAGCATGTAGCATCATATCATTGGTGCCAAAGGTGCTTCAACAAAATATTGAGCATAGACTGGGAATACTTAGATTTAGTTCATTTTTTTTTTTTTTTTTATAAATTTGCAAAGATTTCAAACAAACTTCCTCCACGGGGAACGGGGATCTGTCAATATAAACCGACAGATCCCTGTTCTGACAAGGAAGTAGAAAGAGATCCACTGTTCCTAGTGATCAGGAACAGCGATCTCTCTCCTCCTCCAGTCAGTCCCCAGTTAGAAACACCTCCCTAGGGAACACAGTTAACCCCTTGATCGCCCCCTAGTGTTAACCCCTTCTTTGCCAGTGACGTTTATACAGTAATCAGTAGCTATTTTTAGCTCTGATCACTGTTTACGTATGACTAAAGTAAATGACAATCTGTATTGTTAAATAATCATTTTCAATTAAAATGTATTGTTAAAAAAAAAAGTGTAAAAAGTGTCTGAATTGTCCGCCCGCAATGTCGCAGTACTGCTAAAAAATGCTGAT
This sequence comes from Rana kukunoris, assembly GCA_029574335.1. Lineage (NCBI taxonomy): Eukaryota > Metazoa > Chordata > Amphibia > Anura > Ranidae > Rana > Rana kukunoris. The sequence goes on from CM056051.1 coordinate 16,006,826, forward strand.
CTCCGCCATTACTAGTAAAAAAAAAATGACAATAAATATGCCATAAAACCCCCCCATTTTGTAGACGCTATAACTTTTGCGCAAATCAGTATACACTAATTGTGAAGAATTGTGAAGATGAAGAAATTCTTTTTTTTTTTTTTTGCGGGGGGATATTTTTCAAAATTGTCACAATTTTTTTGTTTATAGTGCAAAAAATAAAAACCGCAGAGGTGATCAAATACCACCAAAAGAAAAAAAAAAAAAGACGTCATATTTGTTTGGGTACAGTGTCGCACGACCGCGCAATTGTCAGTTAAATCGATGCAGTGCCGTATTGGAAAAAATGGCCTGGTTAATAAGGGGGTAAATCTTTCTGTCCTTAAAATGTGGTTAATCCATTTCGGAATAAGGCTGGAACATAACAAAATGTAGTGAAAGTGAAGCGCTGTGAATACTTTCCGGATGCGCTGTATTGAGCTGAACTGATTTTATTGTATTACATTTCCTGCAGTGGCCACATTAACCACTTCAGCCCCGGAAGAGTTGGCTGCTGAATGACCAGGCCATTTTTTGACTCTCCTGTAGTCCAAGGGAGGGGGCGAGCCCGACACTTCACACCAGGGAGAAAGCCTTGCATTACTGTGTGGAGTTACAGACAGAAGAACAGGAAGTGAGGATTTCTCAGAAGAAATAAGGACATTTAAAAGCAAAATGGAAGGATGAGGCAAGTGAAGTAGGACGGCAATAAGGTAAAGGAAGCTATTTAGAAAAAAGAAATTGTACCTTTACAACCCCTTTAAGTTGCTACACACATTACAATTCATTTGTAGGCGTCGCCGGAATATTCTAATTTGCACCATATTAGAAATGATAATGGCTGCTACATTCAGCTTGAACTCATTCCTGCACTCTCTGAGCCAAGATGCAGCGAGAACATTGAATATCGCTTCCTCCAAGCTGTCTGCACATTGTCATTTCTTCTGGATTTGGGCGATAGTCCGCTCTCAGCCTCAGAACTCCCGCCACACTCAATGGGGTTGATTTACTAAAAGCAAATAGGTTGTTAACTGTGCAAGGGAAGTTGCATTTTGAAAGAGATTTGTCCTCAGAGATCAGAGAAATTTCCCTTTACAAATAATACCCAATCATGTGCAAGGAAAAAATATATATAGATATATATAAATATGATTGGATCATAGGCGTGCGCACATGGTGTGTCAGATGTGCCCAGGCACACCCTAATCACTCCCTGCGGTGCAGATTCCCACCGCTGCCCAGCAGTGCCGCCATCAGGGGGGTACAGGCAGTACACCTGTAAGGGGCCCCGATGGCAAACCCATTTTTTTAAATATATTTATTTTTTTATTAAAGGGTCCAGAGGTCCCCAGGGACCCGGAGGTCCCCAGGGCCCCAGATGACAACCCCCCTTTTTTTATCATCAGAGCCACTGATGGCAACACCCCTTTTTTTATAAAAATAAAATAAAAAAACATTTAATATATTTTTTTCTTTCTTTTATATATATATATATATATATATATATATATTTTATTAAAGTGTCCAGAGGTCCCCAGGGGGCCAGAGGTTCCCAGACCCCCTTGTGTTAGCCCCCCTTTTTTTATATAAATGTTTATTTATTTATTTATTTTTTTATTAAAGGGCCCAGAATTCCCCAGGGCCCCAGATGGCAACCCCCCCTTTTTTTATATTATATTTTTTATACACATTTACAAAATTACATTTTTTTATATATATTTTTTCTTTCTTTTTCTTTCATTTATATATATATATATATATATATATATATATATATATATATATATATATATATTATAAAATATATATTTTATTTTTATTTAAGGACCCAGAGATTCCCAGGGACCCAGAGGTCCCCAAGGCCGGATGGCAACCCCCCCTTTTTTTATTTATTTTTTATTTAAAAAAATTGTCATTTTTCTTTTTATTAAAGGGCCCAGAGGTCCCCAGATGACAACCCCCCCCCTTTTTATATATATTTATTTTTTATTTGTATATATATATATATATATATATATATATATATATATATATATAGAGAGAGAGAGAGAGAGAGAGATATATATATATAATTTTTCTCAACGGCCCAGAGGGTCCCCGGATAGCTACCCCCCCTTTTTTTTATATATTTTAATATTAATTAGCGGAGGCACACCCCCCCCACTTCTCCATTTCAGGCAGCAGCACCCCCCCCCCCCCGGTTCTCTGCTAGGTGTGCGCAGCCTGTTGCATTAGGGTGTGCACCTGAAAGCTCAAAAACACTGTACCGATCTCTCACTGTGTTCATTCAGAAAGGGAAGGGGCCGGTATATGACATTACCGCTTCCCCCACTCATCCTGAAATATCATCTATGTGTGCCCATTGCAGTAGCCAATGGGAAAGGAGGGAAGCCAGCCATGCTGTGGGAGAAGACACTGGGCAGCAGGTCTGCCATCAGGAATTATGGGGCACTTTACACAGCTTCAGGCATGGGCACACATAGATGATATTTCAGGATGAGTGGGGGAAGCGGTAATGTCATATACCGGCCCCTTCCCTTTCTGAATGAACACAGTGAGAGATCGGTACAGTGTTTTTGAGCTTTCAGGTGCACACCCTAATGCAACAGGCTGCGCACACCTATGGATTGGATGGTGAAAGCAAAGCTTCACCAAGTCCACTAAGCCAGTGGTTCTTAACCACTGGCTTACTGGGCACATACACCCCCTCCTGCCCAGGTAAAATTTCAGCTTCCGGCACTGCGCCGCTTTAACTGACAATTGCGCGGTCCTAAAATGTGGCTCCCAAACAAAATTGTAGAGCTTTCTTTTGGTGGTATTTGATCACCTCTGCGGTTTTTATTTTTTGCGCTATAAACAAAAAAGAGCGTCAATTTTGAAAAAAAAATACAATATTTTTTACTTGTTGCTATAATAAATAGCCCAATTTAACCAGATGCCGACCGCCCGCCGTCATATTACGGCGGGACGGTGGCTCTGCTGGGCGAGAGCCCGTAGCTATACGTCCGCTACTATGCGGCCACTAGGGGGCACGTGCTCGCCCCCGAGTCCCGCGCGCGTGCCCGGCGGGTACGATCGCCGCCGGGCACATGCGATCGATTGTTACAGAGCGGGGACCGGGAGCTGTGTGTGTAAACACATAGCTCTCGGTCCTGTCAGCGGGGGAAACGCTGATCCCCTGTTCATACAATGTATGAACAGAAGATCAGTGATTTCCCCTAGTGAGGTCACCCCCCCATACAGTTAGAACACACCCATGAACACACTTAACCCCTTCCCTGCCCCCTAGTGTTAACCCCTTCACTGCCAATGGCATTTTTAATAGTAATCCAATGCATTTTTATAGCACTGATCGCTATAAAAATACCAATGGTCCCAAAAATATGTCAAAGGTGTCCAAAGTGACCGCCATAATGTCGCAGTACTGAAAAAAACCGCTGATCGCCGCCATTACTAGTAAAAAAATATATATAAATAAAAATGCCATAAAACTACCCCCTATTTTGTAAACGCTATAACTTTTGCGCAAACCAATCAATAAACGCTAATTACGATTTTTTTTTTACAAGAAATATGTACAAGAATACGTATCGGCTTAAACTGAGGAGAAAAAATGTTTTCTTATATATTTTTGGGGGATATTTATTATAGCAAAATGTAAAAAATATTGCTTTTTTTCAAAATTGTCGCACTTTTTTGTTTATAGCGCAAAAAATAAAAAACGCAGAGGTGATCAAATACCACCAAAAGAAAGCTCTATTTGTGGGAAAAAAAGGGACATCAATTTTGTTTGGGAGCCACGTCGCACGACCGCGCAATTGTCAGTTAAAGCGACGCAGTGCCGAATCACAAAAAGTGCTCTGGTCATTGGGCAGCAATATGGTCCGGGGGTTAAGTGGTTAAAACAAAAAAAAAAAAAATTCTCAGTTTAGGCCGATACGCATTCTTCTACACATTTTTGTAAAAAAAAAAAAAAAAAAAATCGCAATAAGCGACTGGTTTGCGCAAAAGTTATAGCGCCTACAAAATAGGGGACATAATTATTATTTTTTATTATTTTTTTTATACTAGAAATGGCAGCGATATGCGATTTTTATTGGGACTGTGACATTATGGCGGACACATTTTTGGCGCCATTCACATTTATACTGCGATCAGTGCTATAAATATGCACTAATTACTGTATAAATGTGACTAGCATTGAAGGGGTTAACACTAGGGGGTGAGGAAGGGGTTAATGTGTACCCTGCATTGTGTTCTAACTGTGGGGGGAGGGGGGCGACTGGGGGAGGTGACCGATCTGTGTCCCTATGTACAAGGGACACAGATCGGTCTCCTCTCCAGAGACAGGACGCTGTCTCTGTGTGAGATGATCTCATATGTTTACATTTGAGATTATCTCTCATTGGCCGCACAGATCGCATAGCAAACGACCACTCTGATTGGCCGTTCGCGGCGATCTGTAATTGGCTGTGTCCAAGGGACACGGCCAACACAGAGTTTCCCCGCTGCACGCTCTGGAGCGCGCGTGGGGAACGAGGAAAGGGGCGGACGTCAATTGACGTCCTGTTGGATTTTCAGGTCCGCGCTGTAGCCGTCATTCGGCTATATCGCAGGCCTCAAGTAGTTAACCTCAGTATTCAAGTCCCCCCCCCCCCCCCAATGTGCCATGTTTTCAGGTTTTCCTTTACTTTGCACAGCTGCTTTGAATCAATATAATTTCTTAATCCCAAAGGGAAATTGGGAAATTGTTACGACACAGACACACTTAACAAAGACAACACAAGATCACAACAATAGACTGAACAAGATGCAGAAACACAGAAAACTTACAAATAACTGCCATTAACACCAAATTAAATTAAATTAAAACTACACTACAAATAAAACATCCATACAATTAAAATACAATATAGAATAAATAACACAGATTAAAATAACAGGCTGTGGGGATATCTGAAAGATGGGTGCAGCTACAGGCATCATTCAGATATCCATGTCTTCAGCCGGCGATCCTGTGTACCATAAGAATGATCATAGCAGCAGTTCCGCCGCTTGATCATTCTTTTAGGCGGCGGAAGGGGACGTCCCTCCCCTCCCGCTGCCACCCGGTGCTTCTCCGGGCTCTTCTGTGCCATTGGAGATCCGATCTACCTGTGCCGGATGAGAGGCATAGAGATGACTGGTGACCAGATGGTCACCAGTCATCTTTATGATCGTCGGCCGCCCAGGCACGATGTTATGACATCACATCCGGGTAACGGAATGTAATCAAAGCCGCAATCACGGCTGAAAGCATGAGATCCGTGAATTTTTTTTTCACAATCTCATGCTTTCCAGCCTGGAGGAGAGATGTGGGGTCTTATTGACCCCGCATCTCTCAATAAAGAGTAATGCCGCGTACACACGATCATTTTTCGGCATGAAAAACGACATTTTTTTTCGAACATGCTGCATTTTTTCACGTCGTTTTAAAAAATGAAGTTTTTCGGGTTGTAAAAAATGATCGTGTGTGAGCTAAAACAACGTTTTAAACCCACGCATGCTCAGAAGCAAGTTATGAGACGGGAGCGCTTGTTCTGGTAAAACTACTATTCATAATGGTGATAGCACATTCATCACGCTGTAACAGACAGAAAAGCACGAATCGTCTTTTACTAACAAGGAATCAGCTAAAGCAGCCCAAAGGTGAATAGAACTTCCCCTTTAGAGTGCCGTCGTACGCGTTGTACGTCACCGCGCTTTGTTCATCATTTTTCAAAAACGATGGTGTGTGGGCAACATCGTTTTTGATGATGAAGTTGGAAAAACTTAGGGCCAGATCCACGTACATTGGCACATATATAGACCCACGTAGCGCATGTCCTTTACGTTACGCCGGCTCAAATTAGAGACGTAAGTGCCGTATCCACAGAGTATTTGCGCCCAAATTTGCGCCGGCGCAACGTAAATTCTGAGACGTAAGGCGGTGTAATTCAAAGTGGGAAGGACGTGGGCGTGTTCCATTGAAATGAGCTGTGACCCCATGCAAATGAAGGGCCGGCCAGACTGGGCATGTGCATGACGCGGACTATGGTCAGAGCCTCTCTGCACATGCTCACTACTAGGCCCGGCGTACTTAGTGAGATACGCCCAGTGCATAAATAGGCCCAGACATACGCCCTTCCATTGCCAAAGTACATCCATTTTTTTCCCTCTCTGAAGCATGGTGCTTTTGTTCCGTTCTCTGTTGCCGTTTGTAGGTTTGTGTCGTGTCGGTGTGTTCCATTATTTTGAGGGCCATCACCCAATTTATATACACATATATATATATATGTTACTGATCAAAATTGTTGTGTTCAATTAATCGTTTTGTTTTTTAATCGATGAATCGACTAATTTTGATGAATTATAACGGACATACAGATCCAACTACCTTTAGCTGATCTCCTTGTAGGCCGATTCCCAGTGCAGCTCCAACCACTGGAAAAATGGATAACAGGATACAAAAAACACACAAAGGCAGCACTCGATGGGAATGAAATTAAAACTTTTATAGTCTTCAAGTAGGTAACCAAAAAAAAAATTACACTGGAGATAAAATCGATGTAGCTACATAAACTGTAAAAATGGTGTGAGTAATACCAAACGGTATCAAAAGCAGTCATAAAAACATGTAGCTAAGTATGATATTGGTATAAAAATGTGTACAACGATGTCACTGCTGAATCCAGATGAGGAGAGGTTAACATCAGTCCGTCAGCATGTAGATGAAGGGAACTATCACAACTCCCAGTGGATGGTTGTAGAATCCCATGGTGATAGAGGGAAGTGTAACAGCCCTTGTGTGTGGCAGATAGTAAGGTCCCGCCAGCATGTAGTAAGGCCCTGCCGGTGTCCGTGACGTTACCGGATCTCAGACAGAACTCCCTGAAGGTCTAGAAGCCAGTGGAGAGGTAAGTGCCAATCAAAAGAATTTTAATCGATCAAAAAGATTTTGATCGATCAAAAAAATGTAAGATGAATCGATTAATTAAAAGTTAATTTGCACAGCCCTAATATATATTTAAAAAAATGTTTATAATAATAAATAATATAATTATAATAATATTTAAAATATTAAATATATATTAGATATAAAAAATAAAATTATATATTTATTATATTAACTCATTTAAAATATATACTAAACAGAAAAAATGTATATAAAATATATATTTACCCATTAGGGTGAAAAGAGCCACTGGCAAGGAAATGGAGTGTTGCCAGTACCTTGCCCAGTGGCGGTCGTCAGATCCTCTCCCGTGCCCTCCTCCTCCTGCGCTCATCTAAAGTCGGTAGTATAGCTATGAGCATGGATGCCCCTGGCATGTTGGCATACAGATTGCTGTCCTGCAAGTGTGGCTGCTCAGCTCGTCCCTAACAATGTTGCTTTAGCTGACAGGTAGACGGATTGTCCAAAGTTAGAGCTGCTTTTATAATAACTAACTTGAGACCGAACGTGCAGCTGATGCACACAGGGCATAGCCTGCACCGCACAAACTTACTTTTGTGGATCGCCGTATCTCCCTCATTTGCATAGGAAATCAATGGTGCGGACGGAATAAATGTGCACCCAGGATGTGCAGGTGTAGGCAAGTTAGGCCGGTCGGGAATAGCCTATTTTGGTGCGTATCTAGTTCTGTGGGTACGGCGCATAATTTATTCCGGCGCAAATTTAGACTTAGGCGGCACATCTCGAGATAGTCCTACCTGAATCTGGCCCTTAGTTTTTTGGACATGCTGAAAAATTACGTTTTTTTATTCATGCCGAAAAACGATCGTGTGTACGCGGCATACCTTTCACAAACCATTCCTATTACAAGGGATGTTTACATTTCTTGTAATAGGAATAAAAGTGATAAAAAAAATAAAAAAAATTTAATAAAAAAGTGTAAAAATAAAATAAATTAAGTAAAATAAAAAATAAAATAATATATATAGATATTTTTTAAACGCCCCTATCCCCAGTAGCTCACGCTCATAAGCGAACACACGTAAGTCCCGCCCACATATGTAATCGCCGCGTGCGTTCGAGCGCCAGCAACAATTCTAGCACTAGACCTCCTCTGTAACTCTAAACTGGTAACCTGTAAAAAAAAAAAAGCGTCGCCTATGGAGATTTTTAAGTACTGAAGTTTGGCGCCATTCCATGACTGTGCGCAATTTTAACGCGTGACATGTTAGGTATCTATTTACTCGGCGTAACATCATCTTTCACATTATACAAAAAAAATCACGTTACTGTTTTGTTCGTTTTTCAATTCATGAAACCTTTTTTTTCGCCCCAAAGAAAAGGCGTTTGAAAAATGATTTCGCAAATACCGTGCAGTGCCAACGTTTACGTCATAAACTTCGTGAAGATCCTGGGGGGAGAGGAGAGACCGAATGGGAGGGCCCTGAACTGAAGATGTGATACGACTCTCCCTGTGTTGATCGCCAAGATCGCAGATAATTTTGTGATGCTGGCGCTATGGGAATATGTAAGTATGCGTCCCTGAGATCTATGGATGTTAGGAAACATCTTGCGGGAAGAAGTTCCCTCACTGAATAAATCGTGTCCATTCGAACAATGTTGTAGATAATCAACCCGTTCAAGATTTCTGCTCAAGATTTTTAAATTCAGGATTAACTGGAACTTCCCTGATGGCTTTCTGACTAGAAACAAGTGTGAATAAAACCCTAGTCCTTCCTCCTTCTGGGGAACTGGAATGATTATATACAAGGGGAAACCGAGCGCCGGCGTATAACGTGCACCCCAAGCTTAGAAAGGTAGTTTAACCACTTCAATACCCACCCACTGTCATTTGACGTCCACAGATGGGATCTCCCATCCTGGGTGGACGTCAAATGATGTCCTGGGCTTTGCAGGTGAATATCTGAATGATGCCAGCAGCCAGAGGCATCATCCAGATATCCTCTTGTACAGCCGGCGATTCTGCATGACATAAGAATGATCATAGCGGCAGTTCCACCGCTTGATCGTTCTTACGGGCCGCGGGAGGGGACACCCCCCCTCCCGCCGCCATCCGGTGCTTCTCCGGGCTCTCCCGTGCCTTTGGGGGCCTGAAGAACGAATCGTCCGGCGTCGGCAGGAAGCATAGAGATGACTGGTGACCAGATGGTCACCAGTCATCTCTATGACCGTTGGAGGACCCGGGTGCGATGTGATGACGTCACGCCCGGGTCTCCGTAAGTAAACAAAGCTGCGATTACGGCTGTAAGCAACAGTAATGATTTCACCGATCTCATGGTTTCTAGCCTGGAGGAGAGATGTGGGGTCTTTTTGACCCTGCATCTCTCCATAAAGAGGACCTGTCACACACATTTCCTATTACAAGGGATGTTTACATTCCTTGTAATAGGAATAAAAGTTAAAAAAAAAAATGAAAAAGGTGTAAAAAAAATTAAAAATACGTGAAAAAATAAATAAAACATAAAAATAAAAATTAAACGCCCCAGTCCCCGGTAGCTCGCGTGCAAAAGCGAACGCACGCGTAAGTCCCGCCGACATATGTAAACGCCGTTTAAACCACATATGTGAGGTATCAGCAACAAATCTAGCACTAGATCTCCTCCGTAAATCTAAACTGGTAACCTGTAAAAAAAAAAAATGAAAGCGTTGCCTATGGAGATTTTTAAGTACCGAAGTTTGGCGCCATTCCATGAGTGTGCGCATAATTAAAGCGTGACATGTTGGGTATCTATTTACTCGGTGTAACATAATCTTTCACATAATACAAAAAAATTGGGCTAACTTTACTGTTTTGTTATTTTTTTAATTCATGAAACATTTTTTTTTTTCAAAAAAGGGTGTTTGAAAAAGTATTGTGCAAATACCGTGCGAGATAAAATGTTGCAATGACCGTCGTTTAATATTCCCTAGGGTGTCTGCTAAAAATCATATATAATGTTTGGGGGTTCTGCGTAATTTTCTAGCAAAAGAATGATGATTTTTACATGTAGGAGAGAAGTGCCAGAATAGGCGCGGTATGGAGGTGGTATAAAAGCCTGGTATTGAAGTGGTTAAGGAAAAAAAAAAAAAACTTACATTTTTGCCCTGCGTCCATCCGCGGCCTTGTCCGGCGTCCGTCTGCGGCCTTGCGCGGGGTCCGTCCAGCCTTGTGGGTGACCGTCTGCGGCCTTGAAGGTGTCCGTCTGCGGCCTTGCGCGGGGTCCATCCAGCCTTATGGGTGTCCGTCTGCGAGTCCATCCGCACCTTGCCCAGGGTTGCAGCGGTGTTTATTTTTGGATTTGGCGCCTCGGCCGAACTGAGAGGAGCGGGATTTCCTGTGTGTTCGGCTCCTCTCACGTGGCTGCAGGTGTGGCCGAGTGCGCAGTACACTCTGTTTGGCTCTAGGCTGCGGCACTCAGAGACAGCGGGGATCGGCGTATAACACGCACCGACGCTTTTCCCCTAAATTTTAAGGGGAAAAAAGTGGGCGTTATACGCCGATAAATACGGTATATATAAAGTGTAGCAAATAGTATATTGAGCAGATAACTCAAAGGAATGATTGCCTTCTGTTGCAGAAGTTCCTGCAAAAGGGACGTCATTGCTAGAGATTGTTCTAGTTTCCTGGGAACCTGTGGTACATAAAACCGAGATGGTGGGGTTTTGGAGAACTCCAGCCCGTAGCCCAGGGGCCGTCAACCCCCAAGCCACGGCCCACTGCCGGGCCGTAGCGTCTCTGAACCCGGTGCCACGGCGGGTGGCATGACATTGTAAGGCCTTCGGCACACATTGGAAGAACGAATAGGAGATCTTCTCTCTTCCCCAGAGTGACCCCATTGGTTTCACTAAATGCTGCTTACCTTGCAGCTGTAAGGTAAAAAGTTAGGACACCTGCGGGTGCCATCTCACACCGAAGACCCAACAAAAGTCACCTTGCCACCTGTTAATGTTAATCTAGCACCCTTCATTCCATCTGCACTTTTCCGGTTAGGAAGATTCTATTACTTCCTGGGCTGAGTTGCAGCTGCACCACCTGCACTTTTATATTTGGACATTGCTGAAATACCAATCATATGCTGTGATTTATTCACACTATTACATTCACTTTTATTTGCATTGTTTGCACTTTTATTCAGTTCACTGTTGGATTCATTATGACTGTGTTTTAGCATTTGTACATTCCAGTCACTTCTTTTGCAAGTTTGCACATTATATTCATCACCGTTTCAAATGTTTTTATTTTACCGCTTATGTTTATGTATATTATTTAGCATTTCACCGTTATATTGTGATTGGAGCGCAACACCATCTCTTGATTTTCTTTCTACCTTATCGTGGGTATTGTTTGCCCATACGGTAGTTGCCGCACCTATAATCATTGCCCATCAGTGGCGGTGCGTCCATAGAGGGCGCAGGAGCGCCGCCCCCACTCGCTCCCACACCGCCACTGTATACAATACATAGAATCATGCATTGCATGAATCGATGTATTGTCACTGCCGCCCACTATTCAGATGGCCGGCCCCCTGTTGAGCTCCGGCCATCTGAATAGCAGCAGCTGGTTGTCTTTGGAAGTGCCTATCAGGGCCAGCGGGCTGTAATCGGCTTCCAAATAGTTAACCAGGGGACACACGGTCAATAGGAGATTGACGTCCGGGAAGTGGTTGTGAAATCCTGACTGGACGTTCTCCAACGTCCTACACGATTTCATGCCGCGCACGCCCCTGGGGGCGCGCAGCGCGGCGATCACTGATGCGGGGTGTCAGTCTGACACCCTGCATCACTGATCTCGGTAACGAGTCTCCGGCGGAGGCTCGCTACCACGTGATCAGCCGTGTCCAATCACGGCTGATCATGATGTAAACAGGAAGAGCCGTCGACGGCTCTTCCTCACTCACGTCTGACAGACGCGAGTACAGGAGAGCCGATCGGCGGCTCTCCTGACAGGGGGGGTTTGCGCTGATTGTTTATCAGCGCAGCCCCCCCTCGGATGCCCACACTAGACCACCAGGGAGTGCCCACACTGGAAGGGCTAAAGTAAAAAAAAAAAAAATGTTTTTATTTATTTTTTTAAAAACATGCCAGTAAAAAAAAAATAAGGGTGCCAGTCAGTGCCCACACATGGGCACTGACTGGAAACATAGATTCATCAGTGCCAACCCTCAGTATCCATCAGTGCCACCCCACAGTGTCTATCAGTGCCACCCCTCAGTGCCAATCCATGCCCAGTGCCCACCTATCAGTGCCCATCTGTGCCACCCATAAGTACCCATCAGTGCCACCCATAAATGCCCATTTCTGCCACCTATGAGTGCCCATCAGTGCCGCCTATGAGTGCCCATCAGTGCCGCCTATGAGTGCCCATCAGTGCCGCCTATGAGTCCCCATCAGTGCCGCATACCAGCGCCGCCTATCAGTGCCCATCAGTGCCACCTCATCGGTGCCCATCAGTACTACCTCATTGGTGTCCATCAGTGCCACCTCATCAGTGCCCATCAGTGCCGCCATATAAGTGCCCGTAATTGAAAGAGAAAACGTACTTATTTACAAAAAGTTAACAGAAAAAAATAAAAATGTTTTTTTTTTTTCAATTTTTTTTGTCTTTTATTAGTTGTTGCGCAAAAAAAAAAAAAAAATCGCAGAGGTGATCAAATACCACCAAAAGAAAGCTCTATTTGTGGGGGGAAAAAAGGACGCCAATTTTGTTTGGGTACAGTGCAGCATGACCGCGCAATTGTCATTCAAAGTGCGACAGTGCTGAAAGCTGAAAATTGGCTTGGGAGGGAAAGTGCGTAAGTGCCTGGTATGGAAGTGGTTAACCAGGGGACACACAGGGGGTGCGTTCCCTGGTTAACGCTGACAGGTGTCTCAGCCAATCAGGTTCACCGGGTTCTGATCGACGCTTCAGCCATCGAGGGCGGGAGAAGACATCGAGGGACGGTGGAAGGAGGATGGCTGACCCCAGAAAGGTAAGTGCCGGGCAGGGAAGGGGCAATCTTGCAGCATTTTACAGGGCACAGTGGCTGCGTTTGATGGCATGGCACAATGGCTATGTTTGATGGCACAGTGGCTGCATTTGATGGCATAGCACAGTGGTGACAATTGATGGGCACAGTGGCGATAAATTATGGCACAGTGGCTGCATTTAATGGCATGGCACAGTGGCGACAATTGATGGCACAGTGGCTGCGTTTGATGGGCACAGTGGCTGCGTTTGATGGGCACAGTGGCTGCGTTTGATGGGCACAGTGAGGCTACAATTGTTTTGTTTTTCATTTGTTTGCGCCCCCCCAAAAATTATGAGCACCAGCCCCCACCGTTACCCATATAGATTCCACTATAGCGGAAGAATAACCATGGAACCAGAAGCCGCCGTTCACTGCCAGAAGCCCCGCCCCCGTCTGGCAGGAATGTCGCCCACCACTCAGGACCCGGGACAAGTGGAGGCTTGGAAGTTTGGTGACACTGTGCTGCATAGCGCATTGAGGAGGAAAGAAGCACTAAAACACCCCCCTCCCGTCAAGGGTGGTGTTGGGTTGGCCAGAGGAAAACCAAATGCTGGCACAAGGTATGCCCTCCTTCCTTCCTCACCTGGGGAGAGTGCAGCACACCCCTGGTCCCCTGCAGCGCTTCCACCATGGCAGAGGAAACACTACAACTGGGGCAATGGTGAAAGGGGCAAGTTTTTAAAGTGGTGACTGCAGCACTCTCTCTGGGTGCTGTCCTGAAAGACGAAGGGAGAAAAATGATTAATCAAAATATAATGTAAAAAATTTAGATATAAATTCAATATAAAACTATTTAACTCTAATAGTTTCCCATATGAAGGATTTAAATATAACACAAAAAACACATAAATATAATATAAACAATGTAATAACCTAATGCTTTCCAATAGAGAGGATGTAAACAGTAAAGGTGTAGGAGTGGGGATGTGTAGAATGGTGGTGGGGTAATGTGTGGAGTGCAGTGTCTTTGCAGTGCAGGTTGTATAGTGTAGTGCAGGCTGTGTGTAGTGTAGTCTACTCTGTAGTGTAGTATCTATGTGGTAATGTGTTGTACTGCTGTGCGCAGAGTCTCCTGTGAAGTGTGGTGCTGTGCGTGTGTCTATGTGAGGTGTAGTGTAGCGTGTGTAGTCTATGTGAGGTGTAGTGTGTTGTAGTATAGTGTGGGTGTGTAGTCTATGTGAGGTGTAGTGTGTACTGCTGTGCTGTGTAGTCTGTGTGTAGTGTGGTGTGTGTAGTAGTGTAGTCCTATGTCTCCTGTGTGTAGTAGTGCTGTGCGCAGAGTCTCTTGTGTAGCGTCTTGTAGTGCAGTGCTGTAGTGTCTGGTGTGTGTAGTAGTCTTTGTGTAGTGTTGTGCTTTATTCAGTGTCTCCTGTGTGTAGTGGTGTATTGTTGTGCTGTGTCTGGTGAGTGTAATGTGTTGTAGTGTATTGTTGTGTTGTGCTGTGTGCAGTGTCTGGTGTGTGTAGTCTGTATGTAGTGTTGTGCCTGTGTGCAGTGTCTCCCGTGTGTAGTGTTGTGCTGTGTCTGGTGAGGGTAGTGTGTAGTAGTATATTGCTGTGTTGTGCTCAGTGTCTCCTGTGTGTAGTGGTGTATTGGTGTGTTGTGCGCAGTGTCTGGCGTGTGTAGTAGTCTGTGTGCAGTGTCTGGTGTGTGTAGTAGTGTATTGTTCTGCTGCGTCTGGTGTGTGTAGTGTTGTGCTGTATGCAGTGTCTCTTGTGTGTAGTAGTGTATTGCTGTGTTGTGCTCAGTGTTTACTGTGTGTAGTGGTGTGCGCAGGGTCTGGTGTGTGTAGTAGTCTGTGTGTAGTGTCTGGTGCGTGTAGTCTTGTGCTGTATGCAGTGACTCTCGTGTGTAGTGTTGTGCTGTGTCTGGTGAGTGTAGTGTGTAGTAGTATATTGCTGTGTTGTGCTCAGTGTCTCCTGTGTGTAGTGGTGTATTGTTGTGTTGTGCGCAGTGTCTGGCATGTGTAGTGTCTGGTGTGTAGTAGTCTGTGTGCAGTGTCTGGGGTGTGTAGTAGTGTATTGTTCTGCTGTGTCTGGTGTGTGTAGTGTTGTATGCAGTGTCTCTTGTGTGTAGTGGTGTATTGTTGTGGTGTGCGCAGTGTCTGGTGTGTGTAGTAGTCAGTGTCTGGTGTGTAGTGCTCAGTGTTGTGCTGTGTGTAGTAGTCAGTGTAGTGTTGTGTGTAGTGTGTGTCTCCTGTGTGTAGTAGTCAGTGTTGTGCTCAGTGTCTGGTGTGTAGTAGTCAGTGTCTGGTGTGTAGTGTAGTCAGTGTGTTGTGCTGTGTGTAGTGTCTCATGTGTGTAGTGTAGTCTGTGTTGTGCTGTGTGTAGTATCTCCTGTGTAGTGTAGTCAGTGTCTGGTGTGTAGTGTTGTGTGTAGTAGTGAATTGTTGTGCTGTGTCTCCTGTGTGTAGTCAGTGTGTTGTGCTGTGTGTAGTGTCTCCTGTGTGTAGTGTAGTCAGTGTCTGGTGTGTAGTATCTCCTGTGTGTAGTGTAGTCTGTGTTGTGCTGTGTGTAGTATCTCCTGTGTAGTGTAGTCAGTGTCTGGTGTGTAGTATCTCCTGTGTGTAGTGTAGTCTGTGTTGTGCTGTGTGTAGTAGTCAGTGTAGTGTTGTGTGTAGTGTGTGTCTCCTGTGTGTAGTAGTCAGTGTTGTGCTCAGTGTCTGGTGTGTGTGTAGTAGTCAGTGTGTCTGGTGTGTAGTGTAGTCAGCAGTGTGTTGTGCTGTGTGTAGTGTCTCATGTGTGTAGTGTAGTCTGTGTTGTGCTGTGTGTAGTATCTCCTGTGTAGTGTAGTCAGTGTGTGGTGTGTAGTGTTGTGTGTAGTAGTGAATTGTTGTGCTGTGTCTCCTGTGTGTAGTCAGTGTGTTGTGCTGTGTGTAGTGTCTCCTGTGTGTAGTGTAGTCAGTGTCTGGTGTGTAGTATCTCCTGTGTGTAGTGTAGTCTGTGTTGTGCTGTGTGTAGTATCTCCTGTGTAGTGTAGTCAGTGTCTGGTGTGTAGTATCTCCTGTGTGTAGTGTAGTCTGTGTTGTGCTGTGTGTAGTAGTCAGTGTAGTGTTGTGTGTAGTGTGTGTCTCCTGTGTGTAGTAGTCAGTGTTGTGCTCAGTGTCTGGTGTGTAGTAGTCAGTGTCTGGTGTGTAGTGTAGTCAGTGTGTTGTGCTGTGTGTAGTGTCTCATGTGTGTAGTGTAGTCTGTGTTGTGCTGTGTGTAGTATCTCCTGTGTAGTGTAGTCAGTGTCTGGTGTGTAGTGTTGTGTGTAGTAGTGAATTGTTGTGCTGTGTCTCCTGTGTGTAGTCAGTGTGTTGTGCTGTGTGTAGTGTCTCCTGTGTGTAGTGTAGTCAGTGTCTGGTGTGTAGTATCTCCTGTGTGTAGTGTAGTCTGTGTTGTGCTGTGTGTAGTATCTCCTGTGTAGTGTAGTCAGTGTCTGGTATGTGTAGTATCTCCTGTGTGTAGTGTAGTCTGTGTTGTGCTGTGTGTAGTAGTCAGTGTAGTGTTGTGTGTAGTGTGTGTCTCCTGTGTGTAGTAGTCAGTGTTGTGCTCAGTGTCTGGTGTGTAGTAGTCAGTGTCTGGTGTGTAGTGTAGTCAGTGTGTTGTGCTGTGTGTAGTGTCTCATGTGTGTAGTGTAGTCAGTGTCTGGTGTGTAGTATCTCCTGTGTGTAGTGTAGTCTGTGTTGTGCTGTGTGTAGTATCTCCTGTGTAGTGTAGTCAGTGTCTGGTGTGTAGTGTTGTGTGTAGTAGTGAATTGTTGTGTTGTGTCTCCTGTGTGTAGTCAGTGTTGTGCTGTGTGTAGTGTAGTAGTCAGTGTCTCCTGTGTGTAGTAGTCAGTGTCTGGTGTGTAGTGTTGTGTGTAGTAGTGAATTGTTGTGCTGTGTCTCCTGTGTGTAGTAGTCAGTGTCTCCTGTGTGTAGTGTTGTGTGTAGTAGTGAATTGTTGTGTTGTGTCTCCTGTGTGTAGTCAGTGTTGTGCTGTGTGTAGTGTAGTAGTCAGTGTCTCCTGTGTGTAGTGTTGTGTGTAGTAGTGAATTGTTGTGCTGTGTCTCCTGTGTGTAGTAGTCAGTGTCTCCTGTGTGTAGTGTTGTGTGTAGTAGTGAATTGTTGTGCTGTGTCTCCTGTGTGTAGTCAGTGTCTCCCGTGTGTAGTGTTGTATTGTGCAGAGACAGTCTCCCTCCCTCCCCCGTGAGTCCGCTCCGCTCGGGCTGCGTGGCTCCAGTCCGGGGTTTCCGGGCCGCCCGCTGTGTGTTGGTTGGTGGATGTGTCTCGGGCTCTTGTTTACAGCACTCACGTCAGAGCGCCAGAGGAGGAGAAGAAGATCGGAGGAGCTCGGAGGAGATCGGGGATGACAATGATCGCTCGGCTCGCACACATCGCCTGCTCTGCGCCCTGACCGCCCGCCCACCCACCATCGCGCAGGAGGACCCGTGACCTTCAGGGGCCCCGGAGTGAGCGGAACACTTTGCCATTCATTGGCCCCCCGGGGGTGACATGGAGGGGGAGGACTCGGAGCGGCGCGCCGGGGGTGTCCGGATCGGTGTAACGTGCAACGTGTGCGAGCGGCGAGGCTGACATCGGGGAGAACCCCGGGACTGGCCGCTGATTGGCTGCTCTTCCTGCTATACGGGAGACTATAGAGACTCGGATGTGAGGCGCTGATTGGCCGCTCCGCGTTCTATACGGGAATACTCCGCGTTTCGTAGTGAATACGGACCGAGGCGCTGATTGGATACTCCGCGTTCTGTACGGACTGAGCCTCGGGCGCTGATTGGTGGACACTCCACGCTCTATACGGGATACTTTGCGCTCTGGGCAAGCCGAGGCGCTGATTGGCTACTCCGCGTTCCATACGGGATACACAACCTTCTATACTGGATACTCTGTACGGAATGAGGCTCCGGCGCTGATTGGCTGCTCCGGGTTCCACACAGACCGAGGCTCCTGCGCTGATTGGTGGACACTCCACGACTCGGGCTTCCCAGTGAAGGGCCCTTTAAGGCTGGGAGGTATTTGGGGGTCACCGGCTCCCCCCAGACTGCAGCCTCTAATACAAGGTCACAGCGGCCACCCACCCCACATATCGGGGGTCGGTGTGTGTGTGGGCTCCGGCCGCCATTTTTGTTTCGGTCACTTTTCGGGCTGTGGATGTGAGGGGCCCCTCGGATCGCTGGAGTGGCGGAGAGCCGCGTGTGTTTTTCCCGGGAGATGAAGACCGGCTGGGGGGCTCCGGCCTGGATGTCGGGGGTCCTACTAGTACTACTGGTCCTGTGTCCGAGCCTGTGCCTGGGGCCCCTGGGGGGCAAAGGTGAGTGTCTGCTGGGGGCCCCTCCGGGGAGAGCAATGTCAGGGGACACGTGGGGGACTGAGCTGTGATCATTTACCCCCCCCCCCATCATCATACCTGTGACATGTCCCCCCCCCCCATCATCATACCTGTGACATGTCCCCCCCCCCATCATCATACCTGTGACATGTGTCCCTCCCCCCCCCATCATCATACCTGTGACATGTGTCCCCCCCCCCCATCATCATACCTGTGACATGTGTCCCCCCCCCCCATCATCATACCTGTGACATGTGTCCCCCCCCCCCATCATCATACCTGTGACATGTGTCCCCCCCCCCCCATCCAACCTCATGTCCCCCCCCCCCCCATACCTGGACATGTGGTCCCCCCCCCCCCCCCCCCATACATGTGACATGTGTCCCCCCCCCATCATCATACCTGTGACATGTGTCCCCCCCCCCCATCATACCTTGTGACATGTGTCCCCCCCCCCCATCATCATACCTGTGACATGTGTCCCCCCCCCCCATCATCATACCTGTGACATGTGTCCCCCCCCCCCATCATCATACCTGTGACATGTGTCCCCCCCCCCCATCATCATACCTGTGACATGTGTCCCCCCCCCATCATCATACCTGTGACATGTGTCCCCCCCCCCCCATCATCATACCTGTGACATGTGTCCCCCCCCCCATCATCATACCTGTGACATGTGTCCCCCCCCCCCCATCATCATACCTGTGACATGTGTCCCCCCCCCCCATCATCATACCTGTGACATTTGTCCCCCCCCCCCATCATCATACCTGTGACATGTGTCCCCCCCCCCCATCATCATACCTGTGACATGTGTCCCCCCCCCCCATCATCATACCTGTGACATGTGTCCCCCCCCCCATCATCATACCTGTGACATGTGTCCCCCCCCCCCCATCACATACCTGTGACATGTGTCCCCCCCCCCATCATCATACCTGTGACATGTGTCCCCCCCCCATCATCATACCTGTGACATGTGTCCCCCCCCATCATCATACCTTGACATGTGTCCCCCCCCATCATCATACCTGTGACATGTGTCCCCCCCCCCATCATCATAAACCTGTGACATGTGTCCCCCCCCCCATCATCATACCTTGACATGTGTCCCCCCCCCCCATCATCATACCTGTGACATGTGTCCCCCCCCCCCCATCATCATACCTGTGACATGTGTCCCCCCCCCCCCCATCATCATACCTGTGACATGTGTCCCCCCCCCCCCATCATCATACCTGTGACATGTGTCCCCCCTCCCCTGTCATCCCCCCCCCCGCCCCCCATCATCATACCTGTGACATGTGTCCCCCCCCCGTGTCCCCCCCCTCCCCCATCCCTCCCCTGTCCCCTCCCCCCTCCCATCCCTGTCCCCCCAGTGTCCCCCCCTCCCCCCCCCCCCCCCCCCTGTGATCCCCTCCCCCCATCCCCTCCCGGTCCCCCCCCATCATCATACCTGTGATAGTCCCCCCCCCCTCGTCCCCATCCCCCCCCCTGATTGTCCCCCTGTCCCCTGTCCTGTCCCCCCCCCATCCCCCCCCCCTGTGTGTCCCCCCTGTCCCATATGTGACATGCCCCCCCCCCCCCCCCCCTCCCCCGCCCCCCCTCCTGGTTCCCTGTCCCCCCCCCCCCCCCATCCTGTCCCCCCCCCCCCACCCCCCCATCATCCTCCCCTGTGACCCCCCTCCCCCCCCATCACACCCTACCTGTGACCCCCCCCCCCCCATCATCATACCCAATGTGTCCCCCCCCCCCCCATAAATTGTGACATGTCCCCCCCCACCATCATCCCCTCCCCACATGTCCCCTCCCCCCCATCATCATCATACCTGTGACCCTCCCCCCCCCCCCTGTGACATGTCCTCCCCCCACATCATCCCCCCCCCCCCCCCCATCCTCCCCCGGGTCATACCCCGTGTCCCCTCCCCCTCCCCCCATACATGACCGTCCCCTGTCCCTCCCCATCATCCCCCTGTGTCCCCCCCCTCCCCCCATCATCAACCTGTGACCCTCCCCCCCCCCCATCAATGTGTGTCCTCCCCCCCCCCATTGTGACCCGTCCCCCCCTCCCCCTCCCCCCCCCCCCCATCATCATACATCATGTCCTCCCTTCATCATACCTGGACCCCCCCCCCGGTCCGGCCTTCCCATCCCGTGACGTCTCCCCCCCCCCAATCATCATACCTGTGACATGTTCCCCCCCCCCATCATCATACCTGTGCCCCCCCCCCCCACCATCTTCCCCCTGTCCTGCCCCCGTCCCTCCCCCCTGTGACATGTCCCCTCCCCCCCCCCCCCGTGTCCGCCCCCCCCGTCCGCCACCGCCCCCCCATCCCCCATGTGTCCCATCATCCCCCTGTGACCCCCCCCCCCCATCACCCACCCGTTTTCCCCCCGCCCCCTCCCCCCCCCTGTGACATGCCCCCCCCCCCCCTCATACCTGTCCCTCCCCCCTCCCCAATTTGTCCATCCCCCCGGGCCCCCCCCGACATCCCATCCCCCGTACATGTCCCCCCCCCCTCCCCTCCCGTGGTCCCCCGTCCCCATCCCCGCGCCCATCATACCCGCCCGGGGTCCGCCCCCATAATAATATGTTGAATCGTCCCCCCCCCCCCTCGTCATCATACCTGTGACATGTCCCCCCCCCATCATCATCATACCTGTGACATGTCCCCCCCCCCCCATCATCATCATACCTGTGACATGTCCCCCCCCCCCCCCATCATCATCATACCTGTGACATGTCCCCCCCCCATCATCATCATACCTGTGACATGTCCCCCCCCCATCATCATCATACCTGTGACATGTCCTCCCCCCCCATCATCATCATACCTGTGACATGTCCTCCCCCCCCATCATCATCATACCTGTGACATGTCCTCCCCCCCATCATCATCATACCTGTGACATGTCCTCCCCCATCATCATACCTGTGACACGCCCCCCCCCCCCCCCAACATCATACATGTGACATGTCCTCCCCCATCATCATACCTGTGACATGTCCGTCCTCCCCCCATCATCTTACCTGTGACATGTCCCCCCCCCCCCCAATCATCATACCTGTGACATGTCCCCCCCCCCCCATCATCATACCTGTGACATGTCCCCCCCCCCCCCCCATCATCATACCTGTGACATGTCCCCCCCCCCATCATCATACCTGTGACATGTCCTCCCCCCCCCCATCATCATACCTGTGACATGTCCTCCCCCCCCATCATCATACCTGTGACTTGTCCCCCCCCCCATCATCTTACCTGTGACTTGTCCCCCCCCCATCATCTTACCTGTGACATGTCCCCCCCCCATCATCTTACCTGTGACATGTCCCCCCCCCCATCATCATACCTGTGACATGTCCCGTCCCCCATCATCATATCTGTGACATGTCCCGCCCCCCCCCCCCCATCATCATACCTGTGACATGTCCCCGTCCCCCATCATCATACCTGTGACATGTCCCCCCCCCCCCCCCATCATCATACCTGTGACGTGTCCCCGTCCCCCCCCATCATCATACCTGTCAGTGACATGCCAGCCCCCCCATCATACCTGTGACATGTCCCCCCCCCCCAATTATATATGTGACATACCCCTTATCAAACCTGTGACACCCCATTATACACATGACCTGTACCCCCTCCACCATACCTGTGATATCCCCCCCCCCATCACCTGAATGACTATCTGTGATACACATTGGACATCATAGAAATGTTATCAGGGGGTCCATCCCATAATAATAGTATTGTTCTCAATGTCCATCCAATAACAGTGGTAGTATTATCAATACCCATCCCATAATAATAATATTATCCATGACCATCCAGTACAATAATAATACTGTTCTCCATCCCATAATAATCACACTGATAGTATTATTATTATCCTTCCAGTAGTAGTCGGTGTGTCAGAGCCCCTCCCATAATAGATGAGATGTCATGTCTGCTCACTCCTCATTACTGGTGTCCCCATCATTCTATACAGAGGAGGGGAGGGGTTCTATAGTGATCATAGAGAGTCCGTACAGGGTGTGTGGGGTGATCAGGATCTCTATGTACTGTGGAGGGGGAGGGGTGGGAGGATTTACCTGTACAGGTGATGAGATATGTCTCCTATGATCAGTGGGGGGGGGAGGTGTGAATAGCTGGGATATGGAGGATCTATAGAATGGGACTTCTCTCCGAGCTGCAGCTTTATTATTACTTCTGTGTTACCAGCAGTGTTCTGCTATTGGCCTTTACATCCTGTATATAATATATATATATAATGTGTGTGTACAATATTAAACTCCACGATCTCCGCTGGTAACCAGGGTAAATCCACAGTCAGCGTTGAAAAGTAAGGCAATGTCCCAAATCCCCCCCCCCCCTCCCCCTCCCAGTAACCGGACGAAACACAGCTCTGAGTGTCAACACAGTGTATACAGACGGTCCTACCATGTGATTAGTGCCGTCTCATTAGGGATTCTACCCACTGTTTAAGATGAATATGTTACCCTGATGTATTTATCTCTCCGTTCCCTGCTATCCTATAGTGTGTGTGTGTGTGTATAATATCTATACCCGGTTTTTGAGATTTTGAGTATGTTACTGGTATTTTACCTCTATGAGGTCAACAGAGATCTGTCTGGCTCGCTCGTCCGCTCTGTCTCTGTCTGGTTTGCTTGTCCGCTCTGTCTCTGTCTGGCTCGCTTGTCCGCTCTGTCTCTGTCTGGCTCGCTTGTCCGCTCTGTCTCTGTCTGGCTCGCTCGTCTGTCTCTGTCTGGCTCGCTCGTCTGTCTCTGTCTGGCTCGCTCGTCTGTCTCTGTCTGGCTCGCTCGTCTGTCTCTGTCTGGCTCGCTCGTCTGTCTCTGTCTGGCTCGCTCGTCTGTCTCTGTCTGGCTCGCTCGTCTGTCTCTGTCTGGCTCGCTCATCTGTCTCTGTCTGGCTCGCTCATCTGTCTCTGTCTGGCTCGCTCGTCTGTCTCTGTCTGGCTCGCTTGTCCGCTCTGTCTCTGTCTGGCTCGCTTGTCCGCTCTGTCTCTGTCTGGCTCGCTTGTCCGCTCTGTCTCTGTCTGGCTCGCTTGTCCGCTCTGTCTGGCTCGCTTGTCCGCTCTGTCTCTGTCTGGCTCGCTTGTCCGCTCTGTCTCTGTCTGGCTCGCTTGTCCGCTCTGTCTGGCTCGCTTGTCCGCTCTGTCTCTGTCTGGTTTGCTTGTCCGCTCTGTCTCTGTCTGGCTCGCTTGTCCGCTCTGTCTCTGTCTGGCTCGCTTGTCCGCTCTGTCTCTGTCTGGCTCGCTTGTCCGCTCTGTCTCTGTCTGGCTCGCTTGTCCGCTCTGTCTCTGTCTGGCTCGCTTGTCCGCTCTGTCTCTGTCTGGCTCGCTTGTCCGCTCTGTCTCTGTCTGGCTCGCTCGTCCGCTCTGTCTGGCTCGCTCGTCCGCTCTGTCTCTGTCTGGTTTGCTTGTCCGCTCTGTCTCTGTCTGGCTCGCTTGTCCGCTCTGTCTCTGTCTGGCTCGCTTGTCCGCTCTGTCTCTGTCTGGCTCGCTTGTCCGCTCTGTCTCTGTCTGGCTCGCTTGTCCGCTCTGTCTCTGTCTGGCTCGCTTGTCCGCTCTGTCTGGCTCGCTCGTCCGCTCTGTCTGGCTCGCTCGTCTGTCTCTGTCTGGCTCGCTCGTCTGTCTCTGTCTGGCTCGCTCGTCTGTCTCTGTCTGGCTCGCTCGTCTGTCTCTGTCTGGCTCGCTCGTCTGTCTCTGTCTGGCTCGCTCGTCTGTCTCTGTCTGGCTCGCTCGTCCGCTCTGTCTGTCTGGCTCGCTCGTCCGCTCTGTCTGTCTGGCTCGCTTGTCCGCTCTGTCTCTGTCTGGCTCGCTTGTCCGCTCTGTCTCTGTCTGGCTCGCTCGTCCGCTCTGTCTGGCTCGCTCGTCCGCTCTGTCTGGCTCGCTCGTCCGCTCTGTCTGGCTCGCTCGTCCGCTCTGTCTGGCTCGCTCGTCCGCTCTGTCTGGCTCGCTCGTCTGTCTCTGTCTGGCTCGCTCGTCTGTCTCTGTCTGGCTCGCTCGTCTGTCTCTGTCTGGCTCGCTCGTCTGTCTCTGTCTGGCTCGCTCGTCTGTCTCTGTCTGGCTCGCTCGTCTGTCTCTGTCTGGCTCGCTCGTCTGTCTCTGTCTGGCTCGCTCGTCTGTCTCTGTCTGGCTCGCTCGTCTGTCTCTGTCTGGCTCGCTCGTCTGTCTCTGTCTGGCTCGCTCGTCCGCTCTGTCTGGCTCGCTCGTCCGCTCTGTCTGGCTCGCTCGTCCGCTCTGTCTGGCTCGCTCGTCCGCTCTGTCTGGCTCGCTCGTCCGCTCTGTCTGGCTCGCTCGTCCGCTCTGTCTGGCTCGCTCGTCCGCTCTGTCTGGCTCGCTCGTCCGCTCTGTCTGGCTCGCTCGTCCGCTCTGTCTGGCTCGCTCGTCCGCTCTGTCTGGCTCGCTCGTCCGCCGCTCTGTCTGGCTCGCTCGTCCGCTCTGTCTGGCTCGCTCGTCCGCTCTGTCTGGCTCGCTCGTCCGCTCTGTCTGGCTCGCTCGTCTGCCGCTCTGTCTGGCTCGCTCGTCCGCTCTGTCTGGCTCGCTCGTCCCGTCTCTGTCTGGCTCGCTCGTCCGTCTCTGTCTGGCTCGCTCGTCCGTCTCTGTCTGGCTCGCTCGTCCGTCTCTGTCTGGCTCGCTCGTCCGTCTCTGTCTGGCTCGCTCGTCCGCTCTGTCTGGCTCGCTCGTCCGCTCTGTCTGGCTCGCTCGTCCGTCTCTGTCTGGCTCGCTCGTCCGTCTCTGTCTGGCTCGTCCGCTCTGTCTCTGTCTGGCTCGCTCGTCCGCTCTGTCTCTGTCTGGCTCGCTCGTCCGCTCTGTCTCTGTCTGGCTCGCTCGTCCGCTCTGTCTCTGTCTGGCTCGCTCGTCCGCTCTGTCTCTGTCTGGCTCGCTCGTCCGCTCTGTCTCTGTCTGGCTCGCTCGTCCGCTCTGTCTCTGATGCTCCACTCTCTGTCTGTCTCGCTCACTCACTCTGTCTTTCTCTGTCTATATCATTATAATGCTCTGTATAGATGCTGCCACATGATTCTCATCCCATCCAGATGGGCAATTTTTATGTTACAAGTGTTCTGCAATAGGTTTTACCCCCTCCCCCTCTCATGTGTAATAATGGGATAGAGCCGATCTTATCTATCCTATGTATGGTTTGTATGCAGATCTCTTCCCCCACCCCCCATGTGATCCCAGTCCAGACTGATCTGTGTGATTGGAAATGTTACAAATGCTGTACATCTTCCTCTATACATAGTGTGTGTAATATATATTTATTTAGAGACAGCCCCACATACTTGTGTATGCAGACAGCCCACCATGTGCCCCCCCCGAGCTGTCTGATCTGCAGGCACACATAGGTGACCCAGGCAGGTGCAATGTATGATCGGTGTATGATCGGAGGGATGTCTCATGGGGAGTGCATGCTTTGCACATACAGACAAGCCTCTGATTTTGGGACTCTCCCTTGTTTAGGTTGATCTTTGTTGTTTTTCTGCCTTTTACACGGGTGATTTTGTACTTGTGTGGTTGTGTGTGTGTAAGTGGGTGATTTTGTACGTGTGAGTGGGTGATTTTGTACACGTGTGTGTGTGTGTGTGTGTGTGTGAGTGGGTGATTTTGTACACGTGTGTGTGTGTGTGTAAGCGGGTGATTTTGTACACGTGTGTGTGTGTGTGTGTGTGTGTAAGCGGGTGATTTTGTACACGTGTGTGTGTGTGTAAGCGGGTGATTTTGTACACGTGTGTGTGTGTGGGTGATTTTGTACACGTGTGTGTGTGTGGGTGATTTTGTACACGTGTGTAAGCGGGTGATTTTGTACACGTGTGTAAGCGGGTGATTTTGTACACGTGTGTAAGCGGGTGATTTTGTACACGTGTGTAAGCGGGTGATTTTGTACACGTGTGTAAGCGGGTGATTTTGTACACGTGTGTAAGCGGGTGATTTTGTACACGTGTGTAAGCGGGTGATTTTGTACACGTGTGTAAGCGGGTGATTTTGTACACGTGTGTAAGCGGGTGATTTTGTAC
This sequence comes from Rana kukunoris, assembly GCA_029574335.1. Lineage (NCBI taxonomy): Eukaryota > Metazoa > Chordata > Amphibia > Anura > Ranidae > Rana > Rana kukunoris. The sequence continues at coordinate 16,033,179 of CM056051.1, forward strand.
ACGTGTGTAAGCGGGTGATTTTGTACACGTGTGTGTGTGTGAAAGCGGGTGATTTTGTACACGTGTGTGTGTGTGTGTGAAAGCGGGTGATTTTGTACACGTGTGTGTGTGTGTGTGTGTGAAAGCGGGTGATTTTGTACACGTGTGTGTAAGCGGGTGATTTTGTACACGTGTGTGTGTGTGTGTAAGCGGGTGATTTTGTACACGTGTGTGTGTAAGCGGGTGATTTTGTACACGTGTGTGTGTAAGCGGGTGATTTTGTACATGTGTGTGTAAGCAGGGGATTGGTACACGCGTGTGCTTCTCGTGTATCCGCTTTTATCAAAACAAAATACAAACTCTCCTCCATACGATTCCCGTCGCCCTCCCATCACCCCACAGACAAAGTCTGATGTGCATCCAACAGTCCCCCCCCCCCATATTCTGGAAATCTTGCGTATTCTCCGCCCCCTTTTTTTTTAAGCTTTGGATGGCCATAGAAACCAATTCCCAGCCGCTATATGACTCCTCCACTCATCGAGAGCTCTGTCAACATGAAACCGAAATCTCTGGCGTATACAAAGGCTGCAGTATTATTTGTCGGGGAGAGTGACAGACAGACTCGTACTATATACTCTCGTGGATTAACTGTGACCGAGTGGCAGCGTTCTGTCTGGGGGGGACGGAGCCCCCCTCCCTTCCCTATGGACGGACGCATTACCTTGTTTACAGCGATTGGTCCGTCTGATTTTCGGTTTAGGTGCTGAGAATGATAAACACTTTTTTGGTTGGCTGGATCTGATTTTTGTTTTTTTATTGATTTATTTTCTATGGAATGTTTGTTGGCAGGTCATGTGATCCTTCCTTCTCCAGCGTTTTTTAAGTTTTAAAAACATTTAAAAAAAATAGAACTATAAACAAACATAAAACAAACATTCCCAGGTAATTGCGATCGCCTCCTGCCATGTGATGACGGGATTTGTCTGCATTGTTTTTCCATCGATGTGCTGGAAGGGACTTTGCCTTTTTTTTTGGGGGGGGGGGGGGGTTTGATTTATAAAGATCCTTTGTGTTTTCAGACCCATTGCTGATGCTTTCATCATAAAGGGGGCGTGTCGTGCGACCGACCGACCGGTGGTCCTGGCTTACCCCCATAAAACGCGCTCACTACCTCCCCATTACTAATTTGTTTACAAGATTTAACCAGGCCTTCCTCCTTCTTCCTTTTTTTTTTTTTCCTTTGTGGAGAAGGTCATGTGCAGTCTGGAGTTTCATGTTTACAATTCTTCTCTCGGGAGGTATAGATCCTTTATTTTACCTCCTATAGGCTGATATGTGTTCCATAGAGTCCCATAAGGAACAATAAACTCAAATAAAAACATAAATGTCTACTTTGATTCATTTTATTCTACTCTTTACTTTTCACACCTGTAACAAAAGATCGGTTCATCGAGTGAAAGTTGTCGATATCTCTGTCTATATCTGCAGTTCTTAAGGTTTTAAATAAAGTCTTGTGAGCTTTCGAAGTGATCGGGAACTTGAAAGTGCGGTTTATTTGCCCGTGGCGTAGCCTAGAACAAAAAGATGGAAGCGTTCTATATGTACTTGCATCCTTTTTTTATTTTTATTTGCCTTTATGTTCTAAATTCAGGTCCTTTATTGTAGCCTGTTTAAAAAAGAATATATATATATATAATATTACGTTTGCAGTAAGTGACATCAATAGGCGTGGAAACAACTAGTACGTGAGCAGCGTTATAACAGTATATGCTACAGACCAGGGTGGAAATAAATCCATTTCTTTTTTTATATCCGATTTTTATAATAAAAAAAAAAAAAAAAATATATAATATATATATATATAAAAAATGTTTTTCTTTTAAATAAATTGATTTATTTCCACCCTGGTCTGTAGCATATACTGTTATAATACTGCTATCTCTCTCTGGCTGTCTATCGCTCGCTCTATGTGTAAATATGTATCGATATTTTTATCAATTTTTTTTTATTTTAATATAGTTTTCTATTTAAGATACATTAATAATTTAGTTTATTCAGCATGAAATGGAGCTTAGTTATGTAGCATGAGGCTATATATTCTGCAATACATCCTTTTTTATTTGCTGTTATGTCCTAAATTCAATTCTGGGCATCCACTTCCCGGCCAATTCCATCCATCTTTGATGAAGTATAAAAGTTCAACTATTCCAAGGTTCTTAATAATACAGATCAAATAGATACATATTACCATAGATACATAATTCAATAAAATACCTCCCACCCAATTTGTTCCATCCTATACATACCATATATAGTACAACAATTCCCAACTTCCACTCATGAGACTTCCTTATAATACAGATGCATAAAAGCAAAATAAAATACCTCCTGCCCAATCCCATCTCTCTCTCTCTCTCCTCTCTCTCTCTCTCTCTCTCTTTCTTTCTTTCTTTCTTTCTTTCTTTCTTTCTTTCTTTCTTTCTTTCTTTCTTTCTTTCTTTCTTTCTTTCTTTCTTTCTTTCTTTCTTTCTTTCTTTTCTTTTCTTTTCTTTTCTTTTCTTTTCTTTTCTTTTCTTTTCTTTTCTTTTCTTTTCTTTTCTTTCTTTCCTTCTTTTTATTTTTTATTTTTTTTTCAGGGGGAACTTGGTGGAACTCAGTAGTTCCACCACCTCTGGCTCAGACCCTTTGGTGCCTGCTCACCACAATCGCTTGTAAACACAGAAGTCTGGTTTCTGTGTTTACAAGTGGCAGCTCTGCACTCTGTGTGTAATGCAATCCTGGTATTTAATTCCCCTTTAAGACCCTCTATTTGACCACACCCACTATTTGATGTGATTTGCAGGGTGTGTGTAGGGGAGGGGTTTTGTGGGGTCGTGGTTAAGTTCCAGCACCTATTGTATGAGAAAAAAAGCCGTGTGTGTGTATGTATGTATATATATATATATATAATATATATAATTTTATGTTCTGTAGAGGATGGAAAGAATTGGGCGGTAGGTTTTTTTAATTTTGTTTTTAATGATGTAGTGTGCTTCTAGGCATCTGTTTGTGTATATGATCTGTAATGTATAGGGAATTGTTGTACTATATATGTTCTGTATAGGATGGAAAGAATTGGGATGGAGGCATTTTTATTTTTTTATGTTATAGTATGTTTCTATGATAATATATCCATTTGTATTTGATCTGTATTATACTGTAGTTGGGAATAGTTGCACTTGTATATATGTTTCTAATGTATGTATCTGTTTTGCATTTGATCTGTGTTATAAGAAAGTCCTACGATGGGACGTTGGGAATGGTTGCACCAATATATTTCTTAGAGGATGGGTGGTTTTGGGTAGGAGGTATTTTTATTCTATTTTTGTTTATAGATGTTGTAGTGTTCTTATATGTATATGATCTGTATACATATACCACCGATACATATACAGATCATATACGATCAGTATTCTAAGGAGGGGAAGTTCGGATTTGTTGTACTGGTATGCTCTGCAGAGGAGGTATTGGGTGGGAGTTATTTTATTACGTTATAGTATGTTTCTATGTTGCATCTATCTGTATTATAAGGAAGTTGGTTGCACTAATATATTTTGCACATGTAGGATGGAATTGGGTGGGATGTATATTTTTATTTCTGTATTAATATTATTATTATTACTATTATTTGTATTTTTTCTTCAAATTTTTTTTTTTTTATTTACGTTGTAGCGTTTTTCTTTTATATGTATTAGTTTGTATTTGATCTTTATTATAAAGAAGTTTTTATAGAGTAAAGAAACTTCCACCATCTCCCCCCCCCCCCTTTTTAGACTTCCTTATAATACAGATCAAATACAGATCCATATATTAACATAGACACCTACTATAACATAAAAAATAATAAAATTGCCTCCCACCTTTCCGTTCTCTACAGAACATATATACAGTACAGCAATTCCAGACTTCCCTTTATAAGACTTCCCAAATAATAAAGCTCTAATACAGATTCATAGAAAGGCACTGCAACTTAAATAAAAACAACAACAACAAAAAAAAGAATAGAAATATACTATAACATAACAATAAAACAAAATATCTCCCACCCAGTTCTTTCCATGCTCTACAGAACATGTACAGTACAGCAATTCCCAACTTCCCTATAATAAAGCTCAAATACAGATCCATAGAAAGGAAATGCAACTTAAATAAAAACAAAAAAAAAAGCATAGAAATATATACTACGACATAAAAATAAAACAAAATATAGAAACACACTGCAACTTAAATAAAACAACAAGAAAGGCATAGAAATATACTATAACATAAAAATAAAACAAAATATCTCCCACCCAGTTCTTTCTATGCTCTACTATATATAGTACAGCAATTCCCAACTTTCCTATAATAAAAAACAAATGCATATAACATAGAAACACACTACACCTTTTAAATATAAAATATAAACTCTCCCATTAAATTCCACCCATCCTCTATTGAACATATTGGCACAACAATTCCAAACTTCTGTTTTAAGACTTCCTTATAATAAAGTTTAAATGCAAACCAATGCAATATAAACATAAAACACACCTACAATGTAAATAGAATAAATACCTTCCACCCACCCTCTACAGAAAGTATTGGTACAATTACCAACTTTTCTCAAGACTTCCTTTTATAATACAGATCACATACAAGCAGATACATAAGCATAGAAACATACTAATGTATAACATAACAATCAAATCATTCTCCCCAGTTTTTTTGATAAATATATAGTACATCAATTTCCAACTTCCCCCTTAGACTTCCCTATAACAACAATCAAATACAGATACATGTATCATAGAAACACACTACAACTTAAATTTAAATAAAATACCTCCCATCAAATTCTATCCATCCTCTACAGAACATATTGGCACAACAATTCCCAGTCCCATTTTACGACTTCCTTATAATAAAGATCAAATACAAACCAATGCAATTTAAACATAGAAACACTCTACAACCTAAATAAAATACCTCCCATCCACTTCCATCAATCCTCTACAGAAGGTTGTGAGGAATAACCTGGGGGTAACCCCGACTAGGAAGGGTAATGGACTATCTCGGTACCCAATCCTCTACAGAACTTATTCGTACAATTCCCAACTTGACTCATAAAACTTCCTTATAATACAGATTAAATATTAACATAAAATAACATCCTATAACCTAAAAATAAAACAAAATCCCTGCCACCCAGTTAATTTCATCCTCTACAGAGTACCGTATAACGGCAATTCACAACTATCATTATAAGACTTTCCGATACTAACAATCAAATACAGATACATATAACATAGACACACACTACAACTTAAATAAAAAAAACAACTCGAATACTATAAATCCTCTATAGAATATAGTAGCACAACAATTCCCAACTTCTCTTTAAGACTTCCTTATAATAAAGATCAAATACAAACCAACGAATTATAAACGTAAAAACGCACTACAACGTAAATAAAATAAATACCTCCCACCCAATTCCATCCATCCTCTACAGAACGTATTCGTACAATTCCCAACTTCCCTCATAAAACTTCCTTATAATACAGATCAAATACAAGCAGATACCTATTAACATAAAATAACATCCTATAACATAAAAATAAAACAAAATACCTGCCGCCCAGGTATTTCCATCCTCTACAGAGTATAAAACGGATATTCACAACTTTTTTTTTTAATAAGATTTCCTGATAAAAACAAACAAATACAGATAGATATAACATAGACACACACTACAACTTAAGTGAAAAAAAACCCTCAAATGCCCTCAATCCTCTATAGAATATAGAAGGCGCAACAATTCCCAACTTCTCTTTTAAGACTTCCTTATAATAAAGATCAATTACAAACCAACGAATTATGAACGTAAAAACGCACTACAACGTAAATAAAAAAAGACCTCCCACCCGAATCGATTCCACCTCTACAGAATGTATTCGTACAATTCCCATCTTCCCTCATAAGACTTCCATTATAATAGAGATCCAATACAAACAGATACAAAGAAGCACATTTCAACATAAAAAACATAAACAAAAACAAATACCCCTAAAAATACCCAACACCCGATTCGATTCCACCTCTACAGAACGTATTCATACAATTCCCAACTTCCCTTTTAAGACTTCCTTATAATGGAGATCAAATACAAATACGGTAGATGCAAAGAAGCACATTACAACATAAAAAACAAAAAACAAATACCCCTAAAAATACCCAACACCCAATTCGATTCCACCTCTACAGAACGTATTCGTACAATTCCCATCTTCCCTCATAAGACTTCCTTTTATAATAGAGATCAAATAAAAACCAACGAATTATAAACATAAAAACGCACTACAACGTAATTAAAATAAATACCTCCCACCCAATTCCATCCATCCTCTACAGAACGTATTACTAGTACAATTCCCAACTTTGCTTATAAGACTTCCTTTTTATAGAGATCAAATACCACCAGAGACATAAAAGCACATTACAACATAAAAAATAAAATCGAATACCCTTAAAAATACCCAACACCCAATTCGATCCCACCGCTACAGAACATATTACTAGTACAATTCCCAACTTCGCTTATAAGACTTCATTATAATGGAGATCATATACCTTCATGGTAATAACCTAAATCAACTCAAACTGCCTGTATAGTAATAGCTTACAACAAACCAATCTACCTGTATATTAATGACCTAAAACACCTCTACAGAACATATACGTACAATTCCCAACTTCGCTTATAAGATTTCCTTTTAATAGAGATCAAATACAACCAGATATATAAAAAGCACATTACAACATAAAAAAACGAATACCCCTAAAAATACCCAACACCCAATTCGACTCCACCGCTACAGGACGTATTCGTACAATTCCCAACTTCCCTCATAAGATTTCCTTATAATGGAGATCAAATACAACCAGATATATAAAAGAATACCCCTAAAAATACCCAACACCCAATTCTATGAAACCTCTACATATTAGTAGAACAATTCTCAGCTTCTCTCCTAAAACTCAGTTTTTATAATACAAATCATTTTACAATCAACGGTTTGATAAGATACGGTATACTTTCTAAGCCAGTTATTTAAAAAAAAAAAAATCTTGTTTATTTTGCCCAAGTCTATTTTCAGTTTATATTTTGTCTCCATCTGTTTTTTTTACAGCTAGAGAGAGAGGGAAAAAAAAAGTATTTGTTCTCCTCGGTCTTGTAATGACTTCCTCACATTATGTAGCGGAGGGGGTTTTTCCCCCACGTGTATTGGCTTGTAAACATTTTTGAAATAGTTTTGAGCTCCTAACCTAAGGATAAGAAATAACCTTGTTTTTCTTCTGCGAGCAACTTGGCTGTGGATTGTTTAGCTTGAAAGTGTTTTTTTTTTTTTTTGTCACTTTTCGTCTATTTTTGGTCATTTGTTCTTCACCTTGCCTACACATTTCAGCCATTAGAGAGAGAGCAGATCTTTTATAATTACATTTTTAGATACTTCTTTTTATTCTACATAAAATAGCTCCAGTGCTTTTTTATAATCTTTCTTTTGTGTTTACTTGTGTATTTGACATGTTGCCTTTTTAGACATGTTGAGAAAGCAAGCCTCGATTTGTTGTTCAAAAACATTTTTTTCTCAGATGTGTGCATTCAGTTGTTAGTCATGTCTTTGGTATGTGATAAATTACTACTCGGGCTAATACTTTAAAAACCATCGGGTAGGACAGCAGAAGATCAAGATATGTTCTGTAAAGACGTCCTACCTGTGTAAATTGCCTTATTTTTTTTAGAGCTTCTTCAAAAGGTTTACCTGAGACAAAACTGCCTGTATAGTAATGGCTTACAACAACCCAACCTACCTGTATAGTAACCACCTAAATCAACTCAAACTGCCTGTATGGCAATAACCTAAAATGGCTCAAACTGCCTGTAATGACTTACAATAACCAAACCTACCTGTATAGTATTGACCTAAAACTGACAAAATTACGTGTATAGTGATGACCTACAACAACCTTAATTACTTGTATAGCAACAACCTTAAACTACCTATATATAATAACCTAAAACAACCCAAACTACCTGTATAGTGATAACCTAAAACGGCCTAAACTACCTATGGTAACCTAAATCTACTCAAACTGCCTGTATAGTAATGGCTTACAACAACCCAATCTACCTGTATATTAATGACCCAAAACAGACTAAACTACCTGTATAGTAATAACCTAAATCGATCCAAACTACCCGTATAGTAACAACATAAAACAGACTAAACTACCTATATAGTATTAGTATAGTAATAACCTAAACCAGTTCAAACTACCCATACAGTAACAACCTAAAATGGCCCAAACTGCCTGTATGGTAACGACCTAAAACTGCCCAAACTGCCTTGTTGTAAGCCATTACTATACAGGTAGATTTGTTTGTTGTAAGCCATTACAGACTAAACTACCTGTATAGTAACAACCTAAAACCAGAGGCGGCTCTAGGCTTTGTGAGGCCTTAGGCAAAACTTGACATGGGTCCCACTAGCACGCATGATGGGGGGAAAAATAATTCAAGGACAAGAGCTTCTTCCCCAAGACCCTGGTCGATGGTTGCGGGGGTCTGCGGGCAGGGGGGGGTTTATCTGAATCTCGAAGCCCCTTTAACAAGGTGCCCCCCAGATCCTGCTCTTTAATAACTAAGGGGCGGGGGCCACCCGGTGATGTCACTGGGTGAACCCTCCCCCTTTTTACGATATTGACTGAGGGCATGGGTCACAAGGGGTGGTGTGACCGATTATTCACTGGTTGTTAGGGACGCTGGTGGCCCCACTCTTAAATCAGGGCTCTTAACACTGCCTGAGCACAGCAGCGTTAAGGTTCCCTGTTCCTCAAAACTGGGGTAATGCATTGGGTAAGTTAGGCTGCTGCGAGGCCCCTGTGAGTGTGAAGCCTTAGGCGACCGCCTAATTAAAGAGCCGCCTCTGCCTAAAACAGCCTAAACTGCCTGTATAGTAATGACCTAAAACAACCCAAACTGCCTGTATAGTAATGACCTAAAACGGCCCAAACTGTTTGTATAGTTCCAACTTCAACACTTGTTTTGTTGCAGCATGCAAGAGTATGGAAGTATCTTTTCAGTCCATTGATGATAAAATGTACTATTTTATTTATCCTCCACCCAAAAAATAAATTGGCAAAAACACATTTTGGTTACTAGTGGAAAATGCTGATTATGGTTATGAGTTATCTGAGTGACTAAATCAAATTTTGAGTCCTCTTGTATAACAGGATGTTTAAAAATGTAGCGTGTTGACAACTTTTGCAAGTGTTATAAGATAAGTCAGCCCAGATAAAATTGAGGTTTTTGTCTAGATTGTTACTTTTTAGGTTGTTGACAAATGATCGTTTTTTGGTTCTGAACCTAAATTGTTGGGCTGCTTTTCGGTATCATTGAAAAATCAAATTTTTGAAGTCGCTGTGACCCATGTAGGATGCAAAGCTTATGTGGGGTTCAGTTATATAGTATCTAAATGTAAAATGTTTTTTAAATCTGACAAATATCCGTATGTAATACTCAGGCAGTGGTTTTTACTTTTTCTGGAACTTTTTTATCTTCCTGAATTGTATGAAAAGTAGTGAAGGTTTAAAGGGTAACTCCACTTTCCAGGGGTAAAATCCTAAACAAAAAATAAGACTGCGTATCCAATTGCTACACAAGTCCTTTTTTAACTAAATGGTAATAAAAATGAACTTTCTTTTTCAATCTGCAGCGCCGTAATTTTCTGTAAAATGCAATATGGCCACCTGGAGGCGTTCTGTACACAGAGAGGTTGTAAAGAACGCATCGGACTTTTATAATATGAGGACACTTACCTGTCCAGGGATCCCGCAGTGTCGGGCACCCGAAGCTGATTCGTCCATGGGCTCGGGTGCAGGCGCCGCCATTGCTACTAAGGGAAACCGGCAGTGAAGCCTTCAGGCATCACTGCCGATTTCCTACTGCGCATGCGTGAGTCATACTGCGCTTTTTTAATGCCCCCCCCCCATGTCATCTTCTGGGACACACACAGGTCTCAGAAGGCAGTGAGGGGAAGTAGGGGCCCCTCGTAATGTTCCTTGCTGAGGCGGAGTAGTCATGAAGAAAAACTGAAAAAAGGTGCAAAAAAACCCCAGAGAATATCTGAAAACGAGGGGGGGGGGTGCCTAATTGATTAGGACCTGTTGACTTTAATTTAGCCTGGAACTAAATGTCTTATAAGCTGTCAATGGGTTTACCCACTGACGGCTGAATGTAAACAAAGGGATAACTGCAATAGGGGAGAAACTCCCCCCCCCCCCCCCCCAATGCATACCAGGCCAATTCCCTTGTAAACCAAGGGATGACTGCAATAGGCCCCCCCCCCCAAAATCCATACCTGACCCTTATCCAGTGGTTGTGGGGGTCTGCAGGCAGGAGGTTCCAGATTCCGCAAAGAATCGCATGCGATATATCATGTGGTTTCCTGCACTGCACCTGTGTGAACCCATGCTGAAATCGCTGACAAAGTTGGGTTCACACATGAGCGGTGTGGGAAACTGCATGTGATTTGGACAGGAGTTGCAACACATTCCTCCCCCTAATCGCGTGTTTTTTTTGCAGTGCTATTTAAAGGGGTGTTCCAGCCCTAAGTTGTGTTTATTAAAAGTCAGCAGCTACAAAAAGTGTAGCTGCTGGCTTTTAATAAACACTCACTTACCTGCTCCTGCGTTCCAGCGACGCGCCGACCGGGGCTCCGCTCCTCTCCCCCCCTCCCCGGCCGGCGTCTCCATCCTGACTGTGGGCACCCAGCCGTGACAGCCTTCGGCTTCACGGCCGGGCACCCACTGCGCATGCGCGAGCCGTACTGCGTGCGCGGTGCGGCTCGCCGCTGATTGGAGAGGCGATCGCATGGGACCTGTCAGTGTCCCATGTGATCGCCTACAGGGAGGGGCTGGTGTAGGCGATTAAGGCTTAATCGCCTAACCAGCCCCTCGGCGGAAGCAGGAAGTGGGACAGGAAGTCCCACTCCTACTGAAGCCCCCACTCCCCCCCCCAAAAAAATTACATGCCAAATGTGGCATGTATGGGGGTGAGGAGTGGAGTAAGCAAAGGTAGTTTTTTGGGGTGGAACACCCCTTTAAGCTTATTCATTTTGTATGGATGCAAATCACTCCGCAAAGTACCGGTGAGTACTTGTAGGAAAGTATTGGTACTCGTACTCCTTCGATTAAAATAAAAACTGTATCGCTACATCCCTCCAGAACCATATGAGTCCACATGCCCTTAACATGCCTCCCTGTAGCGCCTTGTCCCCATATTGATGGAGACGAGGGCCTCTTCCCCACAACCATGGCCGGTGGTTGTGGGGGGTTTGAAGGCAAAGAGGCTCCAGATCAAATCGCAGTGATTGCGCTGCATTCCTGTTCAAATTGCATGCAATTCTTTTACAGTGTGATTTGAGCATATTCATTTTGTATAGACGCAAATCGCAATGCAAAGTATCGGCGGGTACCGGACCTACAGTATTGGTACTCATCGGTTTAAGGAAAAAATTAAAAAAGATGTTGCAACCCTGAAAAACAGTTCAAAACTGTACTAAATGCCAGCACCACCCGTTCCCAAACAGAGGTGCAGTAGTGCCGCGTTACATATTTTGCCTCTTGCACGTACTCGTAGTTTTAGCACTCGTTGTTTTTTTTTTTGTTTTTTTTATGTGTGCGTTTACCATGAAATGATTAAAGTGGATGTAAAGCCACTCTCATCCTTTCTACTGCCATAGTGCTGATCAATAAGGATATAGATGCCTCCTACATGTATCCTTACCTGTCAAATGTCTCCCCTCTGTTTATAAGAACTGAAAAACTGCAGATTCTGTGGGTGGGTCTGCTCGTGATCTTGGGTCTCAGTCAGTCAACATAATTTACTCCTCATTCTTTAACTATAATTCTTACTCTCAAATCCAGAGTTAACAATGATCTCATGAAATGTCAAAATTAATTATGCCTGCCATATCTAAGTATAAATTATTCTCTATCATAAGTCTGCACTACACAGCAAGGGGGCGAACGATCCAAGTTGTTTCTCTAAAAGCAAGTAGTGCATGAGATATTTAAATATTCACAGCAACAAACCAAGGTTCTCTGCAAGTCTGATTTCACTGAACAATAAGAGGATTGATCAGAGCTGGATTAACTCTGTGTGGCAAGACTGGGCACAGATGATGGGTGAATCTTATACTGTACATTGTGAGATAAAAAAAAAAAAGGTTTACAACCGCTTTAACCACTTAAGGACCTCCTACCGATGATATATATTGGCAGAATGGCACGGCTGGGCACAGGCCCGTACAGGTACGCTGTCTTTAAGAGCCCAGCTGTGGGTCTCGCCCGCGTACCCGACCGTCGCCGGTGTCCCGCAATCGGTCACCGGAGCTGAAGAACCGGGAGAGGTGTGTGTGTGTGTGTGTGTAAACACACCTTCCCCGTTCTTCTGTGTGGCAGTGTCACTGATCTTCCTTTCCCTGGTGGTATAGGGAACAGACGATCAGTGACGTCAAGCCTACAGCCACGCCCCCTACAGTAAGAATCACTCCCTTAGGGCACACTTAACCCCTTCGCTCCACCTAGTGGTTAACTCCTTCACTGCCATTGTAATTTTCACAGTAATCGGTGCATTTTTATAGCACTTTTCGCTGTGAAAATGACAATGGTCCCAAAAATGTGTCAAGTCTCCGATGTATCCGCCATAACATTGCAGTCACGAAAATAATTGCTGATCGCCGCCATTAGTAGTAAAAAATAAAAATCTACCTATCCCCTATTTTGTAAACGCTATAACTTTTGCGCAAACCAATCAACGCTTATTGCGTTTTTTTATATGTAGAAGAATACGTATCGGCCTAAACTGAGGAATTTTTTTTTTTTTTTAGATATATTTTTTGGGGATATTTATTATAGCAAAAAGTAAATATTGAATTATTTTCAAAGTTGTCTCTCTATTTTTGTTTATAGCGCAAAAAATAGGTGACCAAATACCACCTAAAGAAAGCTCTATTGGTGGGGAAAAAAAGGACGTCAATTTTGTTTGGGAGACATGTCGCACGACCGCGCAATTGCCAGTTAAAGCGATGCAGTGCCAAATCGCAAAAACTGGCCAGGTCCTTTACCTGCATAATGGTGCGGGTCTTAAGTGGTTAAGACAGAAGGGCCGACCCTGCACTGCCATTATAAAGGCCTTGTAAGGTCTATAGGGCCTCTTATTTCCCGATGCTTTGCTCCTGTGTGTCCCATACTCGGTGCCGTTCGTGTTTGTAGCTACAAGCAGGCCGGTGAGGGGGGGGGGGGGGGGGATAATACTCCTAATTGTATCTGCATTTCTACTACCATGTGTTTCTGAATGAGTCCCCTTCCACACAGAGACAAAAAAAACCCCCAAAAAAACGACCACGTGATCCCAATGCAGAGCGTCGCTCCTATTTTTATTCCACTCCATTGAAATGGTCCTCGGCCTGGTTGCCAGGAAAAGAGGTCCCACTCGCCCCCCTCCCCTCCCCGGTCTAAGAAAGGACATTGCCTCAAATTGAAAAATATTTATGCGATATCGAATTCTCCGCAGCACCGGATCCCTCCCAGGCTCTACGCCCGAGGCCAGCTGTGCCGTGTATCTCCTTCCCTGGTGGAGAACAGTTCCTTCCTCCCAGCAGCTGGTGGACTTTTTATTGTTCGTTCTGATTTTTTATTTTTTTTGATTTATCGACCTGCAGAAGATGAAGAGGCTCTTTTATCTGTTCCCAAAACAGTGCTATGTGTGAGCTTTGAGAAGAAAGATTTGTAGGAGTATTATTATTATTTTTTTTTCCTTTTTGTGATAAATGTGTAAATGATATCTGTTGCAGAACATCTGAGGTCTTTTATAGGACGTGTGTAGACGGCTGATGGAGGCTTGCTTGTTTCGTAACCTTGTACAGTGTAGTACAGGCATGTCCAAAGTGTGGCCCCCCCCTGTTAATTTAATACAGCCCCCTGGGGATCTGGATATATAGGTTGTTTGTGGCCCCCAGGGCCACAAAAGATATATACCGTATTTATCGGCGCTGCCTTGAAGGGGACAGGGAGGGGGCAGGACGAGTGCCGTCCGATTACATGAAGAGAATCTTCTGTTTACTCAGCAGTGTCCGTAATGGAAGTCCCGTCTCCTGGGATGCCATTGGACAACTGTTCTGTCTATCATATGAGGCGGGACTTTGTATTAACCACTTAACGACTGCCGCATGTATATGTACGTCCACAGAATGGCACGTACAGCCAGATGGACGTGCTGGTACGTCCCTGCCTTCCCGCGGGTCGGGGGTCCGATCGGGACCCCCCCCCCGCTACATGCGGCGGTCGGTAAGTGTGTGGGAGCGATCCGGGATGAGGGGGCGGCTGTTCGTTTCTGTCCGCCCCCTCGCGATCGCTCCCAGCGAATCTGCTTTGCCCACCCTCTGCCTGTGTAATGTAAACACTGGCAGAGGAAGTGATGTCACCTCTCCTCTCGGCGGTTTTGTCGTTCCGGCGAGAGGAGAGAAGACATCACAAGTAAGTCGCACCAACACTACACTGACACCACACACATAGGCACACTTAACCCCTTCAGATCACCCCCCCCCCCCCTGTCACACTGTCACTGATTGCAGTGATGATATATTTACTGATCACTGCATTTAGTGTCAGTGTGACAGGCAGTTAGTGTTAGGTCCAGGGAAGCTTCCGTACCCCCCCTAATAAAGGTTTAACCCCTTGATCACCGCCCTAGTTAACCCTTTCACCCCCTATTGCCAGCGTCACCAAGCGATTGGTTTTCTGATCGCCGTATTAGTGTCACTGTTGCCGCTAGGTAGCTAGTTTTTTTTATTTTTATTGCGATTTATTTATTTATTTATTTTTTACTAAAGACGTGGCTGAATATATTTTGGCCTAAATGGTTGACTAAAATTTAGTTTATTCGATTTTTTCTTATAACAAAAAGTAGAAAATATATTAAATATTTTTTATATTGCAAAAAATAAAAATCGCAGAGACCATCAAATATCATCAAAAGAAAGCTCTATTCGTGGGAAGAAAAGGAAGTAAATTTTGTTTCGGTACAACATTGCATGACCGCGCAATTACCAGTTAAAGCAGCGCAGTGCCAAATTGTAAAAACACCTTTGGGCATTTAGCAGCATATTGGTCCGGGGCTTAAGTGGTTAAAGAGGCCACTGTTTTTCCTGTTTGTACTCTGTCGGCACTCGTCCTGCCCCCCTCCCTCTGCCCTCCGAGGCTGCAGACTCCAAGCATATAGAAAGCTGCCACACTTTGCTGCCCTCCTAGGACTGGATTTATCGTTGCATTCTAAAAGCAAATAAAGAGGTCGCACCAGCCTCGTGCGTTTCCTTTGGTAAATCATTTATTGAGGAAAACAAAACTGTTGTATACTCAGACAACTGTGTACAACACGCGCAATAAAATCGTCTAAAGACAATGTTGCCCCATCTACTGCGCCTGTCGCCTGGATCTATTTGGCTTACGTGTTTTGAGGGGTATCCCATCTTCTATTTGGCTCTGATAAAGATGGGATCCCCCTCGAAACACCTAGACCAAATAGATTCAGATGGCGCCATTTGGGTCTGGTATAAATATTGAGGACACCACTGCCCATTCTGCACCTGACTCTTGGTCCTTGCCGACTGACAACACCTACCCACCATCGGGTGATCCTGCTCCTTAGTTTTTGTAGTAGGTGGGCAGTGGAGCTGTCATTCAACTGGAGCCAAGCGTCGGGTGTGGACTGCGCATGTTCATCCTCGTCTAGCCTGCCAGAATGCATGCTCTGATAATGGCCTGGTATGGATTTTGAGGGGGACCCTCACGCCATATTTTATGGAGTGGTGTCCCGCTCAAAATTCATACCAGACTCGAAGGGCCTGCTCTTTTGTTTACATTCTATTGTCAGCGGGGCATCCCGCTGACAGCAGATGAGTCATGGTTGGTAAGGATGTGGCGGGTGCCAGCTCCTTTAAAGCGGAGGTCTACTCACCGCTGCAAAAAATAATAGCCAGCAGCTACACATACTGGAGTAATAATCGGACACTTGCCTGTCCTGGAGTCCACTGATGTTGGCACCGTAGCTGATGCTTCCCTGCCAGGAACCCTACTGCTCATGCGCTCCGCTCCTCTCTCCTACTGGCCCAGTGGTGGGGGAGGGAAGAGGAGGGAGCCCAGGCAGTGCCGTCAATACTGTGGCTGAGGCTCCTAGAAGTGGGAACAGGATACCTGTGAAAGACGGTTATCCTGCCCCCCTCCCAACCCGAAAGGTGCCAATTGTGGCATCGGAAGGGGGGAGGAATCCGTTAAGCGGAAGTTCCACTTTAGGGTGGAGCTCTGCTTTAAATGACGTTGTATGACGTCTACCGGGGGGCAGTGGTTAAGGGATCCCTCTAGGAGGTGATAATGAGCACTTTGGATGTAGAAAGAGCTTGTTTTTCACCCATGTGGATAAACTCTTTTTGCAGTGAGAAACCAGAATAAGTCACGTGCCTGACCCTGGCAGGTCCATTCGCTGGAAATGACAAGCAGATGTCTCCCTGGTCTATAGCTAGTCCAAGTATGATCATACAAGGGCTGGTGTGTGTGTTTTCATGGTTCAACAGCAATTCTCGAGGATAATGTTAAAGTGACGCTAAACTCGAAAAAAACTAAATTCAAGTACACAAGTCCCTTCTTTTGTCCCTTCTTAGGGATAAGCTAAGGTGAGGCAATGCATGGGATAACAAGTTTTTAATTAAAACATTTCTATTGGGAGCTGCATTTAGTGCTCCCTGGTGGGAGTTCCATGCTCCTCTCTTAAGGGCTTTATGGAACTTGTTTAAATCTTGTAAAGTCTTCCTGTACACAATGATCTCCAGACTCATGTTTACCACCTGATACCCATGTGAACTGGAGTGGACACACAACAACATCATTTTAGAATATCTACATTCCTCTCTGTGAATAAATATAGACTGGAGATCTACTTTCACACGGAAAACATTTCAACAGTACGAGCCTAATATGGTTCACAAGAAAGAAAGAAATAAAAAAATAAAAAAAAAGTTTCATATCAATTTAATTTTAAAATAGAACTATAGGCAAAATTTTATTTATTTTTTTTGGATAGAGCAAGGAATGGTTATAACTCCTTTCTATGTTCCCATTTGGAGAGATTTCCCTTCACTTCCTGTCCCATAGCCAAACAGGAAGTGAGGCAATCCCTGAAAATGAAAGGGGTTGTAAAGTGTAAAAAATATATAATACACACACATTATATATATATATATATAAATATATATATATATATATATATATATATATATATATATATATATATATATAATATATATATATATATATTTGGAACAATGGAGAGGATCCAATTGGTTTCAACTATACGAAATGCACCTCATCCCGTAAAGTAGTAGGTAAGAACAGAGAGGGCAATGGGATTATAACGGTGCACTATAGAATAAGTTCTAAATATAACAAATAATTGTAATATTAAACTTATTCTATAGTGCACCGTTATAATCCCATTGCCCTTTGTGCGTGTAATAAATAAATAAATATATATATAATTTTAAATAACAAACATGTTATACTTCCCCGAACCTGGTCTTCTGGGGTCCCTCGGCGGCTGTCTCGGTTCCTTTCCGCAAGCACTCAACACCTTCATGTGAGCAAGCTCCCATGGTGTTGAGTTCCTGCGGGCGCGCTCCCGTGATACAGCCTGCGGCTATTGCCGCTCACTGTATGACTCGGCCCCGCCCCCGGCGCGTCTCGTCATTGGATGCGATTGACAGCAGCGCGAGCCTATGGCTGCGCTTCTTTTCAATCCGTCCAGTGTAGCCGGCACAGACAGCAATAAAAACGGATAGGTGTGCTCATTCCTCTATCCAAAATTATATATATATATATAAAAAAAAAAAGCAAGGCTTATAAAGACTGGAATGCCATTAAAGTTCATGGCAGGCGTCCCAATACTTTTGACAATATAGTGTGTATATATATATATATATGTGATCCTGCACACAGCGAAGTGAAGTGGTTAAACACGCATTTTTTTTTCACGTGGCAATCGCAGCAGAATCGCACAACGTTTTGTGGTGCCAGTAGTAATAATGGCACCCAAACATGTAATTTTGCTGCGATTTAGAATCGCAGGCAGAATGGTGTCAATTCTATTCTCGATTCCAAATCCCCGTATGTGAACGGGGTCTTAGACAAGATCCCGGAATACCAGACTAAGTGGGTCTCTTTTGTAATGTATGCCCGTCCCTGCTCTCCGTCCCGTATAGAAAGTATGGAAAATATCCCATGTTATGGAACAAATGGTAAACGTGGCAGGAAAGCTTTTGAACAGCTGAGTTCTTTCATTAGGAGATGCGTCAGTTCTTGTTTCTATTTTGATGAAGAGTGGGTGTGAATGGCACACATTTTTTACGTATTCCCTTGGAAGTGTAAATGGTTGTTGATTTGTATTAGAAGAATGGGGCGTGAGGGGAGAGCGGATGGATCTGAATCGGGCGTGAGCAGAATGGACTGATCTGAATGGGGGGAGCGAGCGGATTTAAATGGGGTGTGGGGAAGGGAACGAATTTAAATGGGGCGAGGGGGGAGCGGACGTCTCTGGATGGTGAGAGGGGGGAGTGGACGTCTCTGGATGGTGAGAGGGGGGAGCGGACGTCTCTGGATGGGAGAGGGGGGAGCGGACAGCTCTGGATAGGGGGAGCGAATGGATTTAAATGGGGGCGAGGGGGAAGCAGACGTCTCTGGATGGGGAGAGGGGGGAGCGGACGTCTCTGGATGGGGAGAGGGGGGAGCGGACGTCTCTGGAATGGGGAGAGGGGGGCTTAGCTCTGGATAGGGGAGAGGGGAGCGGACGTCTCTGGATGGGGAGAGGGGGGAGCGGACGTCTCTGGATGGGGAGAGGGGGGAGCGGACGTCTCTGGATGGGGAGAGGGGGGAGCGGACGTCTCTGGATGGGGAGAGGGGGGAGCGGACGTCTCTGGATGGGGAGAGGGGGGAGCGGACGTCTCTGGATGGGGAGAGGGGGGAGCGGACGTCTCTGGATGGGGAGAGGGGGGAGCGGACGTCTCTGGATGGGGAGAGGGGGGAGCGGACGTCTCTGGATGGGGAGAGGGGGGAGCGGACGTCTCTGGATGTGGAGAGGGGGGAGCGGACGTCTCTGGATGGGGAAGAGGGGGGAGCGGATGGATATGGATGGGGAGAGGGGGGAGCGGATGGATATGGATGGGGAGAGGGGGGAGCGGATGGATATGGATGGGGAGAGGGGGGAGCGGATGGATATGGATGGGGAGAGGGGGGGAGCGGATGGATATGGATGGGGAGAGGGGGGAGCGGATGGATATGGATGGGGAGAGGGGGAAGCGGACGTCTCTGGATGGGGAGAGGGGGGAGCGGACGTCTCTGGATGGGGATAGGGAGAGCAGACGTATTTAAATGGGGCGAGGGGGAGTGGACGTCTCTGAATGGGGAGAGGGGGGAGCGGACGTCTCTGGATGGGGAGAGGGGGGAGCGGACGTCTCTGGATGGGGAGAGGGGGGAGCGGACGGATATGGATGGGGAGAGGGGGGGAGCGGATGGATATGGATGGGGAGAGGGGGGACCGGACGTCTCTGGATGGGGATAGGGAGAGCAGACGTATTTAAATGGGGCGAGGGGGAGCGGACGTCTCTGAATGGGGCGAGGGGGGAAGCGGACATCTCTGAATGGGGCGAGGGGGGAAGCGGACATCTCTGAATGGGGCGAGGGGGGGAAGCGGACATCTCTGAATGGGGCGAGGGGGAAGCGGACATCTCTGAATGGGGCGAGGGGGGAAGCGGACATCTCTGAATGGGGCGAGGGGGAAGCGGACATCTCTGAATGGGGCGAGGGGGAAGCGGACATCTCTGAATGGGGCGAGGGGGGAAGCGGACATCTCTGAATGGGGCGAGGGGGGAAGCGGACATCTCTGAATGGGGCGAGGGGGGAAGCGGATATCTCTGAATGGGGCGAGGGGGGAAGCGGACATCTCTGAATGGGGCGAGGGGGGAAGCGGACATCTCTGAATGGGGCGAGGGGGGAGCGGATGTATCAGGATGGTGTAAGGAGGAGCAGACGGATCAGGATGGGGCTAGGGGCGAGCGGATGGGAGATCAGGATCGACAGAGCGATCCTTGCTTGGCAAAGCGGAGCCAGCACACTGATTCGCCCCGTGTGAAAGAGCCCTTAAAGGAGTTGTAAAGGAAAACTTTTTTTTTGTTGCTGAAATGACTGTTTACAGGGTATAGAGACATAATAGTTAACTGATTCCTTTTAAAAACTATTAAAAATAGATAAAAATCAATCGTATAATGTGCCTCTAGTTTCTAGTTTCGTTTTTTGCATGTTTCCTGCCTGTGCTGTACAGAGCCACAGAGCCAATACAGGGCAGTGATGGTTTGGAAAACGAATGTGATTGGTGTTGAGGGGTTTTAGAGACACACAGTAATCTCCTTGATTAGTGACCACAGAGAGAAAGCTCCCAGTACTGTGGTCATCAGGAAACAGACAACCAGGAAGTGTGGAGTTCAGAGAAGAATTACAGCAACTTGAGAGCAAAAACAAACAATGAGGACATGAAAACAGCACTCCATTAAGGTAAAGGAAGCTATTAAGATAAAAAAATTCCTTTACAAACCCTTTAAACTGGCCATAGATTTTGAACGAAAATTTTAATGAAAGTCCTCACAACATTCGGTGCCGAGAGCACAGCGATTGGCGGCTAACAGAACCTGCAAGCAGTTTTCTGATCATGGGACAGCCAATCACGGTGGTCACATGGCCAAAAGCCCCATTTCACCCCACCTCCTGACATCCTAAAGCCCTTAAAGGGGTGCCCGGAGGCGGCACCAAGGGATTAAGAAAAGAAAATCGCAAACGCTGTTAGAAATTAGTTAGAGAAAAAAAAAAATCCGTCCTGCCCCTTCAAATTTTCCCATCACTGTGGTTGAAAATGAACATCACATTGCCCCACTATATATAACATTTTTCTTACAACTTTCTTATAAATTTTTCCTTAATTCCTAAGAATTCTTGTTTGAGATTTTACCCATCTATGGCCAGCTTTGCAGTACAGTTTGATAGAAGGTGGTTGAGCGGACCCTGCTCAATAGGGCTTAGAATCCGAGCTTGGGTCAAGGCAATAACCGTGGGGAAAATGCTGATGGAGAAATTAAGATTTTCAGGCCTCTCTCTAAAGAGGTGGGTTTTCAGGGATTGCCTAAAGGTGGACAGAGTAGGAGATAGTCGGACAGGTTGGTGAAGGGAGTTCCAGAGGATAGGAGAGACTCAGGGTAAGTCCTGGAGACCAGCATGTGAGAAGCTAACAAGGGGGCAGCAGAGCAGGAGGCCTTGGAAATGTTCGAGCCGTTGCCCATCCTGCTCCTTCAAATTTTCTCTTCGGTGTGGTTCAAAACCAATATCAGTTTTTGGGTAGAGGTAGGATAGGCCTCTCTAAAGAGGTGGGTATTGGGGATTGCCTAAAGGTGGACAGAGTAGGAGATAGTCGGACAGGTTGGGAGTTCCAGAGGATAGGAGAGACTCAGGGTAAGTCCTGGAGACCAGCATGTGAGAAGCTAACAAGGGGGCAGCAGAGCAGGAGGTCTTGGAAATGTTCGAGCCGTTGCCCATCCTGCTCCTTCAAATTTTCTCTTGGGTGTGGTTGTAAACCAGTATCGGTTTGCCCCCCCCCCCCCCCCCCCCCCCCGGGTCATGAGAACATTGTGGGAATGTTCAGAGAATGAAACATTTTGAAGTGAAATTCTACTAATGCTTGACCAGTTGTTTTGGCTGTAGCGTACAAGTAGCAGTAAAGTTTTAAACTTCAAAATGTAGATGATAAATGGAGGCTCGGCAGAAAACTGTTAGATGATTTCCCATAGCGAATAAACCGTGAAGCTTGGCGATGCATTATGATGTTGCCTCTTTACTCCCATTTAGTATGCTACATACCCACATGCTTGTGTTGTGTTTTTTTATTTATTTTTATATATAGTACATGTAATCTTCGAAGGATCTTCTTTCCAGATTTTGAGCGTTCGTCGGCCTGTGCGGGATGATTTAGGAGCGCAGATGTAGGCATGTGCTGCTTATTCCGATCATCTCAAGTTTATTGTTCTGTGTTGCCGGATCTGACTGTGACAAAGTGCTTTTGAGCAGAGAAAAGCCCTGGAGCCAAAGGGTTATTTCCTCAGCCATCCTCTTCCTCCCCCCACTCAGAAAATAATGCAAAATGCTCCGAATTCCTTTCATTCCTGAGAGGGCTTTGGAAGAAAGGACTGTACTGACCCCCCCTGTATGAACCCAGCCCCCCTCCCTCATTCATAGACTGCTTGCTGGATTTGTTATGGCTGTGTTCTGATTGGCTGCTCCACATAAAAGCATCCATTGAAGAAGCTGAAGGACAGAATGGAGCGGCACTTCCTGTGACTTCAGTCTGAGGTCAGCCTCTCCTGGAGGCTGGAGAGGGGAGGCCTTTTCACCAACGGCTTGCCTGAGTGTGTGGCAATGCTTGGATATATGAATGCATTTCATTTCCATAGACTTGTATGCAATTTTTAGATTGGGGAGTGTCTTCACTCCATAGTAATGATACTGACACGCAAATATATTTCCTCCATTCTTGGCCCTCTCTTTCCCCCTTCTTCTTTTTTTTGTTACCCTTTTCATCCTCCTTTTTATCTTTTCTCCTTTTTTGCTCTCCTCCTTTCTCACCCTTTTTTTTTTCCTCCTCCCCTTCCACCCCCCCTACACTTTTGCTTTCCACCCTTTACCCCCCCCCACTCGTGCTTTCCACCCTTTAACCCCCCCCACTCGTGCTTTCCACCCTTTACCCCCCCCCACTCGTGCTTTCCACCCTTTACCCCCCCCTCTACTCGTGCTTTCCACCCTTTACCCCCCCCCCCACTCTTGCCTTCCCCCCCCCCATTCTTGCCTTCCACCCCCCCCACTCTTGCCTTCCACCCCCCCACTCTTTTGCCTTCCCCCCCCCCCACTCTTGCCTTCCACCTCCCCCCACTCTTGCCTTCCACCTCCCCCACTCTTGCCTTCCACCCCCCCCCACTCTTGCCTTCCACCTCCCCCCACTCTTGCCTTCCACCCCCCCCCACTCTTGCCTTCCACCCCCCCCCACTCTTGCCTTCCACCCCCCCCCCCCACTCTTGCCTTCCACCCCCCACCCCCCCACTCTTGCCTTCCACCCCCCCCACTCTTGCCTTCCACCCCCCCCCCACTCTTGCCTTCCACCCCCCCCCCACTCTTGCCTTCCACCCCCCCCCCCACTCTTGCCTTCCACCCCCCCCCCCTCCCACTCTTGCCTTCCACCCCCCCCCCACTCTTGCCTTCCACCCCCCCCCCACTCTTGCCTTCCACCCCCCCCCACTCTTGCCTTCCACCCCCCCCCCCCCTCCACTCTTGCCTTCCACCCCCCCCCACTCTTGCCTTCCACCCCCCCCACTCTTGCCTTCCACCCCCCCCACTCTTGCCTTCCACCCCCCCACCCCACTCTTGCCTTCCACCCCCCCACCCCACTCTTGCCTCCCCCCCACCCCACTCTTGCCTTCCACCCCCCCCCACTCTTGCCTTCCACCCCCCCCCCCCCACTCTTGCCTTCCACCCCCCCCCACTCTTGCCTTCCACCCCCCCCCCACTCTTGCCTTCCACCCCCCCCCCACTCTTGCCTTCCACCCCCCCCCCACTATTGCCTTCCACCCCCCCCCCACTCTTGCCTTCCACCCCCCCCCCACTCTTGCCTTCCACCCCCCCCCCACTCTTGCCTTCCACCCCCCCCCCACTCTTGCCTTCCACCCCCCCCCCCCCCCTCTTGCCTTCCACCCCCCCCCACTCTTGCCTTCCACCCCCCCCCCCACTCTTGCCTTCCACCCCCCCCCCACTCTTGCCTTCCACCCCCCCCCCACTCTTGGGTAAGGTAAAGTCCAGATGTTCCTTGATTACATAAAGGGGGCTATATCCATTTTTTCCTGGTTGTGTGGTGGGTGGTACATGGCGTTCTTTATTTCTGCCAAAAACACGTTCTGGCATTTGTGCCAATTACAGGCTGTTGGTGCTCCTCTGATTCTTCGAGTCCTTCTCCTTTTTTCTAGAAATCTGTTTCTCTATGGAGTCGAGCGTCTTGCTGAATGACTGGAAATGTGTCGCTGATCCGTCTGACCCCGTTAGAATTGGCGGTTGTAGGTTGCGTCTCGAGGGTCTTGCTCTTGATGTCTCGGCACCTGAATCGCGCCGGTATCAATGTGCCGAGCCGAGCGATCTCTGTGCACAAACTGCCGGCAATCTCCTGCCTTCCTCTACCGATACAGACAGCTACTAGCAGGAAAAACCGCTTAAATGTTATTATCGCAGTTAAAGGAAAGGTTGTTCTGTCATAATATGCCACCCACTCCGGTTGCATCCCGCCGCGTGAAGTACAGGATGTGAATTTCACATTCTCCCGAATTTTTAGTTCTCGCACATCTTCTATAGATTATAGAGAGATGATGACATCGTGTTTCTCCTTGTCCAATACTTAATCAATTCTGTCTGTCGTTTTGTGATCACAAATTGGTAATTAATTCACATTTTTGTTTTGTTTCGCTTAAAGCGGAGCTCCACACAAAAATGGAACCTCCACTGTCCGGATTCCTCCTCCCCTCCGGTGTCACATTTGGCACCTTTCAGGGGGGCGGGGGGTGCAGATACCGGTCTAAGGCCCTTTTCACACTGGAGCGTTTTTCGAGAGTTTTTCGAGCGTTATTCCAGCAAAGCCTTATCTGCAACCCCAATGTGTTGGTAAAGCACCGATAAGACCCTAAAGTTTTAGGGCCTTTTTGCAGTGCCTCGGTGTGAAAGGGCAAGGCGTTTTTACAGCGCTTTTCAATTCATTTCAATGGAGAGGGGCGTTTTTGGTGCGTTTTTTTTTCAGAGCCCAAAAGCTACTCCAAAGATGCTGCTTGCAGGACTTTTCTCAACGCCCCGCCAGTTCAACGCCTCAGTGTGAAAGGGTAAGGCGTTTTTACAGCGCTTTCAATTCATTTCAACGGAGAGGGGTGTTTTTTGGAGTGTTTTTTTTCAGCGCTCAAAAGCTGCTCCAAAGATGCTGCTTGCAGGACTCAGTGTGAAAAGGTCCATTGAGATGCATGGAGCGTTTTTAGGAGCGCTATTTTTAACGCTAAAATGCTGTAAAAACGCTTCAGTGTGAAAGGGGTCTAAAAAAGGTATCTGCACCCACTTCCGGGCATAGACCCCCCCCGCGTTATCTGTTGAAGTCTATGCCATGTCCTGCACCCCCCCTCCCCCCGCTGCCTTCTGGGGAGCCACACAAGTCCCAGAAGACAGCAAGTACCAGTGGCATTGTGCAGAGCGAGTCGCGCATGCGCAGTAGGGAACCAGAAGGTGAAGCCGCAAGGCTTCACTTCCTGACTCCCTTATCGAAAACGGCAGCAGCAGCACCTGAGAGTTGAGCGATGGCTCGGCTTCAGGTGCTGACATCGTGGGCGCGCTGGACAGGTAAGTGTCCTTATTTTTTTTTTTTAAAGTCAGCAGCTGCAGTAATTGTAGCTGCTGATTTTTAAATAAAAAATAATAATTTCGGCTGACCTCCGCTTTAAAGTTATTGCCGCAATTTGCACCTTCAGTCCAGAGATTTTCCTCCACATGACTTTTCTCCTGCTAGATGTTCTCGGTCTGATGGGCAGCATCATTCAATCCACTACATCTGAGCCCAGGTTGTCCCTGTGGCAAGACAGTGAAAAGAGAAGCAGGGCAGCAGTGAGCTCCTCTCTGTCACTTGCTTTCTCCACCTGTTCTTCCCCCCCCCCCCCCATAATCCTACTTGCCTAGGTGGATGCAGCATCTGTCCCCCACCTACTCTGCACTGAGAAGCAAGCGATCAAACACCGCCGATGGCTCAGTTCGGTTCTCTCGGCTCCCAGAGCAGAGAGCCGCTGACTGTCGGTCAGTGGCTCTCCGCTTTGACCCCCCTGCTCTCACTGGAGCGCTGAGCTGTGGAGGGAGCGGGGAGCGGCTTGCTGAGAGGCTAAGGCCGCGTACACACGACCGAGGAACTCGTCGGACGAAACTGTCGTTTTCCTCGTCGAGTTCCTTGTTAGGCTGTCGAGGAACTCGACGAGCCAATTTTTTCCATTCCTGTCGAGGCAATAGAGAACATGCTCTCTTTTTGGCTCGTTGAGTTTTTCGACAGTTTCCTCGTCGAAAAATGTACACACGACCGGTTTCCTCGGCAAAACACGTCTCCCAACAAGTTTCTTGCTGGATTCTGCCAAGGAAACCGGTCATGTGTACGAGGCCTGAGACTGTCATCAGTCCAGGCACCTGGCGGGTCACGGGAGTGAAAAATGAATTGCACTTCTGTGACCCATAGGAAAAGGCGAGCCCAGTCTGGACTTCTCCTTTTAAATCCACTGTATAATTTACTGCTGCTCAGGAGCTCTGGGCTTCAGCAAAATGGCGGCTTGCAGCAAGAAGAGACGGGAAGAATGCTGGATACAATTTGCAGCACGCACTAATTGTGGTGGTATATTTATTCATGTGGAATAGATGTTCCTAGCTAAAGAATATTATTATTATTATAAAAAAAAATAGATTTATATATATATATATATATATATATATATATATATATATATATAATATAAAAAAAAAATTATGATCACATTGTTATGGTGAGATGCCAGTAATCTAAATCTCTCGCTGGAAAGGCACCATGTTTTTGTCTTTTATTGCGTATTTATTATTGGAGTTACTGGACAAAAATTTGTTGTATTGGTGAATAAAAAAAATAGTAAAACGGAGAATTTAAAGCGGCTGTATTCACAGAAAAAAAAAAAAACCTTTACCTAGGGGCACAAAAAAGGCCGCTTGTTGTGTAATCCGCTCTGTCTCCTGCGAGTGTGAGCAATCTGGATAAAGCTGCTTTTATAAACTGTGCAGGGAAAAAATAGTGTTTTGGTAGGAAGGCCGGTCTAGTGTGTTGTATTAACCCCTTCATTGTCCGTGTATAGAAAGGGAAACTTAAAGTAGAACTTTGGCCTCCTGGTGTAAAAAAAAAATTAAAATAAATGCTGCAGCGTTTAAAAACTCATATTTTTATATAGTTGCATTAGGCCAGCTTGCACCAACATAACTATGCACGTTCCATACCAGTGGGATCCCTCTAGATCAGGGACCAATTCCCTGTATTTTCCTCTTGCAGTAGCTGAATACCGGCAGGAGGGAGATGGGGAGAAGCCGGCTTTCAGCTGCTGCAGGAGGAAAATACACTGGATCAATTTCTGTAAATTCCGCCGCCCCTCCTGTCCGGGCTTCGGGTGTCGCGATCGACGGGTTGCCGAATTCTAGTTTAGACTGTCATACAGGAACTTTTTTAGTAGTTGTGCTTTAGAAACGCCAGACCATTTCGTATTATTTGGGCATAGTCCAGTTCAGTCCCATGTGCTTAGAAATGCAAGGTTTTGGGAACTTGCATTTGACCTGCCGGTTTTGCATTCTTAAAGGGGTGTTCCAGCCAAAAAATGTGTTTATTAAAAGTCAGCAGCTACAAATAGTGTAGCTGCTGGCTTTTAATAAACACTCACTTACCTGCTCCTGCGTTCCAGCGATGCGCCGACCGGGGCTCCGCTCCTCTCCCCCCCCTCCCCAGTCGGCGTCTCCATCCCGACTGTGGGCACGCAGCCGTGACAGCCTTCGGCTTCACGGCCGGGCACCCACTGCGCATGCGCGAGCCGCACTGCGCATGCGCGCGCGTCGCGGCTCGTCGCTGATTGGACAGGCGATTGCCTAGGACCTGTCAGTGTCCTAGGCCATCGCCTACAGGGAGGGGCTGAAATAAGGCGATTACGCCTCTCGCCTTATCAGCCCCTCGGCGGAAGCAGGAAGTGGGACAGGAAGTCCCACTCCTACTGAAGCCCCCACTCCCCCCCAAAAAAAATGACATGCCAAATGTGGCATGTATGGGGGTGAGGAGTGGATTAAGAGGAAGTTCCATTTTTGGGTGGAACTCCTCTTTAAAGACTTGTATGGTGATACAAAACCAGCTTGGAACAAAATGACCATCGGCACCGGCCCTTGAACCGGATTCCTTATAGAGCAGTGGTTCTCAACCTGGGGGTCGGGGCCCCCTAGGGCACAGGTGTCAAACACAAGGCCCGCAGGCTAAAACCGGCCCTCCAGGCCATTTCATGTGGTCCTCGCACTTCTCCTACAGCTACAGGAGATCTCCAGCCCTCCTCAGTTCCTCCTCCAGACCCCTACTTTCTGCTTTCAAGCAATGCATCAGCTTCTTCCCAGCAGCAGTGCACTGTGATGTAAGAACTCAACTTCTGATGATGGGGTGGCTCTTGACATCTAATGTAAAGAGGGGATGTGGGTCAAATGTGGACCTGGGCTGTTCCTGAAACCTGCGACCGCCCACTCAGCCTCTTCACAGCCGCCCATTCAGTTTTTCGGCTTAGCTGGGGGGCAGGGACTAGAGGTCACCTGACTGGTGAGGAATGTGAGGTGGGAGGGGCTGGAGGAGACCCCATCTGCTGATTTCAGCATAGGTGTCTCTGCTACGAGACACCACAAAGTCGGAGACACAGTGAGTAACACTACCTGTGATTTATAGTTGCCTTTAAAAGTCCCCACTACAGTTCTCAGATTAGCAGATGACCTTGATCAAGAGCACCTAATTTGGCTGATCCCAACTCCCCGCCATCACTGCCACTGATCCACTGCCACTGATCCCCCCCCCCCCGCCAGCACTGCCACTGATCCCCCCCCCCCCCCCCCCCCCCTGCCAGCACTGCCACATTTCCCTCCCCCGCCAGCACTGCCACATTTCCCTCCCCCCCGCCAGCACTGTCACATTTCCCTCCCCCGCCAGCACTGTCACATTTCCCTCCCCCGCCAGCACTGTCACATTTCCCTCCCCCCGCCAGCACTGTCACATTTCCCTCCCCCCGCCAGCACTGTCACATTTCCCTCCCCCCGCCAGCACTGTCACATTTCCCTCCCCCCGCCAGCACTGTCACATTTCCCTCCCCCCGCCAGCACTGTCACATTTCCCTCCCCCCGCCAGCACTGTCACATTTCCCTCCCCCCGCCAGCACTGTCACATTTCCCTCCCCCCGCCAGCACTGTCACATTTCCCTCCCCCCGCCAGCACTGTCACATTTCCCTCCCCCCGCCAGCACTGTCACATTTCCCTCCCCCCGCCAGCACTGCCACATTTCCCTCCTCCGCCAGCACTACCAAATTTTTCCCCCGCCAGCACTGCCACAGATCTCCCCCCCCCCCCCTCCCCGCCAGCACTGCCACTGATCCCCCCCGCCAGCACTGCCACTGATCCCCCCCACCAGCACTGCCACTGATCCCCCCCGCCAGCACTGCCACTGATCCCCCCCGCCAGCACTGCCACTGATCCCCCCCGCCAGCACTGCCACTGATCCCCCCCCCCGCCAGCACTGCCACTGATTCCCCCCCCCCCCCCCCGCCAGCACTGCCACATTTCCCTCCCCCGCCAGCACTGCCACATTTCCCTCCCCCGCCAGCACTGCCACATTTCCCTCCCCCGCCAGCACTGTCACATTTCCCTCCCCCGCCAGCACTGTCACATTTCCCTCCCCCGCCAGCACTGTCACATTTCCCTCCCCCGCCAGCACTGTCACATTTCCCTCCCCCGCCAGCACTGTCACATTTCCCTCCCCCCGCCAGCACTGTCACATTTCCCTCCCCCCGCCAGCACTGTCACATTTCCCTCCCCCCGCCAGCACTGTCACATTTCCCTCCCCCCGCCAGCACTGTCACATTTCCCTCCCCCCGCCAGCACTGTCACATTTCCCTCCCCCCGCCAGCACTGTCACATTTCCCTCCCCCCGCCAGCACTGTCACATTTCCCTCCCCCCGCCAGCACTGTCACATTTCCCTCCCCCCGCCAGCACTGTCACATTTCCCTCCCCCCGCCAGCACTGTCACATTTCCCTCCCCCCGCCAGCACTGTCACATTTCCCTCCCCCCGCCAGCACTGTCACATTTCCCTCCCCCCGCCAGCACTGTCACATTTCCCTCCCCCCGCCAGCACTGTCACATTTCCCTCCCCCCGCCAGCACTGTCACATTTCCCTCCCCCCGCCAGCACTGTCACATTTCCCTCCCCCCGCCAGCACTGTCACATTTCCCTCCCCCCGCCAGCACTGCCACAGATCTCCCCCCCCCCCCTCCCCGCCAGCACTGCCACTGATCCCCCCCCCGCCAGCACTGCCACTGATCCCCCCCCCCCCGCCAGCACTGCCACTGATCCCCCCCGCCAGCACTGCCACTGATCCCCCCCGCCAGCACTGCCACTGATCCCCCCCGCCAGCACTGCCACTGATCCCCCCCGCCAGCACTGCCACTGATCCCCCCCGCCCGCCAGCACTGCCACTGATCCCCCCCCCCCCCGCCAGCACTGCCACTGATCCCCCCCCCCCCGCCAGCACTGCCACTGATCCCCCCCCCCCGCCAGCACTGCCACTGATCCCCCCCCCCCCCGCCAGCACTGCCACTGATCCCCCCCCCCCCCACCAGCACTGCCACTGATTCCCCCCCCCCACCAGCACTGCCACTGATTCCCCCCCCCCACCAGCACTGCCACTGATTCCCCCCCCCCACCAGCACTGCCACTGATTACCCCCCCCCCACCAGCACTGCCACTGATTACCCCCCCCCCCCCCCCAGCACTGCCACTGATCCCCCCCCCCCCCCCCGCCAGCACTGCCACTGCACTGCAATCATCTTCAGATGTGAGTGGTGGTGCACTGATTCCCAACTATCCAGAAGAACACAACCTTCACGTGTGTACGATGTTGGTCCTTTGGGGAGAAGGTTGGGGCAGGTCACGCAGAGTTACTTGGAACTAAAGGCAACATTTGTTTTTGTTTTGGATAGAGTAAGGAAGGGTCATAATAACCCCGGTAAGGTTCATTTTTGCCATCTGTGTCCCATTGGGGGTCTCATTAGATATTCCTCTAAAGTGAGGACACCATGATTCCTAAACTGAGCTGGTCCAGGCCGTAATCTGGTTGGGTATGGCTGTACATAGCTTTTGGTTTGCCCGGCCCCGAAGAGCTATAGTAATGGCTCATAGCAGAAAAGCATGTGTTGGGCCATTAGGGTTTGTTCTTAGGTGTGGTAGCCTTGCCGCCCCTCTGAAGAGAATGGTTTAACCTCAAAAAGGCAGAACCAAATGTGGTGGTTGGGCGTTGCAGCGGTGTCCCAGTAACTATTGGTTAATGCTTGGTGGCCGGGCGGTCAGACCAGGGGGTTGAGCCTCCCTTTTTTTATTTTTATTTTTTAAGTTGCATCAAGTGAAGGTTATAACCCCTGATAATAGTAGAGAAGGATTTCCACCCTAAGCCCCAATCCTCAAAAGCACACACCCTTTTAGGAAATTGCAGGTGCTGGCTCTGCAACGAACTAGGAAGGAAGAACAAATCCTGGACGGCTGCACACCGTTGAAGGCATCTTTATTGATATCTTGTGTAGCAGATGAAATTGAATACAGTCACTTCATGTTACAGAAAACCGGAAAAGCTACTGACGCGTTTCACACTGTATGAAAGTGCTTAATCATAGCTGTGATTAAGCACCTTCATACGGTGTGAAACGCGTCAGTGGCATTTTCTGTAATATTAAGTGACTGTATTGGATTTCATCTGCTACACAAGATATCAATAACGATGCCTTCATTGGTGTACGGCCGTCCAGGATTTTTTCTTCCTTCCCTGATAATAGTAAACGGGACAGAGAGGGTGAATCTCCCTAATTCGGGACATAGACAGCAATAAAGTCCCTGCAGATGTTCTTATACCTGTCCACTCTTTTCAAAACTTCAGTTCTACTCTCAGCCTCTTTTGGCAACTGATAATCTTCTAACGATGTAACGGTGAAATTGGTATTTGAATTGATTGCAAAACGCATTGTAGATCTAATTTTATCCTTTTTTTTTTTTATGTTGCCCACAGTATGCAGCAACAGCATGGACATACGTAACAATGTAAGTGAACTTAAGGAGCTGGAAGAATGTGTCGTGATTGAAGGCTACCTCCAGATTTTACTCATCACCAACGCAAAGGTTGAAGATTTCCGGAACTTGCGTTTTCCCAAGCTCACAGTGATTACAGATTATTTACTGCTTTTCCGGGTGTCGGGCCTGGAGAGTCTGAGCGACCTCTTTCCCAACCTCACCGTCATCCGCGGCCGCATTCTCTTCTACAACTACGCCTTGGTTATCTTCGAGATGACGGACCTAAAGGAGATTGGGCTTTACAGCTTGCGGAATATTACACGTGGTGCTATAAGGATCGAGAAGAACTCCGACTTGTGCTACCTTTCTACTGTGGATTGGTCGCTGGTCCTGGAAGCGGTCTACAACAATTACATTGTCGGGAATAAACCACCAAAGGACTGTGGAGATATGTGTCCTGGCACTATGGAAGATAAGCCAATTTGCCAGAAAACCGTGATTGACAATGAATTTTCATACCGCTGCTGGTCAGCTGAACATTGCCAGAAAGGTAAGATCATGCAAATGTGATATGCTTTAGGTGTGGGCACAAAGAAAAGACTGCGCCAGTCCAAGTCCTCAGTATAATACCTGGGTCCCCCTCCACACTGATTGCTGGCTTTAGGAGCTCCCCCTGCTTGTCACAGATGGCTTCTAACATAGTGCCCATCTTAAACCATGATGCATTTCACCCTAATTGGGCTTATTCGTAGAGGTCACCTCTTTAGATAAGCCCAGTCAGGGTGAAATGCATCAAGGCGCCTGGCTTGGGGTACAGACAATGTTGGAAGCCAACTGCTAGACTATGACTGACGGGTTTCACCCTAATTTGACTTGTTCGTAGAGTTCACTACTTCAAATAAGCCCAGCTGGGGGGAAATGCATCAAGGCACCTGGCTTAGGGTAGGGACTATGTTGGAAGCAAACTGCTAGACTATGCCTCACGTGTTTCACCCTAATTGGGCTTATTCGTAGAGGTCACCTCTTCAGATAAGCCCAGTCAAGGTGAAATGCATTAAGGCGCCTGGTTTAGGGCACGTGCCCTATCTTGGAAGCCAACTGCTAGACTATGGCTGACGTGTTTCACCCTATTTTGACGTGTTCGTAGAGTTCACCTCTTCAAATAAGCCCAGCTGGGCTGAAATGCATCAAGGCACCTGGCTTGGGTTACGAACAATGTTGGAAGCCAACTTCTAGACTATGGCTGACATGTTTCACACTAATTGGGCTTATTCGTAGAGGTCACCTCTTCAGATTAGCTCAGTCACAGTGAAATACATCAAGGACACATGGCCTAGGGTGCGGATTATGTTGAAAGCCAACCTTTAGACCAGTAATGGCGAACCTTGGCACCCCAGATATTTTGGAACTACATTTCCCATGATGCTCAATTACGCTGCAGAGTGCAGGAGCATCATGGGAAATGTAGTTCTAAAACATCTGGGGTGCCAAGGTTCACCATCACCGCTCTAGGCTATTCTTGTTCGTAGAAGGCAGACTATGTTGGAAACCAACTGCTAGACTGGCTGACATGTTTCACCTTTATTGGGCCTATTCATAGAGGTCACCTCTTCAGATAAGCCCAGTCATGGTAAAATGCATGGGCTTGGGATGCGGACTATATTGGAAGCCAACCAGGGATATAGCGGACCTCCAGCTGTTGCAGAACTACAAGTCCCATGAGGCATAGCAAGACTCTGACAGCCACAAGCATGACACCCAGAGGCAGTGGCATTGTGGGACTTGTAGTTTTGCAACAGCTGGAGGTCCGCTAATTGCATATCCCTGTTCTAGACTATGCCTGATGTTTCACCCTAATTGGGCTTATTTGTAGAGGTCACCTCTTCAGATAAGCCCAGACGGGGTGAAATGCATCAAGGCACATGGCTTAAGGCGCGGATTATGTTGAAAGCCATCAGCTAGACTATTATTATTAATAGTAGAAGGTGGACTATGTTGAAAGCCGACTGCTAGACTATGACTGACGTGTTTCACCCGAATTTGACTTGTTCACCTCTTCAAATAAGCCCAGCTGGAGTCAAATGCATCAGGGCACCTGGCTTAGGGCAGGGACTATGATGGAAGCCAACTGCTAGACTATGCCTGACGTGTTTCACCTTAATTGGGCTTTTTCGTAAATGTCACCTCTTCAGATAAGCCCAGTCAAGGTGAAATGCTTTATGGCGCCTGGCTTAGGGCACGGACTATGTTGGAAGCCAACTGCTAGACCATGGGTCTTCAAACTACGGCCCTCCAGTTGTTCAGGATCTACAATTCCCATCATGCCTAGTCATGTCTGTGAATGTCAGTGTGTTACAATGCCTCATGGGCTGTTTAGTTCTACAGCAGCTGGAGGGCCGTAGTTTGAGGATCCCTGTGCTAGACTATGGCTGACATGTTTCAACCCAATTGGGCTTTCTCGTAGAGGTCACTTCTTCAGATGAGCCCAGTTGAGGTGAAATGCGCCAGATCATCATGGTTTGGGAGGGGGACTATTTCAGAAGCCAACTGCTTTGATTAAACTTTATGGTGGGACTTTATGGAAGTGCCGCTGTGTCTTTTCTTTCTGCCATGCTTTAGACAACCCTATGGAATGGTTGAAACTTGTGTGTTGAGAAATAACGGTGACCAGTTGGACCAACCTTGATTGCCATTTAAAATCCGGAGGGCTGCTGGCAAAGCTCACATTGTCATTGGTACTACGTGCCGCATACAGTCCTAAGTTGTGATCCTCCAGGTGGTGCTGCAGTGACTTCCCTTTCCTTGAGGACCTCTTCACATGGATGGAAAGTGGCTGGCTTGCAGCTGTTGCGGCGTCCCATTGGCTGTAAAGGGTGCATTTTACAGGCAGTGCAGAGTTTAAATTGCTGCAGCCATGAAGCATCGCACCTGCGGCTTGTGTACTACGCCTTCCAGCCGCAATGTTAGGATTTAGGTGGGTGGTGGTAAAAACATGGGTCAGCCCCCTGTTTTTACTGCCCCACACTCATGATTGTCTCTTGAATGCCTGGCATCTGCTACTCTTTCCCCCCCTGAAAAGCATTCATTTGCAGGTTGCTTCTCAGAGGGCAGTAGGCGTTGCCTCCACAGTGAAAGTGCCCTTACAGTGAGTGTAATGGGTCACTTGACTGACATGTCTTCTATTCAGAAATCTTCTTGTAAGTCACTGCAACACCACTTGGAAGACCACAGCTCAGGCTGGATGTGGCATGGACTACCACATTGTGCCTCATCGGAACCCCTTTTGGATGTAACATGGAAATTATTTGAGGGAACACACATGCCCACTGTAAAGTTTACAAATCAACTTTTCAACAAGTTTCGCTTTTAATTCACCCATCATATTTAACTAAATTGGAGTATATGACTTTCTGTTGCTTTTGGTTATGTTTAATGTGGATGTTCCTGAGACCGGTTTTCATGAAACGGCATACCTGTATAAATGGCAGGTTTAATTGGGAACATTGTGGCGCTGGTCTGTTTACCGTATGATGCATGTGTATAAATTGCCAGTTATTTTACTTTTCATGACAAGGCATCCTAACCGACTATAAGAGGTGTTGGATCCAGGGAAGGCCAGGGTGCGGGGATGGCCAGCGCTTGGGTGTTGGGTGCGGGGATGGCCAGCGCTTGGATGTTGGGTGCGGGGATGGCCAGCGCTTGGGTGTTGGGTGCGGGGATGGCCAGCGCTTGGGTGTTGGGTGCGGGGATGGCCAGCGCTTGGGTGTTGGGTGCGGGGATGGCCAGCGCTTGGGTGTTGGGTGCGGGGATGGCCAGCGCTTGGGTGTTGGGTGCGGGGATGGCCAGCGCTTGGGTGTTGGGTGCGGGGATGGCCAGCGCTTGGGTGTTGGGCGCGGGGATGGCCAGCGCTTGGGTGTTGGGTGCGGGGATGGCCAGCGCTTGGGTGTTGGGTGCGGGGATGGCCAGCGCTTGGGTGCGGGGGTGACCAGCGCTTGGGTGTTGGGTGCGGGGGTGGCCAGCGCTTGGGTGTTGGGTGCGGGGTGGCCAGCGCTTGGGTGTTGGCTGCGGGGGTGGCCAGCGCTTGGGTGTTGGCTGCGGGGGTGGCCAGCGATTGGGTGTTGGCTGCGGGGGTGGCCAGCGCTTGGGTGTTGGCTGCGGGGGTGGCCAGCGCTTGGGTGTTGGCTGTGGGGATGGCCAGCGCTTGGGTGTTGGGTTGCGGGGATGGCCAGCGCTTGGGTGTTGGGTTGCGGGGATGGCCAGCGCTTGGGTGTTGGGTGCGGGGATGGCCAGCGCTTGGGTTTTGGGTGCGGGGATCGCCAGCGCTTGGTTGTGTTGGGTGCGGGGATTGCCATCGCTTGGGTGTTGGGTGCAGAGATGGCCAGCGCTTGGGTGTTGGGTTGCGGGGATGGCCAGCGCTTGGGTGTTGGGTGCGGGGATGGCCAGCGCTTGGGTTTTGGGTGCGGGGATCGCCAGCGCTTGGTTGTGTTGGGTGCGGGGATTGCCATCGCTTGGGTGTTGGGTGCAGAG
Organism: Rana kukunoris; assembly: GCA_029574335.1. Lineage (NCBI taxonomy): Eukaryota > Metazoa > Chordata > Amphibia > Anura > Ranidae > Rana > Rana kukunoris. Next base: position 16,069,824 of record CM056051.1, read on the forward strand.
ATGGCCAGCGATTGGGTGTTGGGTGCAGAGATGGCCAGCGCTTGGGTGTTGGGTGTGGAGATGGCCAGCGCTTGGGTGTTGGGTGCGGGGATGGCCAGCGCTTGGGTGTTGGGTGCGGGGATGGCCAGCGCTTGGGTGTTGGGTGCGGGGATGGCCAGCGCTTGGGTGTTGGGTGCCGGGATGGCCAGCGATTGGGTGTGCGGGGATAGCCAGCGCTTGGGTGTTGGGTGCGGGGATGGCCAGCGCTTGGGTGTGCGGGGATGGCCAGCGCTTGGGTGTTGGGTGCGGGGATGGCCAGCGCTTGGGTGTGCGGGGATGGCCAGCGCTTGGGTGTTGGGTGCGGGGATGGCCAGCGCTTGGGTGTGCGGGGATGGCCAGCGCTTGGGTGTTGGGTGCGGGGATGGCCAGTGACTGCCTTAACAGGTACTCTTTAACACCTCAATATATATCCTCAGGGGTGTGTGTATATCATTGGTTGGAACACCCTGTCCTGTATCTTGGGAGACCAGAAAAATTGTCTGCATCCTCGTTCCTGACTAGTATGACATATATTATCACCACTATATCAGTATAGAGATGGGTGAGAACAGACCGGCTTGCATTGGTGTTTTGTGTGATTTTATTGTATTGTTACACTTTTTATTATTGTACAGTAACACAATCTTTAGCGATACTCGAATGACCTGTCATCTCTGTTTACCAAACATGATACTTTTAAGCTGTGGTTGAGCTATAGTACTATGCTGTTATTGGATTCCATTATTTCTTACTCAGACTTCCTTATGTAAAGGTGTTTACTGACAAGCTTTGTGTAATTGTATTGGCGAGGATGTGAAGGAGAATGCTGTGTTATGATTGCCTATCAAAAGAATCGAGGACTTAAGCAGCCTTATTGTGCGTCAAGCTGGATGAAGGACAAACATTGACTAATAATTTAGTAGTTGTGCGGGGGGCAGCCATGGGAGCAAATAGGAGGCCCCCAAATATTTGATTGTATCCCAAGCAAATTGGTGTGTTGTATGGCTTTGCCAAGGTCGGTGCATTTTGGTTATGTGGGATGTGAATGTTCGGTGGTTGATCTGTTTTTTCTCCACTCTGTAAAACTGCACACTTGTTTATAAATGCCGGGCTTTATTGGGAACATTGTGGTGCGGGTCTGTTTACCGTATGACGCATGTGTATGTATTGCCAGTACTTTTATTTTTCACGAACGTTGTAACATTTCGCAGACATGGCATCCACGACTATAAATAGTGCTGGATCCAGGAAAGGCCAGTCACTCTGTTGGATCCAGGAAAGGCCAGTCACTGTGTTGGGTCCAGGGAAGGCCGGCCGCTGTGTGTTGGGTCCAGGGAAGGCCGGCCGCTGTGTGTTGGGGTCCAGGGAAGGCCGGCCGCTGTGTGTTGGGGTCCAGGGAAGGCCGGCCGCTGTGTGTTGGGGTCCAGGGAAGGCCGGCCGCTGTGTGTTGGGGTCCGGGGAAGGCCGGCCGCTGTGTGTTGGGGTCCAGGGAAGGCCGGCCGCTGTGCGTTGGGTCCGGGGAAGGCCGGCCGCTGTGCGTTGGGTCCGGGGAAGGCCGGCCGCTGTGCGTTGGGTCCGGGGAAGGCCGGCCGCTGTGCGTTGGGTCCGGGGAAGGCCGGCCGCTGTGCGTTGGGTCCGGGGAAGGTCCCATTGACCTGTGGCACATCTACGTGGGATATCCATAGATGACGCTGTGGAACAGTGGGGGCGGGACCTCATTAGCGCCGTGCGGAAGTTCCTCTTTTAAAAAGAAACTTGTTTTGTAGAACGCTATGTGGGCTGCTATTACCGATCTACATGTAAATGGCATACAGTGTGCTTTTTCCAACATCTATACCAGGTGTAGGCAACCTTGGCACTCCAGCTGTTTTGAAACTACAAATCCCATCATGCCTCTGCCTCTAGGAGTCATGCCTGTGATTGTCAGGGTCTTGCAATGTCTCATGGGACTTGTAGGTTTACCACAGCTGGAGGGGCGAGGTTGCCTACCCCTGGTCTATACTGTAGAGCAGTGTTTCTCGACTCCAGTCCTCAAGGCGTCCCAGCAGGTCATGTTTTCAGGCTTACCACTATTTTGCACGGGTGATTTGATCAGTTTCAATGATCGATGCCCTTTTAACACATGTGGACCATTAAGATCCGCCTGTCGGTTTGTTCAGGCGGACCTGAACAGGAGCTCCATGTACCTCCAAAATAGGATTGGATGAAAACTGATGAAAACGGACAGATGGTTTGTGTGATCCGATTCCCCCCCCCCCCCCCCCCCCATAGAGGAGAGCGGAGGGCTGACTGGTCTGTCTCTGTACAGTGTGCAGAGACAGACTGGTCATCTGCCGACTCTGCCGGGGGATCAACAGAGATGTCCAAAAATTGATCTTCCCGGGATCCACATGTGTAAAAAGGGGCCTTTAGTAATTATCCCAGCCGTTTCATCTGATTGAAATCCTGAAAACATGACATGCTGGGACGCATTGAGAAACACTGCTGTAGAATACCAGTAGACAGTATGTCCTGTAGATCCTACTAGATACACAAAGCTGTCTGCCCGACTACTGGATTTTTGTATTCTCTGCCCAAACCTGCATGCCGAGATACCAAGCTGTTCTGTGTGCGATGATAAGGCATTGCTTCTTCTAGATGCATTAGGTGAACCTAATAGGCTTGCTTCCTCTCCATTAGAATGACTGTAAATGTTCATCTGCATCAGACGTAATAATATTTCACTGGCAGTCATTTCCTGCTCTGCCATCCATCGGTTTACAAGTACAAAACAGAAGCTCGTAGATGCACTTCATTGGGGTTTCTGGATACTCTGCTCCGTTCACAGTCATAAGTCAAGTGTGTTTGGCTGTGCTGTTGCACGCCTTTTCTTTTTTTTTTTTTTTATCCTTCGTATTTTTGCACATGTATGCAAACTCTTGAGTGGAACAGGAGAGTCCAGGCTCATAAATGTCTCCTACATTTACATTGAAATCTACGAGACTAAAAAAACTTGTGACATGGCCAAAAAAAATAATATATTCTGACTCGAATGCCCCCCTAACCTGTGTTAGTTGGGTCAGAATGTGGCTAGACTAGGGTTGTCTCAATTTTTTTAGGACCGAGTACAAGTACCAATACTTTTTTTTTATTTATTTTTTTATGTACTAGTCGATACCGATTTACCGATACTTTTTTTGTAATGCCAAGTATCAGTTTGACTGATGGGCACTGATAGGTGGCACCGACTGATGGGGACTGATAGAGGGCACTGATAGGTGGCACCTATGAGCACTGACACTAATAGGCAGCAGTTATGGGCACTGACAGGTGGCTGGCAGCCTGGCACTGATAGGTGGTTGGCACTTATGCAATGTGAGATAGTGTGTACTGTGTACAAGTGACCGTAATCATTCAGCATTTACAAAATCTATTTTACTTGCCAAGGGCTGCCTCCTGCTATGATGTCCGTCCTGCTGTCTGCCCGTCCTGCTCTTCTGTCCGCCCCCGTCCTGCTCTTCTGTCCGCCCCCGTCCTGCTCTTCCGCCCACTGTCCGCCCCCGTCCTGCTCTTCCGCTCGCTGTCCGCCCCCGTCCTGCTCTTCCGCTCGCTGTCCGCCCCCGTCCTGCTCTTCCGCTCGCTGTCCGCCCCCGTCCTGCTCTTCCGCCCGCTGTCCGCCCCCGTCCTGCTCTTCCGCCCGCTGTCCGCCCCCGTCCTGCTCTACCGCCCGCTGTCCGCCCCCGTCCTGCTCTTCCGCCCGCTGTCCGCCCCCGTCCTGCTCTTCCGCCCGCTGTCCGCCCCCGTCCTGCTCTTCCGCCCGCTGTCCGCCCCCGTCCTGCTCTTCCGCCCGCTGTCCGCCCCCGTCCTGCTCTTCCGCCCGCTGTCCGCCCCCGTCCTGCTCTTCCGCCCGCTGTCCGCCCCCGTCCTGCTCTTCCGCCCGCTGTCCGCCCCCGTCCTGCTCTTCCGCCCGCTGTCCGCCCCCGTCCTGCTCTTCCGCCCGCTGTCCGCCCCCGTCCTGCTCTTCCGCCCGCTGTCCGCCCCCGTCCTGCTCTTCCGCCCGCTGTCCGCCCCCGTCCTGCTCTTCCGCCCGCTGTCCGCCCCCGTCCTGCTCTTCCGCCCGCTGTCCGCCCCCGTCCTGCTCTTCCGCCCGCTGTCCGCCCCCGTCCTGCTCTTCCGCCCGCTGTCCGCCCCCGTCCTGCTCTTCCGCCCGCTGTCCGCCCCCGTCCTGCTCTTCCGCCCGCTGTCCGCCCCCGTCCTGCTCTTCCGCCCGCTGTCCGCCCCCGTCCTGCTCTTCCGCCCGCTGTCCGCCCCCGTCCTGCTCTTCCGCCCGCTGTCCGCCCCCGTCCTGCTCTTCCGCCCGCTGTCCGCCCCCGTCCTGCTCTTCCGCCCGCTGTCCGCCCCCGTCCCGCTCTTCCGCCCGCTCCGCCCCCGTCCCGCTCTTCGCCCGCTGTCCGCCCCCGTCCCGCTCTTCCGCCCGCTGTCCGCCCCCGTCCCGCTCTTCCGCCCGCTGTCCGCCCCCGTCCCGCTCTTCCGCCCGCTGTCCGCCCCCGTCCCGCTCTTCCGCCCGCTGTCCGCCCCCGTCCCGCTCTTCCGCCCGCTGTCCGCCCCCGTCCCGCTCTTCCGCCCGCTGTCCGCCCCCGTCCCGCTCTTCCGCCCGCTGTCCGCCCCCGTCCCGCTCTTCCGCCCGCTGTCCGCCCCCGTCCCGCTCTTCCGCCCGCTGTCCGCCCCCGTCCCGCTCTTCCGCCCGCTGTCCGCCCCCGTCCCGCTCTTCCGCCCGCTGTCCGCCCCCGTCCCGCTCTTCCGCCCGCTGTCCGCCCCCGTCCCGCTCTTCCGCCCGCTGTCCGCCCCCGTCCCGCTCTTCCGCCCGCTGTCCGCCCCCGTCCCGCTCTTCCGCCCGCTGTCCGCCCCCGTCCCGCTCTTCCGCCCGCTGTCCGCCCCCGTCCCGCTCTTCCGCCCGCTGTCCGCCCCCGTCCCGCTCTTCCGCCCGCTGTCCGCCCCCGTCCCGCTCTTCCGCCCGCTGTCCGCCCCCGTCCCGCTCTTCCGCCCGCTGTCCGCCCCCGTCCCGCTCTTCCGCCCGCTGTCCGCCCCCGTCCCGCTCTTCCGCCCGCTGTCCGCCCCCGTCCCGCTCTTCCGCCCGCTGTCCGCCCCCGTCCCGCTCTTCCGCCCGCTGTCCGCCCCCGTCCCGCTCTTCCGCCCGCTGTCCGCCCCCGTCCCGCTCTTCCGCCCGCTGTCCGCCCCCGTCCCGCTCTTCCGCCCGCTGTCTCCCGCTCGCCCGCTGTCCGCCCCCGTCCCGCTCTTCCGCCCGCTGTCCCGCTCTTCCGCCCGCTGTCCGCCCCCGTCCCGCTCTTCTGTCCGCCCCCGTCCCGCTGTCCGCCCCCGTCCCGCTGTCCGCCCCCGTCCCGCTCTTCTGTCCGCCCCCGTCCCGCTGTCTGCCCCCGTCCCGCTCTTCTGTCCGCCCCCGTCCCGCTGTCCGCCCCCGTCCCGCTCTTCTGTCCGCCCCCGTCCCGCTGTCCGCCCCCGTCCCGCTCTTCTGTCCGCCCCCGTCCCGCTGTCCGCCCCCGTCCCGCTGTCCGCCCCCGTCCCGTGTCCGCCCCCGCTGTCCGCCCCCGTCCCGCTGTCCGCCCCCGTCCCGCTCTTCTGTCCGCCCCCGTCCCGCTGTCCGCCCCCGTCCCGCTCTTCTGTCCGCCCCCGTCCCGCTGTCCGCCCCCGTCCCGCTCTTCTGTCCGCCCCCGTCCCGCTGTCCGCCCCCGTCCCGCTCTTCTGTCCGCCCCCGTCCCGCTCTTCTGTCCGCCCCCGTCCCGCTGTCCGCCCCCGTCCCGCTCTTCTGTCCGCCCGCTGTCCGCCCCCGTCCCGCTCTTCCGCCCGCTGTCCGCCCCCGTCCCGCTCTTCCGCCCGCTGTTTATCTTTTTAGGGAGGATTTATAGATGTTATGGAGGGGGTAGTTGAGCAATAATTGCCTTTGGGTGCTTTACAAGGTTTAACTTCTCCCAACATCTGCTGGAACCTAAAATCTTAAAAAAATATATAAAAAACATAAATTTAAAAACTTGCTCAACAAGCAGAAGGAATGGCGGAGACCGGGCACCTCCCAGACACGGGAAGGTTTTCCAAGACCTGCAGCTAGCGGCTAATTAGTCAATTTTCAATGTTCTCTGCCAGCATTTGTTGATTAAATTGCGTCGTATATTAGCAATGAATGAATTCTTTCCCTCCTTTTATCTCTGATTTTTAATTTGATGTGTTCCTCTGCCAAAAGTTTCTTACAATCTAATTTGTTTTTTATTTTTAATTTTTTTTATTGTGGCTGCAGGAAAATCTTTAATTACTCAATCTGGATGGGGACTACAGATCTTCCCTGACCTTACTGCGCTTGTTTTAAAAAATGAAATAAAACCTGCGATTTGAGAAAATTAAAATTTGTTTCTACTAGGGTTGTCCCGATACCACTTTTTTAGCCGATACTTTTTTCATGTACTCGCCGATACCGATTACCGATACTTTTTTTTAAATGTCCCCCCACAGATGCAGCCATGTCCCCCCACAGATGCAGCCATGTCCCCCCACAGATGCAGCCATGTTCCCCCACACCGTATATGCAGATGCCGCCGCCGCCTAGTTAATCAGCATGGGGAACATTACAGCTTTCATTTGAATAGCTGTGTGTTCCCCGCCGTGTCGCATATAGATACTCCCCCTTGCTCGGGCGCTTTGATAGACCGATCACCAGTCCAAATATTTCGGCCAATGATTTGGCGGCGTTGCGGTATGCGGATGATTCGGCAGCGGTTTGCTGTTGTTGCGGCGGCGGGCTGGGGGGGTGGGTTGTATCGGATCTGGCATCGGGAGCATTTGCGCGAGTACAAGTACTCCCGCAAATGCTCAGTATTGGTCCCGATACTGGTATCGGTATCGAGACAACCCTAGTTTCTACATTAAATGGTCGCATTCGCGCAGGAGTCTTCTTTCCGACAAGGTCCGTCGGCTACCGGGCCTTTAGCCGAGAATCCCCTGTGTGCATGCGCCACTGCAGTCAGCGGCTCATTGTGAGGGGAATATCTCCTAAACCCTACAGGTGTCGTCGGTTGAAAAGGGGTGTATTTTGGAAAGGTTACAGGGGTGGAGGTGGTAATATTTGGACAGCGTTTGAATGTGGAGAAGGGTTTCCTCAACCAGGGTTCCTTGGAAGCCTAGGGTTTCTTCAGAGGTTGCTTAGGGCTTCCTTGAGAAATGAGCAACTTGTGCCTCTCGGATAAGTTCCCAGTGACACCATTGATCTTTTTATCTCTCTGTAAGGGGGTAATTCTTCCCTTTTACCATAAGTATAAGGCCCCTTTCACACGTGCGGACCGTATGTCCGCATTTTCATCCATCTGTTGCGGATGAAAACTGGACATACATGGGTCCCTGTGTGATTGCGGGTGTCAGCGGATGACCATCCGCTGACGTCCGTAATCACCCGCCTCCGCAAAGATACGATTTTTCGGACAGAAGAAAATCCTATTTTTTTTTCTTCCGTCTGGCGGATCGGGTCAGGTGAACACGGATATACGGCCCGTGTTCATCCGATCTCCCCCCCCCCCCCCATAGGGGAGAGCGGAGGAAAGACAGGGTGGTCCCTGCACAGTGTGCGGCGACCGCCCTGTCAGCCGGCGGCTCAGCGAGGATTTTATGGAGGATCCACTCTGAGCAAAGCGGACACAGGGAGGCGGATCATTACTGATCTGCCCGTGTGAAAGGGCCCTAAGGAGCATTCTTCCCACTGGTTGAAAAGGTTTAGAAAAGCTGGTGTAGAAGTAGACCAATGAGGAGGGAGTTGCAAAAGAATAGCCAAGGCGTTAATGTGGAGATTTTTGGTGTCGTTGGTTAAGAAGGGGTGTATTTTGGAGAGTTTATAGAGGTGGAAGTGGTAATATTTGGACAGCGAAAAATAATAATTAAGGTGTCAATGCGGAGAATTTTGGTGTCGTTGGTTAAAGACGAAGTAAAGCCTCTTGAAAAAAAATCGGAAAAAAAACCCTGCAAGAAAAAGGCATAATGAGCTAGTATTACTTACATGAGATCGAAGCCCCCCGCAGCACACGTTCCTCACCTCTGCCGCAGCCATATTTTCCCGAGTGTCTATCTCATATTGCGGCTCCGGCGCTGTGACTTGCCGGAGCCACATGCGTGGGTGCCGCCACTAACGGCATGCTCAGTGCGCCTGCGCGCTGTGGTCTACCGGTAGACATTGGTGCATGTCTTTTGAAAATATTGTGTAGGTTTAGGAGATATTTCTAGCACCTGCAGGTAAGCCTTAATCTAGACTTACCTGTAGGTGAAAGTGGAGGAGTGGCGCTTGCATTGTCTGACTTTCATTTGGACTGCATAAAGGGGTTCTCTTGGCTTCCTGCACTCTGCAGGAGAGAACGCGGCGTGATCCGTACATTCTCCATCCTTGGAAGCTCCGTATCCCTTACATCACAGCTCTCCTTTGCCAGGAAGCTCCCAAATGCACCGCCGTGGGCGGAAAACGGGTTAAAAAACGTTCCCGTCTCCCTGCATCCTGTAAATATTCATGTCGGGTCACATGTAAATGGCGTTAACCCTATTCCATCCGCGGCGGCCGTGGCCATCTGTTACCATTGACACGTTTAATAATTGAATAAGGGAATAATTACCAGTCATCTTTCACTGTTCCAACCCAAAGGTTGGGTCCAGTTACTATGGCATTGCTGGCGCGTGCACGCCTTGCAAGTCTCAATGGGTTAAGCCTTTTGGCGATGGCGAGCGCACAGCAGAGATTAATGGACGCTTTGACTGTGATGGGTGGGAAGCATTAGCAGCACTTCTTAAATGGGTTAAAGAGGCTAATGCAGGGATGTAAATAAAGGCTGGGTAATGAGCACGAGGTGGCTGCTGCATCCCACAGCCAGCGTCTGCGATTTGCTGCAGTGCCTATTTTTAGATTTTGTCGGTGACACCAGTTCACGGCTTAAAAAAAACAAAAAAAAAAAAAAAAAAACCCTCACTGCAGATAAGAAGTCTCAGCAATAGAGGGGTAGCTAGAAATTTCCAAAGCAACCACTAAATCTCCAGCTTCAGATGGTATCGTTCTCGGCACCTCCTGGACGGTTGGGTTGGCCAAGTGTACCTATATGCAGCATATGGGGTGCCTATGTGCCAGGCAATTTGATTCTAACACAATGTGATAGAACGAGGGGGGGGGGGTAGAGGGGGTCCTGCTGGGTTTTACATCTGCCAGCATTGCAAATTTTAATATTTTTGGGATCGGCAAACAAAAGCATCATGTCTGTTGTGTGTTTGGTGATCATTGGGATTGGTGCGCAAAAATATACGCGCTTTCGATGCCTTTAAGGAGACGGGCTGTGTCATTATTCCCCAGGCATTGCATTGCACAGACCGTGTAGTCGTGACACGTGGACCCCACTCACATCCCAATATATCCCATTCGTCATGTAGGTGTGTGCTGACTGCTGTCTGAGTAATCGTTTGAAGTCTGATAGATTTTTTTAAAAAAAATTCTGAGTGCCTTTGTGTTTTAACATCTAATTAGACTTTTTTTTTTTTTTTTAACCACTGGACCACCGAAAGGATTTACCCCCTTCAAAACCAGAGCAATTTTATTTATTCAGCACTGTGCTAATTTTAAGGCCGGCCATACACGTTTCAAATGCTGAACTGGACGAGATTCAAACCAATAATGGGCAGGCTAAATGTACCATGTTGATCGATCAACTTGGGTACAACCTGCCTGCCGGTTAGCGGTAATCACTGTCTTGCCTTGCCCTGCCCTTTGCCCTTGCCTTGCCCTTGCCCTGCCCTTTGCCCTGCCCTCTGCACTTGTTCTGCCCTTGCCCTGCCCTCTGCACTTGTTCTGCCCTTGCCCTTGTTCTGCCCTCTGCCCCCTTTCCCTTGTTCTGCCCTCTGCCCCCTTTCCCTTGTTCTGCCCTCTGCCCCCTTTCCCTTGTTCTGCCCTCTGCCCCCGTTCCCTTGTTCTGCCCTCTGCCCCCGTTCCCTTGTTCTGCCCTCTGCCCCCGTTCCCTTGTTCTGCCCTCTGCCCCCGTTCCCTTGTTCTGCCCTCTGCCCCCGTTCCCTTGTTCTGCCCTCTGCCCCCGTTCCCTTGTTCTGCCCTCTGCCCCCGTTCCCTTGTTCTGCCCTCTGCCCCCGTTCCCTTGTTCTGCCCTCTGCCCCCGTTCCCTTGTTCTGCCCCCGTTCCCTTGTTCTGCCCTCTGCCCCCGTTCCCTTGTTCTGCCCTCTGCCCCCGTTCCCTTGTTCTGCCCCTGCCATGCCCTCTTTTCCCCCCTTCCTTTTGCTCTTGCCCCTGCCCTTTTTTCTTTTTCCTTTGCTCTCTTGCCCCTGCCCTTTCCATGAGAAAGGTATTCCATTACCCCCCCCCCCCAAAACGAAAAACAGTTGTGTTAGAGGGAGAGGTCGGGGGGGGGGGGGGTGAGGGGGGTAATGGGAGAAAGTGGATTGGGAGGGCAAAGGTCCACTTTAACACTTTAAATGGAATGTAGTGAGGGGAAAAAAATCCAAGCCTCTATATGTCCTTTTTTGTAGCCTTGGGTCCTATATACCAAAAAGTTAACCCAACTGTTTGTTCCCCTATGTGCTGATGTAGGCTTCTGGTAAAACTGCATTCTTGTAGAAAATGGCCGATCTGCGGATTGTGGAAGGTCTACAGATGTGTTCTGTTTTGTGTAATTGAATTGATACTTTGAGTGTTTTTTGATTTGTTTCAGAGGATTGATCTCCAGATTGCTGTCTGTCCAGCTTTTTGTAGCCCCCATCACACCCCGTGAACTGCAAGTGACCTTCCGAGAGCGGCCCCTTCTTGTGTAGATGGGTCAGCCCTTGTTATTTTCCACCCTGCTAGACAAGTGCAGTGCGAGAAAAAGAAGAGGCACCCGCTTTATATCGGGGATAGATTTCCCAGCAACGTCATTTGTCTTCTCGGCGGTTCTAGACGGGACCAGTGGCACAGGAAGATGTTGATCAGAACGTCTAATCATGGTTCATCTTTAGAATAGGGATGACCCCGATGCAAGTTCGACTCGAAGATCGGGTGTTCGCCGAATAGCAAACAATTTGGAGTGTTCACGGCAAATTCGAAAGTCGCGGAACACCCTTTTAAGTCTGGGAGAAATCAAAAGTGCTAATTTTAAAGGTTATTTTGTATGCAAGTTATTGTCATAAAAAGTGTTTGGGGACCCGGGTCCTACCCCAGGGGTCGTGTATCAATGCAAAACAATGTTTAAAAAAACTTTTTTTTTTTCCGGAGCAGCGATTTTATTAATGCTTAAAGTGAAACATTCCTTTAAATTCCGGACCTGGGAGGTGTCTATAGTATGCCTGTAAAGTAGCGCATGTTTCCCGTGTTTAGAACTGTCCCTGCACAAAATGGCATTTCTAAAGGGGAAAAAAAGTAACTTAAAACTACTCGGGCTATTCAGAAATTGTCGGGTCCCGGGATAACAGATCAAAGTCATTGAAAAAAGCGCGCCCCCCCCCCCCCCCCCGTCCATTACCAGGACCTTTGGGTCTGTTATGAATATTAAGGGGAACCCCGAACCAAAATTGGGGAAAAAAAGTGTGGGGGTCCCCCCAAAATCCATACCAGGCCCTTCAGGTCTGGTATGGATTTTAAGGGGAACCCCGCGCAAAAAAAAAAAAAAATGGCGTGGGGTTCCCTCCAAAAATGCATCTGGGCAGGACCTGGGCCCCCAAACACTTTTTATGGCCGTAACCTGCATATTAACCTTTAAAATTAGCACTTTTGATTTTCGTGTCCGATAGACTTTAACCGTGTTTGCGTGTTCGAACACATTTTTTTGCATGTTCTACTGCGGGCCGCCGCCGACGGGGCATTATTTCCCCCCCATTGCCTCCGCCGACGGGGCATTATTCCCCCCCCCTATTGCTGCCGCCGACGGGGCATTATTTCCCCCCCCCCATTGCCGCCGCCGACGGGGCATTATTTCCCCCCCCCATTGCCGCCACTGACGGGGCATTATTCCCCCCCCCCCCATTGCCGCCTCCGACGGGGCATTATTCCCCCCCCCCCCCATTGCCGCCGCCGACGGGGCATTATTTCCCCCCCCATTGCCGGCGCCACAGACGGGGCATTATTTCCCCCCCATTGCCGCCGCCGACGGGGCATTATTTCCCCCCATTGCCGGCGCCACAGACGGGGCATTATTTCCCTAGCCTTAAAGTGTTACTAAATCCACAACAGTAAAATCAGTCTGTATATGCAGTAAATCATGCTTGTTATACTCACTGTGGAACCTAAAGGGTTAATCCTCTGTGTAAAAAGGCTGTTTGAGCCTGTCTTCTCAGATCCTCCCCTTCTTCCACTGTCCCTAATCCATCTAATAATAGTACACAGCCTTGGCATCACTCTGCACATGCTCAGTTTGGTGTGTATTGCTGGAGTTTTTTTTTTCTTGGGAGGGTGCATGTGATCAGCACAGGGCCAATCGGCACTCTCCAGACAGAGGGTCATAAACAATCGTGTGATCGTCTTGTCTGCTCATTTTACAACGCAATAAAAATAAAGCCTCGCCCGTGGATAGGAGCCGCCTCGTGATTTATGGAGCGTACGCTGCTGGGAAATCTGTGTGCTCGGCGCTGATGCATCTTCTTTATATATTTGTTATAGGTGTTTATATACAGGGCTGACCGTTTACACAGCACTTTACATACACTGTACATGGCTCTCAAGGAGCTTACAATCTAATGTCCTGATCTGAAGAGCTTACAATCTAAAGCTGTAATAAAACCCAAAGACAAACATTTATTATATAGCAGGTTACCAATTCTTAGATGTGGTGGCTGCATTGGTTTTCTCTTTTTTAGGCTTTTTTCCCCTCTGTTGTCACCTGCTGATCTAGCCAGTAAAACCACTCTGGAGGAATGGGAACGGGAGGCACAGCGGACAGCAGCATTGTCGGTCACATAAGATGTAGTGGCTGCATTCGTTTTTTCTTTTCTCTTCTTTTTTTCTCTTTTTCCCCTTCTGTTGTCACCTGGTGATCTGCCCAGTAACGCACCTCCTGTATTTGAGCCCCCCCCCCCACACGCACACACACACTCTGGAGGAATAAGAACGGGAGGCACAGTGGACAGCAGCATTGTCGGTCACATTAGATGTGGTGGCTGCATTAGTTTTTTCTTTTTCTTTCTTTGTTTTTTAGGCTTTTTTCCCCTCTGTCACCCAGTGATCTAGCTAGTAACATGTGGTGGCTGCATTTGTTTTCTTTTGTTAGGCCTCCCCCCTGGTTGTTACCTGGGGATCTGACCAGTAACACACCTCCTGCATTGGACTCCATTCACACCTAGGCGGTTTGAATCAGTGGTGGAATCGCCGTGATTCTGTCGGCGTTTCCAAATCGCAGCAAAAACTGGGTACACGTTTGCGATGCCACTACTTCTTAAAGGGGTTGTAAAGGTAATTTTTTTCCCCCTATATAGCTTCCTTTACCTTAGTGCAGTCCTCCTTCACTTACCTCATCCTTCCATTTTGCTTTTAAATGTCCTTATTTCTTCTGAGAAATCCTCACTTCCTGTTCTTCTGTCTGTAACTCCACACAGAAATGCAAGGCTTTCTCCCTGGTGTGGAGTGTCGTGCTCCCCCCTCCCTTGGGCTACAGGAGAGTCAGGATGCTCTCTACGTTGCAGATAGAGAAAAGAGCTGTGTGTTAGTGGGCGTCCTGACTCTCCCGTAGTCCAAGGGAGGGGGCACGCACAACACTCCACACCAGGGAGAAAGCTTTGCATTACTGTGTGGAGTTACAGACAGAAGAACAGGAAGTGAGGATTTCTCAGAAGAAATAAGGACATTTAAAAGCAAAATGGAAGGATGAGGTGAGTGAAGGAGGACTGCACTAAGGTAAAGGAAGTTATTTAGGGGAAAAAATGACCTTTACAACCCCTTTAAAGGGGTTGTAAAGGAAAACATTTTTTCACCTCAATGCAATCTATGCATTAAGGTGAAAAAACATCTGACAGCACCGCCCCCCGAGCCCCCCTTATACTTACCTGACCCCTCGAAAGTCCCGCGATCCTCTTCGCCGCTCAGCCTGGCCTCTGATTGGCTAGCGCAGATGGATTGAGAGCAGCGCAGCCATTGGCTGGCGCTGCTGTCAATCACATCCAGTGACGCGATGCACCAAGGGGCAGGGCCGAATAATACAGTGAGCGGCTATGGCCACTCGCTGTATCACGGGAACGTGCCCGCAATTAGTGACCACCATACGAGCTCTCGACAACCGCCGAGGGACCCCAGAAGACATGGATCGGGGGCACTCTGTGCAAAACGAACTGCACAGTGGAGGTAAGTATGACGTTTGTTATTTAAAAAAAAAAAAATTCCTTTAACGCTTTAAGTGGTTTTGACTCGTCTGTGATGTAAACTGATACATTCTGCTGGAGAGCTTTTGCAAAACAGACTTGCTGGCTGGATCACCAGATGAAAATTAAAAGAAAGCAAGCCTGAGGCTAGGTTCACACTGCTGCGAATTCAAGATTTCCCCGCGATTTGGCGGCTGCATTTTTGCCGCGATTTCAGGGAATGCCAGTCTATAGAGCTGAATTTGCATCGAACTCGCACAGGACCCTTTTTTCCCCCGCAGCTTAGATTCGCATTGATGTGAGCGGCACTCATGGGAAAACAATGTTATTTTAACCACTTTAGACCCGGACCTTTAGGCAGCTTAAGGACCAGGCCACTTTTTGCGATGCGGCACTGTTTTGATTTAACTGACAATTGCGCGGTCGTGCGCCGTGGCTCCCAAACAAAATTGAAGTCCTTTTCTCCCCACAAATAGAGCTTTCTTTTGGTGGTATTTGATCACCTCTGCGGTTTTTATTTTTTGCGCTATAAACAAAAATAGAGCGACAATTTTGAAAAAAATTCAATATTTTTTACTTTTTGCTATAATAAATATCCCCAAAAATATATTTAAAATTTTTTATTTTTTTCCCTCGGTTTAGGCCGATACGTATTCTTCTACATATTTTTGGTTAAAAAAAAATCGCAATAAGCGTTTATTCGTTGGTTTGCGCAAAATTTATAGCGTTTACAAAATAGGGGATAGTTTTATTGCATTTTTATGAATTTTTTCATTTTTTTTTTTTTTTTCGTGACTGCGACATTATGGCGGACAATTTTGGGACCGTTGTCATATTTTTTTTTTTTTCATTACACACAGCTTACCCCGTACTTCAGCTCCGGGGACCGATCGCGGGACTCCAGCGGCGATCAATACCGCGAGTTCTGCGGTCCCAGTCACTGAGCTTCGGACCGGGTCACGGGCGCGGGCCCGTTACCCACGGCTGGGCACTAACAGAGGATGTACCTGTACGTGCATGTGCCCAACCGTGCCATTCTGCCGACGTAAATGTGCAGGAGGCGGTCCTTAAAGCGGATGGCCCATTAAAAAAGGTATATTAAAAGCCAGCAGCTACAAATACTGCAGCTGCTGACTTAATATTAGGACACTTACCTGTCCTGGAGTCCAGCGGCATCCGCAGCAGAGGACTAGCGATCGCTCGTTTACCTGCTGCTCCCCCCTCCATCCACAGTGAGGGAACCAGGAAGTGAAGCGCTCCGGCTTCACTGCCTGGTTCCCTACGGCGCATGCGCTAGTCGCGCTGCGCCCGCCGATTGGCTCCCGCTGTGTGCAAGGAGCCGAGTGTTCCCAGCACACAACGGTAAAAACCCACCTTTTGCCCGAGACTGCGGGCCGGAAGTGGGTGCGGATACCTGTCTTTAGACAGGTATCTGCACCCCCCTCCCCCTGAAAGGTGTCAAATGTGACACCGGAGGGGGGGGGGGGGGTTCCGATCAGCGGATCTTCACTTTAGGGTGGAGATCCGCTTTAAGCGGTTAATGACTTGCGAATTTGAGCGATCGCAAAAGAATTCGCAGCAGTGTGAACCCAGCCTGAAAGAGAAAACTAATGCTGCAATCACATCTAAGGATTTGGTAAGCTGCCAAACAATAAATCTGCGTCCTCCTAAGGACATTGCGGCGTTTTGGCGCATCGGCGCGGGGATCGGTGCACCTTGGCAGACGTGCGAAGACTTTGCTCGTGTTTTTTTTTTGCTTTCGTTTAATCCGCCTCCACCCGGCCCGGGACGGGTTAAACGATTTATAATTGGCCTGAAATTTTTGTCAGCTGAGTCACTCTAGTGGGGAGCAGATTGGGAGGGGGGGAGGGGGGGGCTGAAAATCCCACAAGGCCCCAACCCTTAGAAAACCCAGTGGGCAGTGCTTGTCATCCCAAAGGAATGTGTGTGTGAACAAAGCCGCCAGAGTCAGTCCTTTGCCCAAACACAGATCCAGACTGCAGTCAGGGTGTGATAGGCTCAGCAGATGGGTTGTCTCCGCCCATCGCAGAAAACTTGTTTTTTTCCGGCAGAGAGGGTTAAACCCAACTTGTCTCTCCTTCCTCCTTTTTTTTTTTTTTTACGTTCCGGATTTTTTTTTTTTTTATCTGAACCACCCGACTTTTATTTCTTTTTTTGATACAGTTTTGCCTAAAATGACCTTTTCAGTAATACGCATTTGCGATGTTTAAAAAGTAAAAGCGATCGATGGTGAAAGGAGTCGGTAATTCCATTTGTATGGTGTCTGCATTACCATCGCTTCCTGTTTACTATAGATCTGTAGAAGACGCAGCCTGTCATTAAGGGAAATCGCCGGGCAGCCGGTCGCTGCAGCTTCTGGAAAGGCAGAAGAATTGACTCGGTAGAAGAGATCACGCCATGCGAGGATCTGCCATCAATGCAGCTGATAGAGGAGGATTTTTTTATTTTTTATTTTTTTGTCTATAAGGGGAAAAGCATGTTTTGACTTTTGCAGCTAATACTGTTGTGTTTTTATGATTAACTATACAAATGCAAACAAATTATGGGTAGCAGGGGTCTCCAGACTTTCCCTTTCTGTCCTTCAAGCTTCGGGGGAGGCGGTGCTAGGGCCATTTTGTGTAGAACAAGTTCCAACGTCTTTGGTAAAAAAAACAATGCCCCATCTTTGGTGTCAGTGGAAGGAATTGTGCCCCATTGTTGGCAGCATATGGCCCCATATGGCTTAATTGTTGGCACACTATGGCCATTGTGAGTAGAAAAGGTGCCAGCGTCAATGTGGAAAAAAACAATGCCCCACCTTTAGTGTAGCAGAAGGAACTTTGCCCCATTGTTGACATCATTGTGCCCCATAGTTGGCGCCATAGGGCCAGACTATGGTCATTGTGAGTAGAATAGGTGCTGATGTCAATGGGGGGGAAATATTGCCCCATCTTTGGTGTCAGTGAAAGGACTTGTGCCCCATTGTTGGCATTATAGTTGGCATAATAGGGCCAGGCTATGGCCATTATGAATAGAAAAAGTCCCAACGTGCATGGGGAAAAGGCCATGCCCCATCTTTGTCAGTGGAAGGATTTGTGCCCCGCGGTTGGCGTCATTGTGCCCCGCGGTTGGCGTCATTGTGCCCCGCGGTTGGCGTCATTGTGCCCCGCGGTTGGCGTCATTGTGCCCCGCGGTTGGCACCATAGTTGTTAGCATCATAGGGCCCTACTTTGATCATTGTGAGTAGAAAAGTGCCCAATGTCTCTGGGGAAAAACAATGCCCCATCTTTGGTGTAGCAGAAGGAATAGTTGGCATAATAGGGCCAGGCTATGGCCATTATAAATAGAAAAGGTCCCAGCATGCATGGGGAAAAGGCCATGCCCCATCTTTGTCAGTGGAAGGAATTGTGCCCCCCACGGTTGGCGTCGTCGTGCCCCCCACGGTTGGCGTCGTCGTGCCCCCCACGGTTGGCGTCGTCGTGCCCCCCACGGTTGGCGTCGTCGTGCCCCCCACGGTTGGCGTCGTCGTGCCCCCCACGGTTGGCGTCGTCGTGCCCCCCACGGTTGGCGTCATCAGGCCCTACTTTGATCATTGTGAGTAGAAAAGTTCCCAGTGTCAATGGGGGGAAAAAACAATGCCCCATCTTTGGTGTAGCAGAAGGAACTTTGCCCCATCGTTGCCTTCATTTTGCCCCATTGTTGGCTCAATTGTTGTTGTCGTCATAGGGCGATACCGTGGCCAGTGTGAGTAGAAAAGGTCCCGTCATCAATGGAGAAAAAAACAATGCACCCGTCTTTCGGTGTCAGTGGAAGGAATTGTGCACCATTGTTCGTGTCGTTGTGCCCCATTCTTCCCACTGACCACCAATGTAAGGGACATTCTTCTCACTGATCACCAATGTAAGGAACATTCTTCTCACTGACCACCAATGTAAGGGACATTCTTCTCACTGATCACCAATGTAAGGGACATTCTTCTCACTGATCACCAATGTAAGGGACATTCTTCTCACTGATCACCAATGTAAGGGACATTCTTCTCACTGATCACCAATGTAAGGGACATTCTTCTCACTGATCACCAATGTAAGGGACATTCTTCTCACTGATCACCAATGTAAGGGACATTCTTCTCACTGACCACCAATGTAAGGGACATTCTTCCCACTGATCACCAATGTAAGGGACATTCTTCCCACTGATCACCAATGTAAGGGGCATTCTTCTCACTGACCACCAATGTAAGGGGCATTCTTCTCACTGATCACCAATGTAAGGGACATTCTTCTCACTGATCACCAATGTAAGGGACATTCTTCTCACTGATCACCAATGTAAGGGACATTCTTCTCACTGACCACCAATGTAAGGGACATTCTTCCCACTGATTACCAATGTAAGGGGCATTCTTCTCACTGACCACCAATGTAAGGGACATTCTTCCCACTGATCACCAATGTAAGGGACATTCTTCTCACTGATCACCAATGTAAGGGACATTCTTCTCACTGATCACCAATGTAAGGAACATTCTTCTCACTGATCACCAATGTAAGGGGCATTCTTCTCACTGATCACCAATGTAAGGGGCATTCTTCCCACTGATCACCAATGTAAGGGGCATTCTTCTCACTGATCACCAATGTAAGGGACATTCTTCTCACTGATCACCAATGTAAGGAACATTCTTCTCACTGATCACCAATGTAAGGGACATTCTTCTCACTGATCACCAATGTAAGGGACATTCTTCTCACTGATCACCAATGTAAGGAACATTCTTCTCACTGATCACCAATGTAAGGGACATTCTTCTCACTGATCACCAATGTAAGGGACATTCTTCTCACTGATCACCAATGTAAGGGACATTCTTCTCACTGATCACCAATGTAAGGAACATTCTTCTCACTGATCACCAATGTAAGGGGCATTCTTCTCACTGATCACCAATGTAAGGGACATTCTTCTCACTGATCACCAATGTAAGGGACATTCTTCTCACTGATCACCAATGTAAGGGACATTCTTCTCACTGATCACCAATGTAAGGGACATTCTTCTCACTGATCACCAATGTAAGGGACATTCTTCTCACTGATCACCAATGTAAGGGGCATTCTTCTCACTGATCACCAATGTAAGGGACATTCTTCTCACTGATCACCAATGTAAGGGACATTCTTCTCACTGATCACCAATGTAAGGGACATTCTTCTCACTGATCACCAATGTAAGGGACATTCTTCTCACTGATCACCAATGTAAGGGACATTCTTCTCACTGATCACCAATGTAAGGGGCATTCTTCTCACTGATCACCAATGTCTTCTCTTCTACATCTGTTCAAAGTCCAGAATTTATAAAGCTTGTCTGAGCTGTCAGAAAATCTGGACTGAGAGCTGAAGTTACTCGGAAAAGCTTAGTGAGGAGAGATCTGAGAGCTCCCCCCTCCCTTCACACATCAGACAGCAACTGAGCTGAGTCTGTCAATCACAGGCTTTCACGTTTTTACTTTAATTTTTGTGCCTGGTTAACACTAGTGTTAAATCATCTGCCCCTCTGAGTTTGTATTTAGCGCTGGTCAGGGCAGATGAGTTTATTTGAAGGCGCGGTTTATTTTAACGCGGAAGGTTTATTTGTATGCGCACACATACATATATATATCTGTGGGATGGGGTAGCATTGGGCTGGAATGTCACGCGCAGTTTGTGCTGGAGGTGTTTGCCTCATTGTATCAGATGCAATTCCAACGCCGGCCAAAATCTGCAGCATCTGCTTGGCTGTTTGTAGGGCTGCAAAGATTAAAATAACTTGAGAGCCAGCAAAGAGAAAAAGAAACTTCCCGGTTTTTGTAGTGAAGATCCGAGAGGAGTGTGTGCGGCGCTGGCATCCAAAGCGTGGAAACGCTGCCTGTCCTAACCGGCCATCCCCGGTGTATAGAGAGAGGAACCGACAACCCGCATCATGGAGACCCCAAGGTGCGCTTAACTCCTCTACACCGGGCTCATGGCTCCCCTAAAGGTTACACTCGGCTCCTCTACACCGGATCGTGGCTCCCCTCTAGGTCACACTCGGCTCCTCTACACCGGATCGTGGCTCCCCTCTAGGTCACACTCGGCTCCTCTACACCGGATCGTGGCTGCCCTATAGGTCACACTTGGCTCCTCTACAGCGGGCTGCTTGGCTCCTCTACAGCGGGCTGCTTGGCTCCTCTACAGCGGGCTGCTTGGCTCCTCTACAGCGGGCTGCTTGGCTCCTCTACAGCGGGCTGCTTGGCTCCTCTACAGCGGGCTGCTTGGCTCCTCTACAGCGGGCTGCTTGGCTCCTCTACAGCGGGCTGCTTGGCTCCTCTACAGCGGGCTGCTTGGCTCCTCTACAGCGGGCTGCTTGGCTCCTCTACAGCGGGCTGCTT
Source organism: Rana kukunoris (assembly GCA_029574335.1). Lineage (NCBI taxonomy): Eukaryota > Metazoa > Chordata > Amphibia > Anura > Ranidae > Rana > Rana kukunoris. The sequence goes on from CM056051.1 coordinate 16,090,588, forward strand.
GGCTCCTCTACAGCGGGCTGCTTGGCTCCTCTACAGCGGGCTGCTTGGCTCCTCTACAGCGGGCTGCTTGGCTCCTCTACAGCGGGCTGCTTGGCTCCTCTACAGCGGGCTGCTTGGCTCCTCTACAGCGGGCTGCTTGGCTCCTCTACAGCGGGCTGCTTGGCTCCTCTACAGCGGGCTGCTTGGCTCCTCTACAGCGGGCTGCTTGGCGCCTCTACAGCGGGCTGCTTGGCGCCTCTACAGCGGGCTGCTTGGCGCCTCTACAGCGGGCTGCTTGGCGCCTCTACAGCGGGCTGCTTGGCGCCTCTACACTAAGCTCATGGCTCCTCTACACTAAGCTCATGGCTCCTCTACACTAAGCTCATGGCTCCTCTACACTAAGCTCATGGCTCCTCTAGACTAAGCTCATGGCTCCTCTAGACTAAGCTCATGGCTCCTCTAGACTAAGCTCATGGCTCCTCTAGACTAAGCTCATGGCTCCTCTAGACTAAGCTCATGGCTCCTCTAGACTAAGCTCATGGCTCCTCTAGACTAAGCTCATGTTTCCCCTATAGGTCACGCTCTGCTCCTCTACACCGGGCTCATGGCTCCCCTATAGGTCACGCTCTGCTCCTCTACACCGGGCTCATGGCTCCCCTATAGGTCACGCTCTGCTCCTCTACACCGGGCTCATGGCTCCCCTATAGGTCACGCTCTGCTCCTCTACACCGGGCTCATGGCTCCCCTATAGGTCACGCTCTGCTCCTCTACACCGGGCTCATGGCTCCCCTATAGGTCACGCTCTGCTCCTCTACACCGGGCTCATGGCTCCCCTATAGGTCACGCTCTGCTCCCCTACACCGGGCTCATGGCTCCCCTATAGGTCACGCTCGGCTCCTCTACACCGGGCTCATGCCCCCCCCCCCCCCCCCATAGGTCACACTCAGTTTGCCTCTTAACTTTCCTTTAAAACACAAAGGGTCTCCGTATGTACAAATATAGGAATATAGGGACGACCGGGATTGGCCGGCTGCCCAATGCCAATAAACTCTCTGTTTACAAACTAAAAATATCTCCCGGCTCACATTTTGGCCGTCGGGAAGAATCGGTCTGCTGCTGCGTCATCTGATCTTAGAGCCGTCTGTATTCAACCCAAAAGTAAACATTTAGCAGCTTACCCACCATTGGATGTGATGGCTGCATTCGTTTTCTCTTTTTTTTATAGGCCTTTTCTTCCATTTTCATCTGTGATCCAGCCTGTGTGTGTGTGTGTGTGGTTTTTGTTCTGTTTTTCCTAAAGCACACGCTCTCCAGCAGAATGTAAAAGAGATCAGACAAACCCTTTAAAGTGCTATTAATCCCGAAAATCTAATTTTTTTATTATAGAGCAGCTTCCCAATTCTTAGATGTTGGTCAGGTCACCAGAGGAAAATAGAAGAAAGCAGGCATGAAAACTAATGCAGCCATCACAAGTCGTGTGTGTGTGTGTGTGTTTTTTTTTTTAAACCCAAGCTCTCCAGCACACCACATGCGGTAGAACATGCTGCATTTTTCTTGCACTGGACTGTACTGGTACGCTGTAAAACGCGTCAGTAACGCACTGAAACACACATGCCCTTATTTAAGGACACTGGAGTTACTTTACCAACATGTTAATAAAGTTAATACAAGTTAAAAAAACGTTTTGCATTCATTTTGGTATGGCTTTTGTAATTTTTCTGTTTTCCAGCTGTGTGTCTGGAATGGAGGAGAAATGAAACGGAGACGTTGTTGGTAGGGATGCGCCGAAATTTTGGCTGCCGACACATATCGGCTGAGAATGGCATTTTCGGCACATTGCCAAAAGAAAAAGAAATGCTGAAAATGGGGCGGGGCCCTGTCCCTGGTGCTACCCATTACAGGGGTGTCCTTCTGGAGCACCCCAGTCCTCTGCTCCCTCCCCTCCTCCTCAACGTGATCTCCGTGGGTCACAGAGCTTAACTGTACAGACCGCAGTAACAGTGTCCCGCCAATGGTGGGACATTAAATCAGTGTGACGTGATTACAGGGGGCAGGACCCTGGCAATTCTGGTACAGCTCCGTGACGCATGGAGATCGCCGCTGAGCTGGGCACAGGCAGGCTGCCTGAAGGGCACTGGTCGGCTGCTGGGGACTGGTGAGGCACATGCAGGCTGCAAATGGTGGACACTGGTGAAGTTGCTGGGCACAGACAGGCTGCATAATGCTGGGCACTGGTCAGGCTGCATTCATCTTCTGTACCATGTTCCCAGTCTCTGACCATCTCCTGTACCATGCCCGCAGTCTCTGACCATCTCCTGTACCATGTCCGCAGTCTCTGACCATCTCCTGTACCATGTCCGCAGTCTCTGACCATCTCCTGTACCATGTCCGCAGTCTCTGACCATCTCCTGTGCGTCACGTGCCCAGTCTCTGACCATCTCCTGTGCGTCACGTGCCCAGTCTCTGACCATCTCCTGTGCGTCACGTGCCCAGTCTCTGACCATCTCCTGTGCGTCACGTGCCCAGTCTCTGACCATCTCCTGTGCGTCACGTGCCCAGTCTCTGACCATCTCCTGTGCGTCACGTGCCCAGTCTCTGACCATCTCCTGTGCGTCACGTGCCCAGTCTCTGACCATCTCCTGTGCGTCACGTGCCCAGTCTCTGACCATCTCCTGTGCGTCACGTGCCCAGTCTCTGACCATCTCCTGTGCGTCACGTGCCCAGTCTCTGACCATCTCCTGTGCGTCACGTGCCCAGTCTCTGACCATCTCCTGTGCGTCACGTGCCCAGTCTCTGACCATCTCCTGTGCGTCACGTGCCCAGTCTCTGACCATCTCCTGTGCGTCACGTGCCCAGTCTCTGACCATCTCCTGTGCGTCACGTGCCCAGTCTCTGACCATCTCCTGTGTGTCATGTGCCCAGTCTCTGACCATCTCCTGTGTGTCACGTGCCCAGTCTCTGACCATCTCCTGTGCGCCACGTGCCCAGTCTCTGACCATCTCCTGTGCGCCACGTGCCCAGTCTCTGACCATCTCCTGTGCGCCACGTGCCCAGTCTCTGACCATCTCCTGTGCGCCACGTGCCCAGTCTCTGACCATCTCTTGTGCGCCACGTGCCCAGTCTCTGACCATCTCCTGTGCGCCACGTGCCCAGTCTCTGACCATCTCCTGTGCGCCACGTGCCCAGTCTCTGACCATCTCCTGTGCGCCACGTCCGCAGTCTCTGACCATCTCCTGTGCGCCACGTCCGCAGTCTCTGACCATCTCCTGTGCGCCACGTCCGCAGTCTCTGACCATCTCCTGTGCGCCACGTCCGCAGTCTCTGACCATCTCCTGTGCGCCACGTCCGCAGTCTCTGACCATCTCCTGTGCGCCACGTCCGCAGTCTCTGACCATCTCCTGTGCGCCACGTCCGCAGTCTCTGACCATCTCCTGTGCGCCACGTCCGCAGTCTCTGACCATCTCCTGTGCGCCACGTCCCCAGTCTCTGACCATCTCCTGTGCGCCACGTCCCCAGTCTCTGACCATCTCCTGTGCGCCACGTCCCCAGTCTCTGACCATCTCCTGTGCGCCACGTCCCCAGTCTCTGACCATCTCCTGCATCATATTGTTGCTAGAGGTGCACCGCATGGAAATTTTGCTAATACTATTAGCAATGTGTTATATAAAAATTTATAAGTTTTATATAAAATATATAAAAATATTTTTTTTAAATGGTCATTTTTGGTTTTCGGCCTATTAATTTTTTTAATTTTCGGTATCGGATTCGGCACCAAAAATCCCAATGTGGTGTTTGGCGATTGTGGGGTTTAGGGCAGTCACTACGCGTTTTTACCTTTTTTGTAGGGTTGTACCGATACCAGTATCGGTATCGGGACTGATACCGAGTATTTGCGGGAGTACTTGTACTCCCGCAAATACCCCCGATACCTAAATAGAATACTTCCCGCCGCGGCTAACGCCGCCGCCGTATAAACAAATCCGACCCCCCCCCGCCGTATATACAAAGTTGCCGACGCTGCAAACATTATAGGCACCTTTTAGTTTGAATAGCTGTTTTCCCGCTGCGCGTGTATAGACACTCCACCTTGCTTGGGATTGGACGGATCTCTCCAATCCCGAGCAAGAGGGAGTGTCCTTTACATGGCGCGCAGCAGGGAAAAGAGCTATTGAAACTAAAGGTGCCTATAATGTTCGCGGCGGCGGCGGCGGCTTTGTATATACGGCGGCGGCGGCATCATCATCATCATCAGGTGGGGGGTACATGGCTGCAATATGGGGGGTACATGGCTGCAATATGTGGGGGTACATGGCTGCAATATGTGGGGGACATGGCTGCAATATGTGGGGGACATGGCTGCAGTATGTGGGGGACATGGCTGCAATATGTGGGGGACATGGCTGCAGTATGTGGGGGACATGGCTGCAGTATGTGGGGGACATGTCTGCAGTATGTGGGGGACATGGCTGCAGTATGTGGGGGACATGGCTGCAGTATGTGGGGGACATGGCTGCAGTATGTGGGGGACATGGCTGCATTTGGGGACAAGTTTAAAAAAAGTATCGGTACTTGTACTCGGTCCTAAAAAAGTGGTATCGGGACAACCCTACTTTTTTGTACCATTATTGTCCCTGAAGATGGTTCTCTACTTAAGTTTTTTTTCTTTAAACATTTGTATAAGGCCGGTAATAAGTCATATTTTGGTCTTTGATGTATTGTGGAGCATTATACACATTAAAAACCGGCCTCTACTCCACCCGCTCTATACTACAAAGCTCTCGCTGATCATAGAACATGTTGGCCTTTTGATGTGTATGGTCCTTGTGGTTTCGGAGAGCTCCGTGTGAGCATGCTTCTAGGTACAAACAAAGACTTTCCTTTGTAGGGTATTGGTGTGTTTTGTGCAATCATTTCTTTCACTCACTCTCGTGAGTCACCCCGGAGGATGTTGGTTTGTTTGGAGGCTCTAACCACGGTGTACCGGCCTCATTTTCCCTAAATTCTGACTCATTCTTATGTCATTCTGCCTATACTTTTACCTTAACTATTTGTATCCTTGTCAATTGTATAGTAGAGGGTTTCTCAACCAGGGTTCCATGGAGCCCTAGGGTTCCTCCAGAAGTTACTACCGTGTTTCCCTGAAAATAAGACTGGGTCTTATATTCATTTTGCCTACAAAAAACACACTAGGGCTTACTTTCTGGGGATGTCTTATTTACGGTATGTAAAATGACAATCTAAAAGTGGTTGTAACCCTAAAAGAAAAAATAAATAAATATCCTGTTCCTTTAACGACTTAACCCCCGAACCATATTGCTGGTCAAAGACCAGAGCACTTTTTGCGATCCGGCACTGCGTCACTTTAACTGACAATTGTGCGTCGTGGCTCCCAAACAAAATTGGCGTCCTTTTTTTCCCCACAAATAGAGTTTTCTTTTGGTGGTATTTGATCACCTCTGCGGTTTTTAGTTTTTGCGCTATAAACAAAAATAGTGTGTCAATTTTGAAAAAAAAATACTATTTACCATAATAAATATCCCCCAAAAATATATAAAAAAACGTTTTTTTTTCCCTCAGTTTAGGCCGATACGTATTCTTGTACATATTTTTTGTTAAAAAAAAATCATAATAAGCGTTTATTGATTGGTTTGCGCAAAAGTAATAGTGTTTACAAAATAGGGGGTAGTTTTATGGCATTTTTATTAATATATATATTAGCACATTTTTGGAACCATTGGCATTTTTATAGTGATCAGTGCTATAAAAATGCCACTGGCAGTGAAGGGGTTAACACTAGGGGGCGGGGAAGGGGTTAAGTATGTTCCTGGGTGTGTTCTAACTGTATGGGGGGATGGGACTGACTAGGGGAAATCACTGATCTCCTGTTCATACATTGTATGAACAGAAGATCAGCATTTCCCCCGCTGACAGGACCGGCAGCTGTGTGTTTACACACACACAGCTCCCGGACCCTACTCTGTAACGAGCAATCGCATGTGCCCGGCGGCAATCAAACCCACCGGGCACGTGCGCGGGACTCGGGGGTGAGCGGGTGGTGCACGTGCCTGCCGGCGCGTGCGCCCCTAGAACCTGCTGCGAGAGCCGACGTAGGTCGGCAAGTAGTTAAAGCGGATGGCCCATCAAAAAAAAATATTAAAAGCCAGCAGCTACAAATACTGCAGCTGCTGACTTTTAATATTAGGACACTTACCTGTCCTGGAGTCCAGCAGGGTCCGCAGCAGAGGACTAGCGATCGCTCGTCTCTCTGCTGCTCCCCCCTCCATCCACGGTGAGGGAACCAGGAAGTGAAGCGCTGCGGCTTCACTGCCCGTTTCCCTACGACACATGCTCGAGTCGCACTGCGCCCGCCGATTGGCTCCCGCTGTGTGCTGGGAGCCGAGTGTTCCCAGCACACAACGGGGAGGGGGAAGTGAAGGAAAACCCGTCTTTTGCCCGTGAATGTTCGGCCGGAAGTGGGTGCAAATACCTGTCTTTAGACAGGTATCTGCACCCCCTCCCCCCTGAAAGGTGTCAAATGTGACATCGGTGGGGGGGGGGGGGGTCTGATCAGCGGAACTTCACTTTAGGGTGGAGCTCCGCTTTAAGGCACAGTGCTTGTGCTTGGTGCTGTGTCATTTACCCCTTGTTCTAAAAATCCTGGATTAAATCAATAAAATATTCCTGTGTCCCCCGTCTCCCCCAGTCAGGTCAGTATTTTGACATTTAAAAAAAAAACCTCTTGCTTAACTGCTTAAGGACCGCCTCCTGCACATATACGTCGGCAGAATGGCACGGCTGGGCACATGTACGTACAGGTATGTCCTCTGCTAGTGCCCTGCCGTGGGGCACAGGCGCGCGCCCGCGAACCGGTCCGAAGCTACGTGGCCCGCGGACCCGGTCACCGCTGAAATGCGGCGATCGGTCCCCGGAGCTGAAGAACGGGGAGAGCCATGTGTAAACACGGCTTCCCCGTTCTTCACTGTGGCGGCGTCATCGATCGTGTGATCCCTTTTATAGGGAAACACAATCGATGACGTCACACCTACAGCCACACCCCCCTACAGTTGTAAACACAGATGAGGTCACACATAACCCCTTCAGCGCCTCCTTGTTGTTAACTCCCAAACTGCAATTGGCATTTTGGTCCCAAAAATGTGTCAAAATTGTCTGAAGTAACCCGCCATAATGTATCGGTCACGAAAGAAATTGCTGATCGCCGCCATTGGTAGTAAAAAATTTTTTTTTTTATAAAAATGCAATAAAACTATCCCCTATTTTGTAAACGCTATAAATTTTGCGCAAAACCGACCGATAAACGCTTATTGCGGCCTAAACTGAGGAAAAATTCTTTATTTTTTATTTTTTGGGGGGATATTTATTATAGCAAAAAGTTAAAAATATTGTTTTTTTTTTTTAAATTGTCGCTCTATTTTTGTTTAACCACTTAAGGACCGCCGCATGTACATTTACGTCGGCAGAATGGCACCGACAGGCACATCAACGTATATATACGTTGGTGCCTTGGGGGGGATCGGGGGTCCGATCGGACCCCCCCCCCCCCCCCCGTACATGCGGCGGTCCGCGCGGCTGCAGGAGCGATCCGACAAGTGGGGGCGGCTATCCGTTTTCATCCGCCCCCTCCGGATCGCTCCCAGCCAATGCGCGCGCCCCGCCTGACCTGTCACTTCCTCCTCCTGTGTAAACACAGGAAGGAGGAAGCGACGTGATCTCTCCCTCGGCGTTTGTTTCAAGCGCCGCTGAGGAGAGATCACTACAGAACAAGTAAGTCCTGCACCAAACAGCACACTGACACACACATTTAACCCCCGCGATCGCCCCCCCCCCCCCTCCCCCCTGTCACAGTGTCACTGAATGCAGTAATCATGTATGATTACTGTATTTAGTGTCAGTGTGACAGACAGTGTGACAGTCAGACAGTCAGTAGTGTCAGGGTAGCCCCCCCCACCCCCCCCAATAAAGTTTTAACCCCTTGATCACTGCCCTAGTTAACCCTTTCACTCCCTATTGCCAGCGTCACTAAGCGATAATTTTTCTGATCGCTGTATTAGTGTCGCTGTTCCCGCTAGGTAGCTATTTTTTTTTTTAATGCGATTTTTTTTTTTTACTAAAGACATGTGGCTAAATAAATTTTGGCCTAAATGTTTGACTAAAATTTAGTTTATTGTTTTTTTATTATAACAAAAAGTAAAAAATATTGATTTTTTTTCAAAAATGTCGCTCTATTTTTGTATATAGCGCAAAAAATAAAAATCGCAGAGGCGATCAAATACCACCAAAAGAAAGCTCTATTTGTGGGAAGAAAAGGACGCGAATTTTGTTTGGGAGCCACGTCGCACGACCGCGCAATTGTCTGTTAAAGCGACGCAGTGCCGAATCGCAAAAACCCCTTGGGTCATTTGCCAGCGTATTGGTCCGGGTCTTAAGTGGTTAATAGCGCAAAAAATAAAAACCGCAGAGGTGATCAAATACCACCAAAAGAAATCTCTATTTGTGAGAAAAAAAGGGACGCCAATTTTGTTTGGGAGCCACGTCTGCCATCCCTGAGGGCTCCGCAGGCCAGTGGTTGAACACCCGTACATTAGGCGAATGGCGATGGATGTTAAAAAAAAAAAAAAACTGCACTAGCCTCTGTCCACATGTCTTCACACTTCAAGTGGCGTGGTGGAAACTTCCAAACTTTGGGGACCCGGTACTAGCCGGCAGTAGAAACTTGGCATGCGTGTAGCCCCGGTTCTCCTCTATAAGTGTGCAACGGTTTCTGTCTGGGGATTTATGGCCAAGGAGCACCGATTTTTCAAAGCTGGGCACCCCTTCTATATACTCCCATGTTAAACACAAGTCTAGTCATGGGCCCAGTGAGGCATGGGCACAGTAAGGCATGCACATGGGCACTGTGAGGTATGCACATGGGCACTGTGAGGTATGCACATGGACACAGTGAGGCAAAGTGAAGCACAGTGAGGCATGCACATGGAAACCCTAGGCCAGGCATGTCCAAAGTCTGGCCCGGGGGCCAATTGCGGCCCCCGTTCCAGCTTAATGTGGCCCCCTGGTAATTTGGATATATACTGTATTTAATGGCTCTGCCTCGGAGGGGACAGGGAAGGGGGAACAAGTGCTGTCAAATTACATACAGGAGAATCTCCTGTTTACTCGGCGACATCTGTAATAGGAAGTCCCGTCTCCTGGGCTGCCATTGGACGACTCCTCTGTCTATCATAAGAGATAATTGTATTAAAGAGGCTGCTATGTAAACAGGAGATTCTCCTGTATGTAATCTGTTGGTGCTCATCCCGCCCCCCCCCCCTCCGGGGCTACAGATGGACATCGATCAGGCTGCATTCATGGCAATGGCGAGGCTTCAGATGGGCACTGATTAGGCTGCATTGATGGGCAATGACCCTTATTTTGCTTCACAGTCTATTTAAATTTTTTCCCCCTGAAACTTCCCTCCTAAATTGAAGGTGCGTGTTATATGCCGATAAATACGGTATATCCAAATCGCACGCCCGCGCTCATCTCTTCACCACACACAGCCACAAAGGCAAGATAATTCTTGTTGGGCGGTGTATTAGTTGCTCGAACGAACACACTTAGACCAAATTTTAATGGTTCAAAGAATGTCGGGCAAAATGGTCGGCCCTCACGCATGTTCACTTCATCAAATCTGGCCCTCTTTGAAAAAAGTTTGGACACCCCAGCCCTAGGCTTATACTTGAGTCAATAAGTTTTCCCATTTTTTTGTGGTAAAATTAGGTGCCTCGGCTTATATGCGGGTCGGCTCATACTCGAGTACATACGGTATATGTTGCTGGAGATCGGGTATATTAGGATGGCCAAAAACAGGTCTAACCCACCCCCACTATACAATGCTCAGGCAAGAATTGGATGATTTACAGCCTTTGAGTAACGGCAGTCTAATAAGGGAGCCTCCGGCCATGAGTGCTTTTGAGCTTTGAAAGCAATTGTTGCACGAAGAAATCTTAGTGACCTGTCTAATCGTTTCCTTTTTCTTGGTGAGAAGAGCGAAGGCTGTTATTAACCATTCATCCACCTCTTCAGTCCATTGGGCAATCCCCCATAGGACTCCTCAGCGGCCTCTGAAATTAAAGAGGACAACCAGATGTCACCAGACGTCTCGGGGAATGATTTGCGTCTCTATGGCCAACTTTAATCACCCTTTGCCATCATTTGTCGGTGACCTAACAGGACTGGCTTGTAAATTTTACATGAAGAGGAGTAAGAACATACGGTATCTAGTATGTCCCATTTTTAGATGATCTCCTGATTGCATCAAACCATATCCTGCCAGTTCCTTTTGTTGCTTGAGTGAACTAGAACTGGCTAATTTCATTTGTTCTGGGAGTCCAGGCGTTTTTTAATGCATCTCGGCAAGCAAGGTTAATATTATCAATTTAACAGCCTGAAGGGGAGCGTACAGTATAGTGAGTCGGCGACGCTCCTGGAAGGCTGGAGATCCTGTGCAGTTTCATTTCCACTAATTCATTCATAAAACACTTATTTTGTGTACAGCTGCTCTGTCTCTGGGAGGAAGTATTAGAAAGTATTCTTCATTAGAGTCAGTAAGTGCATTTGAGTGGGAAGAATTCATTACAGCATTGCAAACCGTGATTGGGTAATACACCTCTGCCCCCCGCTGCATAGCCTTTCGGTATTTCTTATGGCCTCTGTGGTGGTGCAAAAGATATAGGAGTTCCTCAGCTGGGGGGCTAGCTTGGCATGGAATCATATAGGCAATTAACGTTTCATTCGTATTGGTCAAATATGCATGTACACCAGTCAGCATTGACTAGCCACTTAATATTGAGTAGGTCCCAATTTCGCTGCCAAAACAGCCCTGACCCACTTAGGTATGGACTCCATTAGACCTTTGAAGGTATACTGTGATATCTGGCAACAAGCCTTCAGAAGCAGATCCTTTACATCCAAGGTGGATCCTCCATGGGTCAGACTTGTTTATCCCTTAGACCAGGGGTCTCCAGTTCTGATACTCACGTTCCCATTGTAGGCGCTTGTTGTGTTCCTCAAACCATTCTTGAATTCGTCACCTCCATACATTGCCCTGTGGTCCACTTCTGATATTCACATTATCATCGTAGGCACTAGTTGTGTTCCTCAAACCATTCTTGAATTTGTCACCTCCTCCATACATTGCTCTGTGGTCCACTTCTGATATTCACGTTCCCGTTGTAGGCGCTTGTTGTGTTCCTCAAACCATTCTTGAATTTGTCACCTCCATACATTGCTCTGTGGTCCAGTTTTGATGTTCCCGTTCGCGTTGTAGGCGCTTGTTGTGTTCCTCAAACCATTCTTAATATTGAGTAGGTCCCAATTTCGCTGCCAAAACAGCCCTGACCTTCTTGGGTATGGACTCCATTAGACCTTTGAAGGTATACTGTGATATCTGGCAACAAGCCTTCAGAAGCAGATCCTTTACATCCAAGGTGGATCCTCCATGGGTCAGACTTGTTTATCCCTTAGACCAGGGGTCTCCAAACTTTCTACACAAAGGGCCAGTTTATTGTCCTTTGGACTTTAGGGGTGCCGGACTGTGGCCATTGGGAGTAGAAAATGCCCAAGCGTCAAAGGAAGTAAACAACGCCCCTTCATTGGTTTTAGTGGAAGGACAAGTGCCCTATGGTAATATCAGTGGGAGGAATAACGCCCCATCCTTGGTGTCAGTGTGTGGAATAGTGTCCCATTGTAAATAGAATAGTGCCCCAAGGGCCAGATAGAGGAACGCAAAGGGCCACATCCGGCCCCAGGGCCACAGTTTGGAGACTATTGCCTTTGACCCTACAGATACTTGATTGGCTTGATATCTGCAGTATCTAGAGGCCAAGTTGACACCTCAAAACTCATTATTGTGTTCCTCAAACCATTCTTGAATTCATCAGACCAGGCCACCTTCATCCGTTGCTATGTGGTCCAGTTCTGATACTCGCATTACCATCGTAGGCGCTTGTTGTGTTCCTCAAACCATTCTTGAATTCGTCACCTCCATACATTGCCCTGTGGTCCACTTCTGATATTCACATTACCATCGTAGGCGCTTGTTGTGTTCCTCAAACCATTCTTGAATTCGTCACCTCCATACATTGCCCTGTGGTCCACTTCTGATATTCACATTATCATCGTAGGCGCTAGTTGTGTTCCTCAAACCATTCTTGAATTTGTCACCTCCTCCATACATTGCTCTGTGGTCCACTTCTGATATTCACCTTCCCGTTGTAGGCGCTTGTTGTGTTCCTCAAACCATTCTTGAATTTGTCACCTCCATACATTGCTCTGTGGTCCAGTTTTGATGTTCGCGTTGTAGGCGCTTGTTGTGTTCCTCAAACCATTCTTGAACCAGTTTTGCAGTGTGGCAGGGCGCGTTGTCCTGCTGAGGCCACTGCTATCGGGGAATACCATTTTCATGAAGGGGTATACTTGGTGGGCAACAGTGTTTCACATATCCTAGTACCAGCCACGTGGCTGGCCGGACCCAAGGTTTCCCAGGAGAACATTGCCCAAAGCATGAGTGCTTCTGCTGGCTTCCCTTTTTCTCATAGTGCTTCCTGGTGCCATCTCTTCTTCCCCAGGTCTGCGACGCACATGCACCCGACCAACGTGACTTGCCAGGCCACCTTATTTCTTTAGTCCGTGGTCCAGGTAATAATCTCACATGCCCATTATAGATGCTTTTGGCTGTGGACATGGCTCAGCGTGGGCACCCTGGCTGATCTGCGGCTACACAGCCCCATACACAACAAACTGCGATTCTTTGTGTATTCTGACACCTTTCTATCAGAACCAGCTTAACTTTTTCAGCAATTTTGATCTACAGTAACTCTTCTTTTGGATTGGACTACACAGGCCAGCCTTCCCTCCCCACGTGCATCAATGAACCTTGGCCGCTCATGACCCGGTTGCCGGTTTTCCTTCCTTGGACCACTTTTGCTAAGTTCTGACCACTGCAGACCGGGAATGTCCCACAAGAGCTGCAGTTTTGAAGTTGCTTTGACCCAGTTATCTAACCATTACAGTTTGGCCCTTGTCAAAGTCACTCAAATCCTTATGCCGCGTACACACGGTCGTTTTTTGCGATGAAAAAAAACGACGTTTTTTAAAACGTCATTTAAATTGATCGTGTGTGGGCAAAACGTCGTTTTTTGTCTTAAAAAAAACGACCAAAAAAAATGTCCAACATGCTTGAATCTTTTGTGTCGTTTTTCAAAACGTCGTTTTTTGTTTCACAAAAAGTCACCGTGTGTAGCAAAAACGTCGTTTAAAACGACGTTTTTCAACCCGCGCATGCCCAGAAGCTAGTTATAAAGCGAGCTTCAATGGAAAAGTGTGGTGAATGTAACCTCGTTTTTTGTGAAAAAAATGATGGTGTGTATGCAACATCGTCTTTGAAAGTGACGTTTCAAAAACGTCGTTTTTTACTTCACAAAAAACGTCGTTTTTTTTTCATCGCAAAAAACGACCGTGTGTACGCGGCATTACACTTACCCATTTTTTTTTTTCCCATACATCAACTTTAAAGATGACATGTTCGCCTGCTGCCCAATATATGCCACCCACTTTCAGGTCGCATTGTAATGGGATAATTAATGTTATCTTTACCGCTCAATGTATGTATAATTATATTGCAAAAGTCCTTGCATAAAAATTCCATCAAGTACTATTTAATTGCCAACAGGAACTAAAAGCAGACACCGATCTTTGGTTATCTGCGGTCTCCATCAGGTGCTTGAGCTTGCATTTTCCTATCACCGGCAGCCATCTAATTATTAGTACAGGCACCTTTACGTCATAGGGAAGGTAAGAACATGCAAAGACACAGCAGATTTACTTTAGAGTCAATTAGGGGTCATGGCCAACCTGGTTATTGGCTATAAATTTTAACCTGACCATGTCCTGGCTCTACAACGCCAATGCCCTACTTGCCAGCATGGCTATGTTCTAAATGATCTTCCACCTAAAACTTGTAAACCGCAGTGAATTCATACCCTGGTTCTGAGCTGGCTGCAGGTTTACATCAAGGCTCTGTTCACACCTACGTGTTTTAGCTCGCACGTCGGAGCGCAATACAGATGTGTCCTAGGAACATGTTATCCAGTGTGACAGTTCACATCTACACTATATTGTCAAAAGTATTGGGACACCTGCCTTTACACACTCACACAAACTTTAAAGTGGATGTAAACCCTCCATACACCCAGTGAAGTGAACAGCCTAAGATGATGCAGAGAGATTAACCAAATCGCCCTACATAGGTTTTATATGTATATCTGCTGTTTTTACATTTATATACTGTTTAGAAAGTTGAGATCCTGTTAGGAGATTTTCTCTTCCTGGTCAACACAATGTGTGATGTCTGGGCATACAGCCAAGATAGCCAACATTGCTGATTGGAGGAAAAGGCACACAAACCCTTTCATCATAGGCAGAGACTCTCAGAGCTGTTTTGTAATAGGACCCGCTCTCTGCTAATCTATTTTAGCAATCTCCTTTGACAAAAGATTCTGGCTGCTTTTTGTTTAAAAAGTAAAAAAATATGTCAGAATTTCTCAGGCTGATAACCGAGGAACCATTCAAGAGAGAGAGAGAGAGCTTATACGTCTTAGCTCATTAAAAAGAGATCACAAAATACTGCAGATATATGTGCCCAGCTTAAATTTCATGATTCGGGTTTACATCCACCTTAATGGTGTCTTAGTCCATAGGGTTCAATATCGAGTTGGCCCACCCTTTGCAGCTATAACAGCTTCAACTCTTCTGGGAAGGCCGTCCACAAAGTTTAGGAGTGTGTCTATGTCTTTATGGACCTTGCTTTGTGCACTGGAACAAAGCAGTCATGTTGGAACAGGAAGGGGCCGTCCCAAAACTGTTCCCACAAATTTGGGAGCATGAAATTAACGAAAATTTCTTGGTATGCTGACACCTTAAGAGTTCACCTTCACTGGAACTAAGGGGGTCAAGCCCTACCACTGAAAAAACGACCCCCCCCCACCATAATTCCCCCCCCCCCCTCCACCAAATGATTTGGCCCAGTGCACAAAGCAAGATCCATAAAGACATGGAACGAGTTTGGGGTGGAGGAACATGACTGGCCTGCACCTAATAGAACACCTTTGGAATGAATTAAAGCATCTCAAAAACCTTCTCATCCAACATCAGTGCCTAAACTCACAAATACGCTTCTGGAAGAATGGTCAAACATTCCCATAGACACACTCTTAAACCTTGTGGACGGCCTTCCCAGAAATGTCGAAGCTGTTATAGCTGCAAAGGGTGGGCCAACTCAATATTGAACCCTACAGACTAAGACTGGGATGCTATTTAAGTTCATGTAAAGGCAGGTGTCCCAATACTTTTGGTAGTGTAGTGTATGTGTAGGTTTTTAAAAATGAGGCATGTCAGTTTTTTTTTGTGCATTTTCATGTACTGTGAGGCCAATAGTAGGCGCGTGTAGTACTTTTTCTAGTACATGTTCATACGTTGCCAGTCCCTGGAAGTGAATCCTTCCAAAGTCCACAACAATGTCACTACAGGAAATGACTACTCCTTGCCAAATCGGTAAATCATGTAATGCATAAAATTTTAGCACCTGCTGCCACTGCCTTGAAAGTATGCAAACTCTCTCCAGGCACCCCAGTCTAAAATGGGGTCCCCTTTCACATCGGGAACACACATTTAAAAAGAAAAAAAAAGGAAAGGCCTCGTTAGCCACAAAAACACAAATTGTAGAAAAGGGAAAAAAAAAACAACCAAAGTTGCGCCGCTCAAGTGTGAGTGCAGCTTAAACTTTTTTTGGGGGGGAATTGAGACTTGCAGATGATCCTCTCTTTATATCTGGCTGGTATGGAGAAGAACACAACTTTCACAATCCTTTTTATCTCTGGCTGGTATGGAGAAGAACACAACTTTCGCGATCCTTTTTATCTCTGGCTGGTATGGAGAAGAACACAACTTTCGCTCTTCCCAGTTTTCCTAAATTGGCCCCTATGTGTGTTTAGCTGACCTCAATGGAGCCAGATCTTTGAACGCCGTACTCCATAAGCATTTTTTTTTTTCAGCAAGAATATCCCTACGGAACGCAAACTTCTTTTCCGATGTTTCCAAGTGTAACTATTTGTCTTTTCTTTTCAGCTAAACATTGCCTACCGTGGGGGAAGGTGCCCGGGATCTGGCTCCGTCCACCAGCTTTATTTACAGTGATTCAAGCAAACCTCTCCAATAACACAAAAACACATAGCTGAACGTCTAGGCAATGTTTTCAGCTTGGGCAGACCCCCCCCCCCCCTCTTCTTTATTTATTTTTTATATATCTTGGTGTGTTAGGAACGGCTGAATGAAATTTTTATTAATCTTTGGAGGAAGATGCTGGGCTTCAGATTCTTCCAGTACTGCCAAGTTTCTTATCCCTTCCTAACATATTAGCCACTGGAATATGCGATGTCAACGTGCTCTGTTTACATGTCTAGTGTTCTCAACTTCGCCACCGGTGGGTCCGTCGCCAATTGCAGACCTAAAACCCAATAATAAACTTTAAACATTTTTTTTCTCTATGTTTTAATTTAGGCTTGCCCCGATACCACTTTTTTAAGAGCGAGTACAAGGGCAGATTACTTTTTTTCAAGTACTTGCCGATGCCAATTACCAATACTTTACTTTACTTCTTTTTTTTTTTGTTAATGTCATGTGGCAGTTTTCAAAGCACAATACAGATTAGGTGGCACAGATATGCTGCACTGATTAAGCAGCACTGATTGGCACTGACTGGTGGCCACTTATGGGCATTAAGCACTGACTGGTGGACACTTGTGGGCATTTGGCACTGACTGGTGGACACTTGTGGGCATTTGGCACTGACTGGTGGACACTTGTGGGCATTGGGCACTTGTGGGCATTGGGCACTTGTGGGCATTGGGCACTTGTGGGCATTGGGCACTTGTGGGCATTGGGCACTTGTGGGCATTGGGCATTGACTGGGCACTTGTGGGCATTGGGCACTTGTGGGCATTGGGCACTGACTGGTGGGCACTTGTGGGCATTGGGCACTGACTGGTGGGCACTTGTGGGCATTGGGCACTGACTGGTGGGCACTTGTGGGCATTGGGCACTGACTGGTGGGCACTGACTGGTGGGCACTGTTGGGCAGGCACTAGATGCAGCCAGGAATTAATGACATGAGGAAAGGCTGCCTGCGATGCCCATCTTGGTACTCCCTGCACTCGGCCCCATAAAAGCAGCAGCGGCCATCTCGTTACACCCATCCTGAACTATATGGGCTAGGCGTAACAAGCTGTCCACTGCTGGCTTACTGCGGCCGAGTGCAGGGTGTACCAAGATGGGCATCGGGATGTCAAACCGCTGACGTCGGCGCGGAGCGTCACTTCCGCTGTTCCGCCCGCTGACTTCCAGTTGCGCTGCCAATTCCCTGGTATCGGATATGGCACTCAGTACGTACGCAAGTGCTCAGTATCGGGACAACCCTAGTTTTAATACTTTGTTATTTTTTTATTTTTTGGGGTGGAAATTTATTAGACAAACAATCTGCAACTGCAAGAGACTCAGAAATAAAAGATACAGAAAAGAGGGTGCCAAAAGGGATATCCATAAAGGGGCACAATAATATCAAATCATAAACATTTTGTTGGAAACAAGGAACAAAGATTTATGAGAGGGATGGTTTAAAATATTTTCCCTCTTGTTCTTATGGGGTTTCTAATATTCATTTAGGTACGGTTATTATTTTAATACAATAGCCCTTTATAAGGAGCGCATAATTCTCCATAGTTGCAACTAAACAAACATTCGTCTAGCTAGGTGCATGTCATTTTCTACACGTCACTGGGGTAATTGGTAGACACTGACTCATGGCAATCAACCGACAGAAACTATATATATATAATGTATTCAAAAAGATAAAGCAATATGGATGTATTGTGTTTCGGCAAAATACCCGCCAGGTGTCAACTCAGTGTAGGTAGATGTCATTCTTGTTGGCTGATTTTAAAGTTGCTAAACCTATAACCGTAAAATCATCAACAAAGCTGGCTGGTTATACTACCTGTTTAACCTAAGGGGTTAATCCTCTGCCTTGTGTAAAAAGGCTGTTTGATCCTGTCTTCTCTGATCCTCCCCTTTTTCCACTGCTCTCAAACCATTTGGTTTGGTAACTTCCCTATATACCCGTGTATAAACCGACCCAAATATGAGCCGAGGCACCTAATTTTACCACAAAAAACTGAGATACCTCATTGACTTGAGTATAATCAAGTACATTTGCAGCTGCACTGTGCCCATCTCTAGCCTCAATGTTCCTTTGGCAGCCTCACCTTGTTTACGGTCTCCCGGTGTGTCATGCAACTGTTCGGCGAGTTTTGTCAAACGGCGGCCGTCCACTGTAACAATTCTATCTGTGTTCCATCTATCACGGACGAGGAGAAGGCGGGGCCTTGTTACAGTGGACGGCCACTGTTTGACAGAACACCACCGAACAGTTGCATGACACAGCGGGAGATGTCACTGGAGCATAAGCTGAGGGGGCTTTTTCAGCATAAAAAAGTGTGCTAAAAAAAGGCCGGCTTATACTCGAGTGTATACGGTACTTGAGGAACTTTACCAACCTCAGGAGGAACCCTAGACTTCAAAGGAACCCCTAACAACCTCAGAAGAAACCCTAGGCTTCTAAGGAACCCCTAACAACCTCAGGAGGAACCCTAGGCTTCTAAGGAACCCCTAACAACCTCAGAAGAAGCCCTAGGCTTCTAAGGAACCCCTAACAACCTCAGAAGAAGCCCTAGGCTTCTAAGGAACCCCTAACAACCTCAGAAGAAACCCTAGGCTTCTAAGGAACCCCTAACAACCTCAGAAGAAACCCTAGGCTTCGAAGGAACCCCTAACAACCTCAGGAGGAACCCTAGGCTTCTAAGGAACCCCTAACAACCTCAGGAGGAACCCTAGGCTTCTAAGGAACCCCTAACAACCTCAGGAGAAACCCTAGGCTTCTAAGGAACCCCTAACAACCTCAGAAACCCTAATTCAAGAAACCCTAGGCTTCTAAGGAACCCCTAACAACCTCAGGAGAAACCCTAGGCTTCTAAGGAACCCCTAACAACCTCAGGAGAAACCCTAGGCTTCTAAGGAACCCCTAACAACCTCAGAAGAAACCCTAGGCTTCTAAGGAACCCCTAACAACCTCAGGAGAAACCCTAGGCTTCTAAGGAACCCCTAACAACCTCAGGAGAAACCCTAGGCTTCTAAGGAACCCCTAACAACCTCAGGAGAAACCCTAGGCTTCTAAGGAACCCCTAACAACCTTAGGAGAAACCCTAGGCTTCTAAGGTACCTCCAATTGAGAAACCTTGGGCCGGGGGGAGGTGGTGAAGGAAGAGAGTCACATCATATGAGTGTTCTTTTCAGGTCAAGGTCCTTTGTAAGGGGTTTCTTCTTTGTGTTTTTGAATAGTAGCTCAGTGGTTACCACTTCTGCCATCAAATCCCAACTATGAGGCCGCGTACACACGATTGGATATGTCCGCTGAAACTGGTCCGCCGACCAGTTTCAGCGGACATATGCGATCGTGTGTACGACCTAGCGGACAGGTTTTACCAGCGGACAAATTTCAAAGCATGCTTTGAAATTTGTCCGCTGGAAACCTGTCCGTCGGACATGTCCGCTGGTTAGTACGCCTAACCAGCTGACATAAATCTCCCGCATGCGTCGAATGGATTCGACGCATGCGTGGAAGTATTTTACTTCCTGGAGTGGTGACGTGGCGGCGTCAACGTCACCGCCACGTCACCGCGTCCTCAGCCTGAGGGGATTTTCGTCCGATGGTGTGTACACGCCATCGGACCAAAATCCGAGGAGATATGTCCGCTGGAAACGGTCCGTCGGACATGTTTCAGCGGACATGTCTCCCCGTGTGTACTCGGCCTGATATGTTGGCTCTTTGCTTGCGTAAGTTTTCTCCAGGGTCTTCGATTTTCTCCCACATCCCAAAGTCATGCTGGTAGGTTAATTGGCTCCTGTCTAAATTGGCCCTAGTACGTGTGTATGCATGCAGGTGAGACGAGCACCTTGGATTGTAAGCTCCTTGAGGACTGAGACTGATATGGACAAACCATAGATGTAAAGCGCTATAGAAATACCTGAAATTAATTAATCGTATCTCAGCAGTAGGGTTGTCCCGATACTAGTATTTGTATTAGGACCGATACTGAGCATTTGCGCGAGTACTTGTACTCGCGCAAATGCTCCCTATGCTTCACCCAATACTTTTTTTTTTCACCCAAGAACTGACTGAGAGGGGGCGGAGGAGAGCAGAGCGGTACTCGGGAATGTCACTAATGGAGGAGAGGAGAGCTGCTGCCGCCATCTACTCCCCAGAGGGAAAGTCAACTTTGATAGACAGATCACCCGTCCAATCCTGGTATGGGTGATCGGTCTATCAAAGTGCCCGGACAAGGGGGAGGGTCTATATACGACGAGGGCTTGGCTTTCTCTTTGGGGACACGAAGGCTGCATTTGGGGACACAAGAAGGCTGCATTTGGGGACACATTTAAAAAAAAAAAAGTATCGGTATTCGGTATCGGCGAGTACATGAAAAAAGTATCGGTACTTGTACCCGGTCCTAAAAAAAAGTGTTATTGGGACAACCCTAATACGCAGGTTGTATTGAGTAGTCCATGTACTTGTTGTATGTCTCCTATCCTCGTAGGACGAATGGCTTTGGAAGGAAGGTGCGCACAGATTTCTCATGCGTCAGTAATGCTTTTCCCACGTGACCGGCCCTGTTCCTGTTTTCCATTCCTATTAATGTCGGCGTGCTTCATAATTCATCAGAACCGAAAGATTCGTGTTTCTTTTCTGCGAAGCCATCCTTAGAAACGTGCGTTATTTAACAAGACGTCACATTTCAGCTTGGATGTAGGGGAAGGCAGACACGGGGAACTTGCATTGTATCCAATGTGACAGGCTGAGCGGAGTTGGATGCGGGAGCACAGGCCGGGTGAATGGCAGCTTCTGCACGTGGAGATAGCAGGTTCCTTTGCCAGACCCATGGAAGGGGTATGAGTAGTGGGGATTGACAGCAATTATCCGACTCTACCTACTCCAACTACAGGAGGCCAGAATGATAAAGTGATAATAAATCCAGAAAGTGCATTATATTGAATCTTGCCAAACGTTGAATGTTGTGGCCTCATATTTATTTATTTTTTACCTGGTAACCTGTTATTTTTAACATCCTTTGACAGTCCAAATTGTATATGTCATGTTAGTGCAGTGACTTTAACAGTGCTCTATGTTGGTTGTCTCCAAACTGTGGCCCCAGGGGCCAGATGTGGCCTTTTTCTTATCTTTATCTTTCCCTTTGGGCCCTATTCCTCCCTCTGATAAGAGGCGCTATTCTCCTCACTGACACCAACAGTTGGACATCATTTCTGCCACTGAAACAAGTAATGGAGCACTATTCCTCCCTCTGACGGCTACAATAGGGCGCTATTCTTTCCACGGACACCAACATTGGGGACCTGTTCCCCCGACCTACCGACGATGGGGCAGACCTGTTCCTCCCCACCGCCCCCCACCCCCGACGATGGGGGACCTGTTCCTCCCCAGCGACCCCCCCCCCGAAGATGGGGGACCTGTTCCCCCCCGACGATGGTGGAACTGTTTCTCCGCATCAACCCCTGACGATGGGGGGGACTGTTTCTCACATTTAATACTAAGGACGGGGCATTTTCTACTCGCACCGTCCACAGTCCGGCTGCCCTTAAAGTGGATGTAAACCCCCCAAAATTTTTTTTTTTTTTTTATGTCACAATGTAGAGTATAAGATTTCCTATCATCTGTGCCCAGTCTTGCCACACAGAGTTAATCCAGCGCTGAGTATTCTTCTTTTAAAGTTAAGTGCAAATTAACCGGACTTCAGATAAAAACCTGTCAAATTAGGTTAAGTCCGTTTCTCTGTTTTTGCTTTCAGTAACAGGTTATTTACAAATATAGCGTGGACATGTTTATCATAACAAGAGGTGATCCAAAGTTCATTGTATATTACCAGGATGTGTTATGATGTTATATCACCTCATGCTATGATAAACAAAACATAACATATGATAAACATGTCCTAGTTATATTTGTAAATAACCTCTCACTCAAAGCAAGAAGAGAGATTCCGGACTTTTTGCTTTAGGCAGGGTTTTATCTGGAAGGCTGTTCGTTTTCACTGAACATAAGAGGATTACTCAGCGCTGGATTAACTCTGTGTGGCAAGACTGGGCACAAATGATAGGAAATATTATACTCTACATTGTGACATAAAAAAAAAAATTTTTTTTTTTGGGTTTACATCCTCTTTAAGCCTGGGGAATCGTAAACCAGCCCTCTGTTTAGACAGTTTGGAGACCCCCCTACTCTGTCCACCAACCTGGACAAATCCTTTGCTGTAGTATACAGTACACAAAACGAAAGTACCGGCACACATTTAACAAAGAATTGCGTTCTGCTGTACCTCCCATGTGCCTTCACCCCCTAGAGTCAATTGAGGGACAGAGTTACTTCTAGAGGTTACAGCTATAAGCTGACCATGCACAGAGCAAATGCCGACAGCCCAAGATTGTTTTCCAGATGTTTTAAAAGTCCGAAGATCCGTCATGTAAATGTTTGAGTTTTATTTAAAAATAGTGTAGTATGAACTTTCCTGTTTTAACTGTCTGTATTGACTCGCAAAAGCTGAAGCCAAACGACTGAAAACAGAAATAAATGTAATTTTGGTTGCAAATTTGTACTTTTCTTTAGTTCTTGTTCTGTTCACTTCTGTTCACTTCTGAGACTTTTATGTTCTACACACCTAGCATGTTGCGTGAGCAAAGGTAACACCAGTGGTCACTACCTGAAGATCTGCTATGTCCTATGTTACAGAAGTCTGTATCCAGATTAGATTGGAGATGGTCACATACCGTGTTTCCCCGAAAATAAGACCTACCCTGAAAATAAGACTAACGCTATTTACAGGAGGGCTGCAGTATGAAACTCACCTGAAAATAAGCCCTAGTTTAAAATGCTTGTAAAATCCTATAATCCATAATTACAGTAGTATATAATGTACAATGTGTGTGTTTCTGTAATTGCGGGGAAGAGAGCTCCCGGCGGGTCACAGAAGCACAGAGCGGCGCTATAACGAAGGTATTTGGCACAATTATATTACAGAAACACACACATTGTACATTACATAATACTGTAATAGAGGGGATTATAGGATTTTACAAGCATTTTAACTCGGTTCACACTGGGGATTCCTGTCAGGCAGGGGGAGACAACAGATTACATGGTAAGACCTACCCCGAAAATAAGCCCTACTGTGTCTTTTATTGCCAAAATTAATATAAGACCCAGGCTTATTTTCAGGGTAAAAGCGGTAAGACTCCACGGGTCTGTAATGTGCAGATGCAGACAGAATAATGAAGGCTTGCACCTTTACTGGATGTAAAACGATGGACCTGAGGCCATCTGATTGAGGCAAGTATGCACCTTGGGGTTGGGAGTTGGGTTAGGTCAGGGGATAAATAAGGATAAGTGCCATTAATTGGGACGTGCTGAATAAAGCCAGATGTATTTATTTCCTTAACCGAGAAGAATGCTAGCATAATTCATTGTGAGTCATTCGGTGACTTCTAGTTTTACTAGCCAGCCAGATACGTAAGTGTGATTGGAAAACCCTGAAATCCTTTGCCTAACATAACTCCTAAAATCAAAGGCCTGTTTTTTTTTCCAATCATCGAATGCAGCCTTTTTTAACCCTTTTCACATGGAGTAACCCTTAAAATAATGTTGCGGGTCACAGGAAGCCCCTGATAATTTGTTAGCTTTAGGCTCCTTTCACATGGTTGGACCGTTCAGGTCCGCCTATCATATTTGTGGGCAGACCTGAACGGCCGCTCCATACTTCTCTATGGAGCGTCAAATGTCGGCGGAGACGTGTCCGCTCCGATCCGCTAAAATCAGATGGATTGCGATACGTCGCCATCCATCCATGGCGGATTGGATCAGGTAAGATATGATGAAAACGGTTTACTGCAGCGATGGGGGCACCCTGAACCTATCTCTAAAGGAAAGGGGGGTGCAGTTTGGCATCTTTGCCCTGGGCGCTGGATGACCTTGTCCCGGCACTGCCTTGAGGACACGTTGATGGCCACTGGTCTATAAAACCTCTAGGAGCTTTTATAAGGAGTGATCACTTTTCCAGTCCTTATCAAGCTTAAAACAACAGTGCAATGGACAGACTGACATTTTTAGATCTCTCCAAGAGGAAGAAAATGTTAGTTCTAGAACTGCCAGTGCCAGCGTGTTTTCTCTAAAGGTTAATGCACCTTTCACGGTAGGGAGCACACACGTTTAAAGTAAGAAATGGCTTGTTTGCATAAGGATTCTCCCAGAAGTGCATTCGGTGGCTGCTCAAATACAGCCTGGTGTATTGGTTGACGTAAACTACAAAGCATTGACGCTCTGCCATGGCGTGAACGGGTCACCAGTGACGAAGATTTTGCCAGGTGACAGCCTGAAAACTTAGCAGTTGGTGCCAAAAGGTGATCGTGTTTGCAAAGTAAAGAGATGCAAGTGCATCCATTGCGCAGGGATTTGTACTTCTCAAGAAAAAGGCGCACGTCATCTGCAAACAAAGGAAAAATTATGAATGGGCCGCAGGCGGAGCTGTGCAGGTGTAAGTATAAGGAGATTATGCCAACATGTCGGGTATTTACACTACTAGTGGTGACGGGACGTATGGGCCGGTGTGGAAAATGGACGCCTTGTTGACTTGAATGTCAGGCAGGCTTCTGCCTGTCCTAGCACGCCTTGTTTGGGATGAATTTGTTCCTGTTCCTGTTATGTAGCACATGGTGTCACCTAAATTAGCAGGTTTTTATTAAGGACGTCGCCCGGTATATTTTCAGAAGTCTATCAAATGCTCGTGGTGATGACCCAAATTGTTGGAACTCCAACCTGGTTGAATCTATGCATTCTCCTTTCATTTCATACGAAATGTTATAGCTCAGATGAGAACAATTTTCATAGGTAATGCCGCGTACACGCGACCGTTTTTCATGTCATGAAAAAAAAAAAAAAAAAGATTTGGCGACCTGATTCTTCTCAAGCCTGCCTTGCCTACACACGATCGTGATAAAAAATGCTCGAGCAAAACGCGGTGACGTACAATGCGCACAACGGCACTATAAAGGGGAAGTTCCATTCGAATGGCGCCACCCTTTGGGCTGATTATGCAAATTTCCCTTCTGATAACCAACTTCTGAGCATGTGCAATTTTTCCCCCCGCCGTTGACCACTTGCCTACTGTGCACCTACACCCCCTTCCTGCCCAGACAAAATTTAAGCTTCCGGCACTGCGTCGCTTTAACTGACAATTGCACGGTCGTGCGACGCGGCTCCCAAACAAATTGGCGTCCTTTTTTTCCCACAAATAGAGCTTTCTTTTGGTGGTATTTGATCACCCCTGCGGTTTTTATTTTTTGCGCTATAAACAAAAATAGAGCGTCAATTTTTAAAAAAATTCAATATTTTTTTACTTTTTGCTGTAATAAATAACCCAAAAAATATTTAAAAAAAAATATTTTTTTCCTTAGTTTAGGCCGATACGTATTCTTCTACATATTTTTGGTAAAAAAAAAATGCAATAAGCGTTTATCGATTGGTTTGTGCAAAATTTATAGCGTTTACAAAATAGGGGATAGTTTATGGCATTTTTTTTTTTTTTTTTTTTACTATTAATGGCGGCGATCTGCGATTTTTTTTTTTTTTTTTTTTTTTTTATTGGGACTGCGACGTTATGGCGGACACTTCGGACACTTTTCTGACATTTTTGGGACCATTTACATTTATACAGTGAACAATGCTATAAATATGCATTGATTAATGTATAAATGTGACTGGCAGTGAAGGGGTTAACCACTAGGGGGCGGGGAAGGGGGTAAAATGTGTGTCCTATGAGTGTTCTAACTGTGGGGGGAGGGGGTGACTGGGGAGGTGACCGATTGTGTCCCTATGTACAAGGGACACAGCAACGGTCTCCTCTCTCCCTGACAGGACGTGGAGCTCTGTGTTTACATACAGAGCTCCACGTCCCCGCTCAGTTACTGAGCAATCGCGTGTGCCTGACGGCGATCGTTGACGCCGGGCACTCGCACGGGATCCCAGCAGAGCGGCGGGTGCGCGCGTGCCGCCGGCGGCGCGCTCGTGCCCGCCCGCAGCTTTAAAAGGACATCACGTCATATGACGTGATGTCAGGATAATGGAGTCCTCCGCCCGCCGTCATTTGACGGTGGGCAGAGGACAAGTGCTTAAAGCCTACACATGACCGTTTTTCACGACGAGAAAAAATAGAGCAGGTTCTAAATTTTTAATGGCCATTTTTCTCGTCGAGAAAAATGCTCTAGACTAGAGCCTACACACGACTGTTAACGACCACTTTAAAAAATGAAATTTTTCTCGTCATGAAAAACGGTCGTGTGTACTTATTAGAAGCCAAACCATGGACTGTGCCTTTTATAGGGTGAGCCTCAGGGTGTTTGCTGACAAGCCCCCCCCCCCCCCCCCATCAAAGGAGAGGCACTGAAGAGACAGGGTTAAAGCAGGCAGCTCAATGGGGATCGCTCTTCAGAAAGCGAAGCTTGTGTGAACAAGCACTAAGGGCCCTTTCACACTGGTGCGTTTTTGCCGCGCTTTCGCGGTAAAAATAGTGCTATTAAAACGCCCCCCATGCCCCCCTCAGATGCTTTCTCTATCTGCAACGTTGAGAGCGTCCTGACTCTCCTGTAGTCCAAGGGAGGGGGCGAGCATGACACTCCACGCCGGGGAGAAAGCCTCACATTACTGTGTGGAGTTACAGACAGAAGTACAGGAAGTGAGGCTTTCTCAGAAGAAATAAGGACATTTAAAAGCAAAATGGAAGGATGAGGTAAGTGAAGGAGGACTGCACTAAGGTAAAGGAAGCTATTTAGGAGAAAAAAAATTGTACCTTTACAACCCCTTTAATGGCACCTCAAATGCAATTTTGCCACGATGGTCATGTGCCAACCACGGCAATCCATGCCTTTTAAAACATCGTGTGAAGCTTGTTGCTTGAACAGGAACAGGTGCCTCTTTTTTTGGGCGACAGATGCGCATAGGGTAGTCCATATGCAACATGCAGAATTGCGTGTAGCTAGAAAACTCGTTCCCACTATGCGATAATGTGAATGGAGTGTGCCCAGATATACTTGCGCATAGGTCAGTGTGCATACAGACCAGTAGGGGAGTTTGTAGATGTACAACATAATACGGGCGTGGTTGAGTTTAACCACGCCCAATGTGTGTAGCCTTCAAATTGAAGCCAAAACATTAACACGACAGCCAAGCAACTAGCATTGTCAAAAGGAACAGACAGCACTTTTATATCATGACTGACGTTTTTAAAAAGTGGCAGTTACTTTGTGTCAAATCCTGACCCCTAAGAGAGGTTTCTCATTGAAGGGTAGTGGCCAAGAGCCATGCACGTCGTTCCTCAACCTTGTAAAAAGTTGATAAACCTCCGAAGGTGAAAGAGTCCTTTTATTATCTTGCATTTCTCCTACGACTGTTAACATGAGAAGTGGGGGCCTCTTGAAGAGCCTGCTCGCTTCCTCTGGCACACACACACAGGTCGGTGTTTTCTTTGGCCTTGGAAAGTACACATGATAATCGCTGTCCAGAGAAAACAAATGACTTGGACAAAACACCTGTTCTGAGCAGATCAGCGAGCTTTACAACCAGCCATGTGGCACTGTGTCTTCTGAACCCCCCCCCCCCCTGCAGTGCCGAGAAGTGTTGTGAGGACAATGGTGTGCGACTCGCCCACAGGACACCACTTCCCATAGAATTAACCCCTTGGAAGCTTCTTATAAGCCCTGCGGCAGGGTGATTAAGATTAGTGGAAGTCTAGTTTTTCTCTGACTCGCACGTATCCTTCTCTTGCCCTCAGTAGTATTAACCCCCTGAAGACACTACGATGATATTTCTGCAGTAATTCAACACTTCTCGGTGAACCTGTTCCGTGTTGGCCGGCATTTCGGGTTCACTAGAAAACCTCAGCCATGCAGCGTTTTCAGGCACTTTTCCCGTGTGAGACAAGGATGCATCTCTCTCTGTGCCTTGGGAAAAGTCTGAAATTTGCATTTTTATCACATTTCACATCAACAGGCCTTAAGGTGATATTAAACGTTTATTCAAAGACTTTGAATACATGCTGCTGCTTCTTTTTAAAAGTTTTTTTTTTTTTTTTAATTTACCCCCTCGATTGGGCTTGTCCCCTGCCTTTCCATTCTAAGGTGGCTCCTCTTCCCAGTAGGCAACAGTTAAGAGTCGGCAACTCGAAAATCTTAAAATCCAGTCTTCTTTATTGAAAAGATGTTGCAAAAACACAGGAATAAACCAGTTGACATGTTTCCGCCTATGCAGGGCTTAGTTAAAACCAACTAAGACTAAGGCCTGTTGGAGGCATTGGTCTTTGTTAACAGGCCTTGGTCTTTGTTAACAGGCGTTGGTTATGAGATGGTTATGACTAAGGCCTGCATAAGCTGATGCATGCTGCTATTATTTAAAAAAATATATATATATATTTTTTTTACCCCCTAGATTGGGCTTGTTCCCTGCCTTTCTGATTTAAGGTGGCTCCTCTTCCCGGTAGGCAACAGTCAAAAGAGTCAGCAACTCTAAAATATTAACATCCAATCTTTATTGAAAAGATGTGGCAAGAACCCAAAAATAAAACAGCTGACATGTTTCCGTCTATGCAGGGCGTAGTTAAAACCAACTAAGACTAAGGCATGTTGGTGCGTTTCAGCCTATGCAGGCCTTGGTCTTTGTTAACAGTCTTTGTTAACAGTCTTTGGTCTTTGTTAACAGTCTTTGGTCTTTGTTAACAGTCTTTGGTCTTTGTTAACAGGCCTTGGTCTTTGTTAACAGGCCTTGGTCTTTGTTAACAGGCCTTGGTCTTTGTTAACAGGCCTTGATCTTTGTTAACAGGCCTTGATCTTTGTTAACAGGCCTTGGTCTTTGTTAACAGGCCTTGGTCTTTGTTAACAGGCCTTGGTCTTTGTTAACAGGCCTTGGTCTTTGTTAACAGGCCTTGGTCTTTGTTAACAGGCCTCGGTCTGAGATGGTTAGGACTAAGGCCTGCATAAGCTGAAAAGTGTCAACAGGCCTTAAGGTGATATTAAAAGTGTATTCAAAGACTTTGAATGCATGCTGCTTCTTTTTAAAGTTTTTTTTTTTTTTTACCCCCCTCGATTGCCTTTCAATGTTAAGGTGGCTCTTCTTCCCGGTAGGTAACAGTCAAAAGAGCCGGCACCTCAAATATTAAAATCCAGTCTTCTTTATTGGAAACGATGTTGTGGTAAAAGTCCAGGAACAAAACAGTTGACATGTTTCCACCTATGCAGGCCTTCGTCAAAACCAACTAAGACTATTTAATGCGTTTTAGCCCATGCAGGCCTTGGTCAGCAGGCTTTAGTCTGAGATGATTATGACTAAGGCTTACGTAAGCTGAAATGTGTCAACAGGCCTTCGTCTGAGATGGTTATGATTAAGGCCTAAATATGCTGAACCATGTCAACAGTCCTTTGTCTTGGTTATAGATAAGTCCTGCATGGGCTGAAACCTGTCAACAGGCCTTAGTCTTAGTTGGTTATGACTATATTGCTTATAATTGTGATAGAGGTGGGTCTTGCATGTGCCTATCAAATTGCCAGATAAATAACTCAAAATATCCAACATACAATGTAATTAATAGGTTATACCAAGTCCTGATTGACATATTATATCGTCAAAAGTATTGGGATGCCTACCTTTACACACATAAACTTTAATGGCATCCCAGTCTTAGTCTGTAGGGTTCAATGTTGAGCTGCCAAAAAGCATGATCCTGTAGCCAGTTATTAATTAATGGTATACAAGTTCTCTACTATACAGCGCCAATCTGATCATTTATAAGTGAATAAAGATACTTACTATGTTACCAAAAGTATTGGGACACCTGTCCTTACACTCACATGAACTTGGCATCCCAGTCTTAGTCCATACGGTTCAATATTGAATTGGCCCACCCTTTGCAGCTATAACAGCTTCAACTCTTCTGGGAAGGCTGTCCACAAGGTTTAGGAGTGTGTCTCTGGGAATGTTTGACCATTCTTCCAAAAGCGCATTTGTGAGGTTAGGCACCAACGTGTTTCGTCATGTTGGACGAAAAGGCTATGCTTACAATCTCTACTCTAATTCATCCCAAAGGTGTTCTATCGGGTTGAGGTCAGGATCGGACTCTGTGCAGACTAGTCCTGTTTCTACACCCAAAACTCGCTCCATGTCTTTAGGGGTCTTGCTTAGTGCACTGGTGCAGATCATTTGGTGGAGGGGGGATTCTGGTGTGGGGTTGAGCTCACCCCCTTAGTTACAGTAACGCATACCAAGACATTTTGGACAATTTCATGCTTCCAACCTCGTGGGAGCAGTTTCGGGACGGCCCCTTCCTGTTCCAACATGACTGCACACCAGTGCACAAAGCAAGGTCCATAAAGACATGGATGAGCGAGTTTGGGGTGGAGGAGCTTGGCTGGCCTGCACAGTCTTGACCTCAACCTCCATAGACACACTCCTAAACCTTGTGGACAGCCTTCCCAGAAGAGTTGAAGCTGTTTATGGGGCCAACTCAATATTGTACCCTACGGACGAAGACTGAGATGTCATTAAAGTTAATGTGTGTGAAAAGGTAGGTGTCTCAATACTTTTGACAGTATAGTGTAGACATGGATTTTAGCCATCACCTACCAACAGAAATGCATAAATACAAAAAACGGTGACGTTATAATTTAACCCTCTGAAATTCCTGTAGCGTTAACATTCCACGTGTACAATGGGGATCACCGTTCAGGCTTCCCCTGTGTTCGGTGTCTATTCCGAGCCTGGGCTTCCTCCTCGCCTTCGTGGTAATTTACTGTCCTAGTCCTGGTGATGTTTAAAGCCCTGGGACTGCAGTGTTGCCCTGGTAGAAGAAGGATGTACATAAATACACAGAGAAATCTTTGTTTATCCTTCCTACGTGCAGGTCGGTTGCTCGGAGAATGTTCCCTCAAGAAGGTAAAAAGGCATTTTATCCCTGCCAAGATGCTTATATAGTGGAAAAGGTCATGTGTATAGGTCAGGGGGCTCGCTTACATTTAAGGAACTCTCTGCTTCATTCACATCCCCATGACTCACAGCCTATTATAGGCACAAAGCTATATATAACTGTTATTGGCTATGGAGAGGCACATGGTCGCTGGAAGGGTAGTGGAGTCGCTCAGCAGTCGCCCAGCAGAGGTAGTATCTGGAGTTGGGATTACGCCAAGACAATTCAGTTCTGATACTGGAAAACAAGCAGTCATATTTAGTTTTTTTTTTAATTCTCTGGATTCCCTTTTTACAGCCCAACTCTGGGCAAAAAAATTGTTTTCCCATGCAGTGCACTGCACAGGTCAACTGCTTTTTTTTTTGTCTAGGGCAGTGGTCTTCAAACTGTGGCGTGTGGACCAGATGCGGCCCTCTGCTTGCCTTTATCGGGCCTTGCACTGACACCAATGGTGGGGCTCCGTTGCTCCCACTGGCAACAGTGTTGGGGCTCCGTTGCTCCCACTGACACCAATGGTGGGGCACTATTGCTCCCACTGGCAACAGTGTTGGGGCTCCGTTGCTCCCACTGGCAACAGTGTTGGGGCTCCGTTGCTCCCACTGGCAACAGTGTTGGGGCTCCGTTGCTCCCACTGGCAACAGTGTTGGGGGCTCCGTTGCTCCCACTGGCAACAGTGTTGGGGCTCCGTTGCTCCCACTGGCAACAGTGTTGGGGCTCCGTTGCTCCCACTGGCAACAGTGTTGGGGCTCCGTTGCTCCCACTGGCAACAGTGTTGGGGCTCCGTTGCTCCCACTGGCACCATTTGTTGGGGCTCCGTTGCTCCCACTGGCACCATTTGTTGGGGCTCCGTTGCTCCCACTGGCACCATTTGTTGGGGCTCCGTTGCTCCCACTGGCACCATTTGTTGGGGCTCCGTTGCTCCCACTGGCACCATTTGTTGGGGCTCCATTGCTCCCACTGGCACCATTTGTTGGGGCTCCGTTGCTCCCACTGGCACCATTTGTTGGGGCTCCATTGCTCCCACTGGCACCATTTGTTGGGGCTCTGTTCCTTCCAATCATTTCAATGATAGGGGACAATTCCTCCTAATGACCACCAGGCTTGAGCCTTTTTCACTCCCATTGGCATGCTGAGACATTTGCTCCTCCTACAGGCCATAGTCGGCTACTATGGGGCGCTATTCCTCCCACTGACACCAACATTGGGGGGGGCTATTTCTCCCACTGACACCAACATTGGAGGGGGGGCTATTTCTCCCACTGACACCAACATTGGGGGGGGGGCTATTCCTCCCACTGACACCCAACATTGGGGGGGGGGGGGGCTATTCCTCCCACTGACACCAACACTGGGGGGGGGGGCTATTCCTCCCACTGACACCAACACTGGGGGGGGCTATTCCTCCCACTGACACCAACATTGGGGGGGGGGGGCTATTCCTCCCACTGACACCAACATTGGGGGGGGGGCTATTCCTCCCACTGACACCAACATTGGGGGGGCTATTCCTCCCACCGACACCAATGATGGGCCATTTTCACTCCCATTGATGCATTGTAGCTACGCATCGCACTGCCCGCACCTAACGCATGTCAGTGGATGTGCGTTCTACAGAGTTTATTGTATGCCTGCTGTGTGAATGGGACCCTTAGATCTCAGCCTTCCAGCCTTCCAGGTCGCGGTAAATGAACCCTCCCCAGTTTTTGCAGCATGCACATTTTTGCACTTTTTTAAATTTATTTTTGTGCACTTTTTTTTGCCATGTTTTGGTGGGGAGGTTGGAGAGAGGTGACGGCCTCTTCCCCTTTCTGGAGGCCCATGTTCTTTCTTAACATGCTGTTGCAGGGCCCTCCAGAGAGGCATGCAGCTGAGGCACAGCGTAAGGGGGAAATGTTTTCACCTCTGCTGGAATTTGTGGGGAGGAGTGGGCATTGGGGGCTGTGATGGCGTCTATGTACTGTACAAAGGCAGCATGGACACCGAGAGGGTAGGGGGTGGGCTTAGGCTATAAAAATCCTCTATTATATAATAAAAAAAATATATTTTTATATATATATATATATATATATATATATATGTGTGTGTGTGTGTGTGTGTGTATT
The DNA here is from genome assembly GCA_029574335.1 of Rana kukunoris. Classification (NCBI taxonomy): domain Eukaryota; kingdom Metazoa; phylum Chordata; class Amphibia; order Anura; family Ranidae; genus Rana; species Rana kukunoris. The sequence goes on from CM056051.1 coordinate 16,123,904, forward strand.
TATATATATATTATGAGTATTTAACAGAGTATTTAATTTATTTGAGTAATATATATTTATGTTATGAGGTTTTTTTATAATAATATAATATATATATATATATATATGTGTGTGTGTTACTAAAAAATTGTATGTAATAGTTTTGTATATATAGTGGTGAAAAAAATCAAGGAAGCTTGTGAGCTGATTACAGGTACTTCCTGCATTGTTGCCTGCTATCTCCATGGACTACAAAACGCCTCCCTCTATGTTATGAAGAAGAAAAGGACATGTTGTATAGTCCTAACGCACTCCATGTCCTAAGATCACAACACTGTTCAGTATGGTTGTCACCCTAGGACAGGATTTTTTTTATAAATTTTTGTTGGGCTTTTTACCCTTATGATCTGGCTAGTAGAGAGCCTCCACTCTGGATGAAGGAGCACAGGGGACACCTTTTGGACAGCCGCTTTGTCCGTGTGGGGTGTGTTAGATGTTCTAGCAGATTTACATACACTCACAAAACTGAAGCCAAACTCCAGCTTACACTTTATAATCAGTTACATAATTTTTATTATTTTTTTTAGGATAAAGGTTTTCCATAAATCAATAAAACAGATCATTGTAAGCACAGGGCCCAGTTTTAAATGGTTTCTTTGTCCCATCCATCTAACGTCCACAGGGCAGCCTGTTCTCTTGAAAAATAGACTTACTGACTGGATCACCAGGTGAAAAAGAAAAAAGACAAAATAATGGGGAAAAAATCTTAAGAAACAAACCAGAAAAATGCAGCAGTCGCATCTAATAATTGGTAAGCTGCATTAATAATAATAATAATGTTTGCTCTTGGGTTTAATATGGCTTTACTGGACAGAGCCTCATATAATCTGTTGTTACTGGGAGGTTTAAATTGTTTTTGGCGGTCACCTCATTAGGTTTGAGCCGCACATCAGATTTTTTTTTTTTGTAGGTAATTTTGTGCTGCAGAAAATGACTCGCCATTAATTGCCAGAAATAGCAACTGACTGCGAAGCGGATGGAACAAATCTCTCCCTATAGAATAAGCTACACGTCGCTTATAATAAAGAGAACATTTTATAATTGCTGTACAGATCGTTCTGTGATTTAATAATACAAACAACCTTTCTAGTTCAGCAAACTGTCGGCGGGTTCAATCATGACGTCCGGTGTCGGTGAGTTCAATAATATCATTGAGCTCTGGGCTACGATTGGCCGGAGGGAACTTGTATCCCACTATACTAAACACTCCACATTGTCTCTTCTATTTCTGTATATGGATGATGGCACTGTAATTATTTTAATAACAAAAAAATAAAATCAAAGTACCTTTTTTCTAATGGATTTCCATCTGTCACATGACCCGGCTCTCTCCCAGACCGTCTTCAGGGAAACAGTGGCAGGAAGAAAATAAATCAGCCTAAATCGGTAATCATTTTATAAAAATTTGAAATAAACTAAAAATAATATAAAAAATAATTAATATTATTAATTATAAACGGTTTCAAATTGTCATACAAATATATATTTAACCGCTTGCCGACCAGCCGCCATCATTATACTGCGGCAGGTCGGCACGAGCCCGAAAACCGTTGTAGCTGTACATAGGCTCCTTTAAAGCCGAGGTTCGGCCGATTTAAAAAAAAAAAAAAGTCAGCAGCTACAAATACGGCAGCTGCTGACTTTTTAAAAAAGGACACTTACCGTATTTATTGGCGTTTAACGCGACAGCGTATACCACTCACCCCAATTTTAGAGGGAAGTTTCAGGATTTTTTTATTTTTTTTATGTTGTGGTCAGTGTCCATCTGCAGCCTCAATGCAGCCTAATCTGTGCCTAAATGCAGCCAATGTGCCCATCTCCAGCCTAAATGCAGCCTATGTGCCCAGCTCCAGCCTAAAAGCAGCCAATGTGCCCATCTCCAGCCTAAAAGCAGCCTATGTGCCCATCTCCAGCCTAAAAGCAGCCTATGTGCCCATCTCCAGCCTAAAAGCAGCCTATGTGCCCATCTCCAGCCTAAAAGCAGCCTATGTGCCCATCTCCAGCCTAAAAGCAGCCTATGTGCCCATCTCCAGCCTAAAAGCAGCCTATGTGCCCATCTCCAGCCTAAAAGCAGCCTATGTGCCCATCTCCAGCCTAAAAGCAGCCTATGTGCCCATCTCCAGCCTAAAAGCAGCCTATGTGCCCATCTCCAGCCTAAAAGCAGCCTATGTGCCCATCTCCAGCCTAAAAGCAGCCTATGTGCCCATCTCCAGCCTAAAAGCAGCCTATGTGCCCATCTCCAGCCTAAAAGCAGCCTATGTGCCCATCTCCAGCCTAAAAGCAGCCTATGTGCCCATCTCCAGCCTAAAAGCAGCCTGTGTGCCCATCTCCAGCCTAAAAGCAGCCTGTGTGCCCATCTCCAGCCTAAAAGCAGCCTGTGTGCCCATCTCCAGCCTAAAAGCAGCCTGTGTGCCCATCTCCAGCCTAAAAGCAGCCTGTGTGCCCATCTCCAGCCTAAAAGCAGCCTGTGTGCCCATCTCCAGCCTAAAAGTAGCCTATGTGCCCATCTCCAGCCTAAAAGCAGCCTATGTGCCCATCTCCAGCCTAAAAGTAGCCTGTGTGCCCATCTCCAGCCTAAAAGTAGCCTGTGTGCCCATCTCCAGCCTAAATGCAGCCTATGTGCCCATCTCCAGCCTATGTGCCCAGCGCCCATCTTCAGCCTAGATGCAGCCTATGTGTTTATTTTGCCTAGATGCAGCCTATGTGCCCAATTTCAGCCTCACCTTCTCTGGTGGAGTGAGGGAATCACGAGCCGTCATCTCCTGTTCATTCAGCGGCAGTCACATACACAGTCCCGCCTCCGCCATCGGCATTGGACCAGCTCTTGTGATTGATGGAACACTGGTCCAATGCCGGTGGCGGAAGCTGGACTGGGTGTGTGACGTTAGAGCCGAGTAAACAGGAGAGACAGGTCGTGAATTCCGGCGGCACTCGGCGCAGGACTCGGGAGATGCATGGAGAGCGTTTTATGAGCATTTTAATTTTGCTATTTTTAACGCTAAAACGCTTCAGTGTGAAAGGGGTCTATGGGAAACTGGCAGTGAAGCCTTCTGGCTTCACTGCTGCTTTCCCACTGCGATGCGCTTTCTGTATGGCCCCCCGTCTTCTTCTGCGAAACACACAACATGTCCCAGACGGCAGCAGGGGGAGGAGGGGGGCCGATCCAGATGCAGAAATAACGTACCTCGCCGTGTCGGTGTTAGAAGTACACATTGGTACGCTTCAAAAAGTAAAAAAAAAACAACCGTCCAGCCTGTGTCTTGGAATAAGAGGGAGGTGAAGCCTCCATTAACCTACATGTAGTATCCCGCCGCCATTGTGTTTAGCTGGTTAGTGGGTATGGAGGAGGGAGGGCGTGGGCTGTCTTTGTATGCACCCACATGTGACTCTATAGTCACATGGACTGCTCAGATGTGATAGGGAGGGAATGCTCAGCATAGAAACTCGCTGAAAACTGAGCATGTGCAGAGCTGCCAACACCGTTCTGCAAAATCTCTATCTGAATTGGAGACATGGGCAGAAGGGGGGGGGATAGAGAGCAGCAGAATCAAGTAGGTTGTTTGCAGAATACAGAAAACAAATATAGTGACTGCGGGAGTATGAAGAGCATGGAATACAACATTTATTCATCGTTTTTTATGATGTGGGTTTAGTGGCACTTTTAAGATGCTCACTTTATTTTAAAACTGTGCCATGTATGCTTTTTTTTCTTCTTTTTTTTTCTTTATTACTTTATAACATCTGCAGAAGATTCTGCCGCCACTCCATATGTGAAGCTGTTCCAGGGACATGTTGTGTGCTGAGTGCACCTTTCCCCCTGTGGTTCTGGTGTACATTTTTGTGGCAAAGGGAACAAGATATTGGGATACAAGACGAGAGATCCTGTGTGTGGGTGGCAGGGGACGGGTTTAATTGTCGGAAGGATGTAATTCAGTTGTTGGCTGCTGGCAGCTGTTCTTACTTTTTCTGTGCGAGAGAAAAAAAATGAAATTTTTCATACTGCGTAGTCTTTATTACACACTCCTCTGCGCGCCCTCTGCTCTGCGCGCCCCCTGCTCTGCGCGCCCCTCTGCGTATGTCTTTGTAACACTGCTCTGCGTCCCCTCTGCTCTGCTCTCCCCTCTGCATACGTCTTTGTAACACTGCTCTGCGCCCCCTCTGCTCCGCACACCCCCTGCTCCATGTACGTCTTTGCAACACTTCTCCGCACACCCCATGCTGCGCACGCTCCTCTGCGTACGTTTTTGTAACACTGCTTTGTGCCCCCTCTGCTCTGCACGCCCCCTGCTCCATGTACGTCTTTGCAACACTTCTCCGTGCACCCCCTGCTCTGCACGCTCCTCTGCGTACGTCTTTGTAACACTGCTCTGCACACCCATCTGTGTACATCTTTGTAACACTGCTCTGTGCCCCCTCTGCTCTGCACGCTCCATGCACGTCTTTGTAACACTGCTCTGTGCCCCCTCTGCTCTGCACGCTCCATGCACGTCTTTGTAACACTGCTCTGCGCCCCCTCTGCTCTGCACGCCCCTCTGCGTACATCTTTGTAACACTGCTCCAAGCGCCCCCTCTGCTCCGCACCCCTCCTGCTCTGCATGCCCCCCTGCGTAGGTCTTTGTAACACTGCTCTGCGTCCCCACTGCTCCGCACGCCCCCTGCGTACGTCTTTGTAACACTGCTCTGCGCTCCCTCTGCTCCGCACACTCCTCTGCATACGTCTTTGTAACACTGCTCTACACACCCCTCTGCTCCGCACGCTCCTCTGCGTACGTCTTTGTAACACTGCTCTGTGCCCCCTCTGCTCTGCACGCCCCCTGCTCCATGTACGTTTTTGTAACACACTGCTCTGCACCCCCTGCTTCGCACGCCCCTCTGTGTACATCTTTGTAACGCTGCTCTACGCCCCCTGCTTCATGTACGTCTTTGTAACACTGCTCCGCGCGCCCCTCTGCTCCGCGCGCCCCTCTGCGTACATCTTTGTAACACTGCTCCGCGCGCCCCTCTGCTCCGCGCGCCCCTCTGCGTACATCTTTGTAACACTGCTCCGCGCGCCCCTCTGCTCCGCACGCCCCTCTGCTCCGCGTGCCCCTCTGCGTACATCTTTGTAACACTGCTCCACGCGCCCCCTCTGCGTAAGTCTTTGTAACACTCTGCTCAGTGCACCCAGGTCAATGTCTTCTCCATGCCGCGCTGCCTTCTCCATGCCGCGCTGCCTTCTCCATGCCGCGCTGCCTTCTCCATGCCGCGCTGCCTTCTCCATGCCGCGCTGCCTTCTCCGTCCTCCTTGGGAAAAGAAAGGACTGCAATATGGTCCCAGGCTTTTCCATAAACACCCCCCCCCCCCCCCCCAAACCCCCCCTCCCTCCTCCCCTGTCTAACCTGCTGTTTGTCTTTTGAATTCCTGCGCTTGGCTTTGTGCGGCATCGGAGAACCGGGCCCTCAGGAAACCGTCTCCATGGTTACGTTTAATGTATACCTGGCATCCGTGAAGGTGCTGCGCGTACAATTGGCGAGCGCGTGGATGGCCTGTGCGGACGGAAGGGGGGCACGGACGTGAGAGGAGATACGGGGGGGGGGGGAGCCAATGGTGTTTGTTCCAAAATCCGGAATGTCATTTTGGTGCACGGCGGTCAGAGAAGTCAAGTCGACATAAAACCTACCAGGATGCGATTTGGAGAAAAAATAATAATTTCTATAACGATATCTCAGACCAGAAAATAAAGACGGGTTTGATGCGCTTTCTGGCGTTCAGGCGTTCGACAATAAACCCCTTGCGGATGTGTTTTATGGTGAAGGCCTATATAGCGCACACCCGTAAGGGTGAGAGTGAAAAAAGACACAAGTCTATCAAGTCCAACCTACGAGGGGATGTACAGGGGGGGGGGGGGGGGAGTATTTGACCCCCTGCTGATTTTTGAATTTTTCTTTCCGGACAAAGAAATTATCAGTCTATAGT